>OX336389.2:665434684-666018703 GCA_946902985.2 Meconema thalassinum | reverse complement strand
CAAAACTAATAAACATGAACCCGAAAATACCGTCATTGAGGGGACAACCAAAAATACACAAAAAGGAATGCCCAATGAGACAAATAGTCAATTGTAGGAATGCCCCTAATTACAAAATCAGCAAAGAGTTACTAAAAATCTTAAAATGCCGTCTTTACAACGACAAAAACAACTCTGTAAAGAACACAACAGAACTAGTAACAGCATTGAACACCCTACAAATGAAACCTAGCTTCAGGCTAGTATCCTTCGACGTAACTAACATGTACACCAATATTCCGATTATTGAAGCAATCAACACTATCGAAAACAACTTAAAATCCAACAATTCGGTAAAAGAAATTGAAGAGATTGTGAGATTACTGAGGGTCGTTCTCACCCAAAACGTGTTTCAATTCGACAATAAAATATACACACAGAGAGAAGGCCTAGCAATGGGATCGCCACCAAGTGGGTTAATCTCTGACATCTTCATCAATGCACTAGAAAATGCATTCTTAGAAAAGACTTCAACAAAGGGAATAGTAATATGGAAAAGATACGTAGATGATGTAATTTGCATCTACGATACTGAACTAACAAGCGAAGAAACAATTCTCCAATCCATTAATAGCCTTCACCACTCTATCAAATTCACTAAGGAATCCGAAATAGACCGGAAAATAAATTATCTCGAAATAACTATTGAACGTAAAGACAACGACCTTTCATATTCCATATTCCGGAAAGCAACACAAACCTCGCATGCAATCGACAATCAGTCTAATCACCCCAGTACGCACAAACTAGCGGGTTTCAATTCAATGGTACACAGAGCTTTAAACATACCCATGTCAAAAGACAACTATAATAAGGAAATAAGAACTATTATGCAAATAGCAAAGGAAAACAACTTCTCGCCAAGCAAAATAAATCAAATTATAGCCAAACATAAAAATAAAGATAAAACGATTCCCAAACCGGACAGTAATGAGAAAAAATTTGCGCGTTTCAACTATGAGAATGCGAATACATATAAAATCACTAACCTATTCAAAAAGCAAGGCATAAAGATAGCTTTCACGACGAAAAACACAACCGCTAGGCACCTCCTAAATAGTAATCTAAATAAACGTGACCCGTATTCAAGGTCAGGGGTATATTCTATAACGTGCCAAGACACCGATTGTCAAGCTAATTACATCGGACAGAGTGGAAGGCGAGTAGACACACGTTATAATGAACATAGGAATGCGATAAGATACGGAACACATTCAGCCGTGTGCGAACATATGTGTGATGCAGGGCACAGCTTTACCAACATAGAGTCGGACCTTAAAATAATCCATCACGAATCGAAAGGCAGAGCTCTTGACATAAAGGAAGCAATCGAGATACACCTAGCCAAACGAAACAATCCCAACAATCTAAATGAACACACGTTCATGGAGAGATCACCCCTCTTCACGGTACTAAAAACCACACCCTGTCGGAAACAAAACACAATTTAGCGACACAGCCAAGCTAGATAAAAAGGGGGGAAATTAGGGGGTTATTAATAGGTAAATGTTATCTGGATCAGGTGTACGATGTACTTTGCTTCTGCAATAAACCAAGGCCCATATTCGCGGCAGTATTAAAGGTGCCGGGACGTCCTCATAAGACCGTCAACGCTTAGTTCGAATGGGTTATGCTCCACGCGTGGCGAGGGCTAATCCACGGTCTTTAATAATTGTAGACCCACCTCATTCAATAACATACATCTTATATAGGTTGGCAACACCTCACATAAACACATCGCTATCACTCCCCACAGCACGTAGGAGCAGGGGGGAGAAAGCAGGGAAAAACCAGTCGTTAAGATAACCACCGCAGTCTACCGCACAGTGAGTTCCAGTGAGCACGAAAACTGTGAGTAGCTGTTGTACGGAAGACAATCAGATAAGTACTTAGCCTAAAATTTTATAGTTTAACCATACTTTACAACCATATAATCTCTCTAAAATACAATCTGCGGATAGCTATCACCATTTAGCATTTCACCTAACATATATACTGCATTTAGCATACACTGACAGTTGCAGTACCAATACTGCAACTAAATAATTGTACATATTGTAAATATTTTCACCTGTATTTCAAACATAGATTTTGTAGCCTAAGTGTAATGGATCTGATGATGATCACTTGACGATCTAAACTGGTCATCCTAGTGTTTTAATAATCTCATGTAATTTATTTCAGGATTAGGGCATAACCCATATCTTTTGGGTACATTCGTGTTGACCGACTGAAAAGCACTAAACTCTTGTTTACTAAGGCAACACTGAAAATATGGCTTCAAACACCACAATGTTTACGGCTAGTCAGGCAAATCGTGAAGCCAAGAAATTCAAATCACTCAGGCTTAAACTCATGAATTTAGACAAGTCAATTTGGTTCAACAAAAAATGTATAGAACTAAACCTCACCCCTAAATACGTACCAATTAAAACCGTACCGAACACACCAGCCTCGATCAATTCAACCAAACAAGCCAAAGCGCTTTGGATAAAAAACGAATTAAGATTTGCATACATAAGAAAGCAAAAAATTAACCAACAATTGTACGCCATTCAATTGCAACTAAGTAATTTCCGGCACGCAGCCCAATGGGACAGCTTCACCGAGCACCTACATGACACCATCAAAATCAGAGCAACGAGGAAGCATGAAACGCTAGAAAATAAATTAAGAAAACTAGGAGAAACACAGAACCATCAATCTAACGAACAACACACGAATAACAATGAATTCAATTTCCACAGCAGAGTAAACAACAGAACGAACGTAACCTTTTCTCAAGGTGAAATGAATATGTTAGACAAAGGTTTGAAATACAACTGCACAGACGCACACACGAACCACAATATAAAACAGTTAATCACAGATATTGAGATAGCCAGTCACAAGCTCCCAGCAGAAGACAGGGAATTAACCAAAAATCTCGACACCAACGAAGCCAAAAAAATCCTCAAACGAGAGGGCGATAGCAATAACATTCAAAACAACAAACAACTCAAAGAAATAAAGTCGTTGAAACAAAAAATAAAAGAACATGATTTAATCATCACAAAAGCAGATAAGGGAAACACTACAGTAATTTTGAACAAAACAGAATACATTGAAAAAACAGTCGAATTCCTAAACAACAACGAAATCAAGGAATTAACAAAAGACCCCACCAACAAATTCCAAAAACAAATAAAAAGTGCGCTAAAAGAAACAGAATACATACTGACCAAAGCCGAAAAATCAAAACTAATAAACATGAACCCGAAAAAAACGTCATTGAGGGGACAACGAAAAATACACAAAAAGGAATGCCCAATGAGACCAATAGTCAATTGTAGGAATGCCCCTAATTACAAAATCAGCAAAGAGTTACTAAAAATCTTAAAATGCCGTCTTTCTAACGACAAAAACAACTCTGTAAAGAACACAACAGAACTAGTAACAGCATTGAACACCCTACAAATGAAACCTAGCTTCAGGCTAGTATCCTTCGACGTAACTAACATGTACACCAATATTCCGATTATTGAAGCAATCAACACTATCGAAAACAACTTAAAATCCAACAATTCGGTAAAAGAAATTGAAGAGATTGTGAGATTGCTGAGGGTCGTTCTCACCCAAAACGTGTTTCAATTCGACAATAAAATATACACTCAGAGAGAAGGCCTAGCAATGGGATCGCCACTAAGTGGGTTAATCGCTGACATCTTCATCAATGCACTAGAAAATGCATTCTTAGAAAAGACTTCAACAAAGGGAATAGTAATATGGAAAAGATACGTAGATGATGTAATTTGCATCTACGATACTGAACGAACAAGCGAAGAAACAATTCTCCAATCCATTAATAGCCTTCAGCACTCTATCAAATTCACTAAGGAATCCGAAATAGACCGGAAAATAAATTATCTCGATATAACTATTGAACGTAAAAACAGCGACCTTTCATATTCCATATTCCGGAAAGCAACACAAACCTCGCATGCAATCGACAATCAGTCTAATCACCCCAGTACGCACAAACTAGCGGGTTTCAATTCAATGGTACACAGAGCTTTAAACATACCCAGGTCAAAAGACAACTATAATAAGGAAATAAGAACTATTATGCAAATAGCAAAGGAAAACAACTTCTCGCCAAGCAAAATAAATCAAATTATAGCCAAACATAAAAATAAAGATAAAACGATTCCCAAACCGGACAGTAATGAGAAAAAATTTGCGCGTTTCAACTATGTGAATGCGAATACATATAAAATCACTAACCTATTCAAAAATCAAGGCATAAAGATAGCTTTCACGACGAAAAACACAACCGCTAGGCACCTCCTAAATAGTAATCTAAATAAACGTGACCCGTATTCAAGGTCAGGGGTATATTCTATAACGTGCCAAGACACCGATTGTCAAGCTAATTACATCGGACAGAGTGGAAGGCGAGTAGACACACGTTATAATGAACATAGGAATGCGATAAGATACGGAACACATTCAGCCGTGTGCGAACATATGTGTGATGCAGGGCACAGCTTTACCAACATAGAGTCGGACCTTAAAATAATCCATCACGAATCGAAAGGCAGAGCTCTTGACATAAAGGAAGCAATCGAGATACACCTAGCCAAACGAAACAATCCCAACAATCTAAATGAACACACGTTCATGGAGAGCTCACCCCTCTTCACGCTACTAAAAACCACACCCTGTGGGAAACAAAACACAATTTAGCGACACAGCCAAGCTAGATAAAAAAGGGGGGAAATTAGGGGGTTATTAATAGGTAAATGTTATCTGGATCAGGTGTACGATGTACTTTTCTTCTGCAATAAACCAAGGCCCATATTCGCGGCAGTATTAAAGGTGCCGGGACGTCCTCATAAGACCGTCAGCGCTTAGTTCGAATGGGTTATGCTCCACGCGTGGCGAGGGCTAATCCACGGTCTTTAATAATTGTAGACCCACCTCATTCAATAACATACATCTTATATAGGTTGGCAACACCTCACATAAACACATCGCTATCACTCCCCACAGCACGTAGGAGCAGGGGGGAGAAAGCAGGGAAAAACCAGTCGTTAAGATAACCACCGCAGTCTACCGCACAGTGAGTTCCAGTGAGCACGAAAACTGCGAGTAGCTGTTGTACGGAAGACAATCAGATAAGTAGTTAGCCTAAAATTTTATAGTTTAACCATAGTTTACAACCATATATTCTCTCTAAAGTACAATCTACGGATAGCTATCACCATTTAGCATTTCACCTAACATATATACTGCATTTAGCATACACTGACAGTTGCAGTACCAATACTGCAACTAAATAATTGTACACATTGTAAATATTTTCACCTGTATTTCAAACATAGATTTTGTAGCCTAAGTGTAATGGATCTGATGATGATCGCTTGACGATCGAAACTGGTCATCCTAGTGTTTTAATAATCTCATGTAATTTATTTCAGGATTAGGGCATAACCCATATCTTTTGGGTACATTCGTGTTGACCGACTGAAAAGCACTAAACTCTTGTTTACTAAGGCAACACTGAAAATATGGCTTCAAACACCACAATGTTTACGGCTAGTCAGGCAAATCGTGAAGCCAAGAAATTCAAATCACTCAGGCTTAAACTCATGAATTTAGACAAGTCAATTTGGTTCAACAAAAAATGTATAGAACTAAACCTCACCCCTAAATACGTACCAATTAAAACCGTACCGAACACACCAGCCTCGATCATTTCAACCAAACAAACCAAAGTGCTTTGGATAAAAAACGAATTAAGATTTGCATACATTAGAAAGCAAAAAATTAACCAACAATTGTACGACATTCAATTGCAACCAAGTAATTTCTGGCACGCAGCCCAATGGGACAGCTTCACCGAGCACCTACATGACACCATGAAAATCAGAGCAACGAGGAAGCATGAAACGCTAGAAAATAAATTAAGAAAACTAGGAGAAACACAGAACCATCAATCTAACGAACAACACACGAATAACAATGCATTAAATTTCCACAGCAGAGTAAACAACAGAACGAACGTAACCTTTTCTCAAGGTGAAATGAATATGTTAGACAAAGGTTTGAAATACAACTGCACAGACGCACACACGAACCACAATATAAAACAGTTAATCACAGATATTGAGATAGCCAGTCACAAGCTCCCAGCAGAAGACAGGGAATTAACCAAAAATCTCGCCACCAACGAAGCCAAAAAAATCCTCAAACGAGAGGGCGATAGCAATAACATTCAAAACAACAAACAACTCAAAGAAATAAAGTCGTTGAAACAAAAAATAAAAGAACATGATTTAATCATCACAAAAGCAGATAAGGGAAACACTACAGTAATTTTGAACAAAACAGAATACATTGAAAAAACAGTCGAATTCCTAAACAACAACGAAATCAAGGAATTAACAAAAGACCCCACCAACAAATTCCAAAAACAAATAAAAAGTGCGCTAAAAGAAACAGAATACATACTGACCAAAGCCGAAAAATCAAAACTAATAAACATGAACCCGAAAATACCGTCATTGAGGGGACAACCAAAAATACACAAAAAGGAATGCCCAATGAGACCAATAGTCAATTGTAGGAATGCCCCTAATTACAAAATCAGCAAAGAGTTACTATAAATCTTAAAATGCCGTCTTTCTAACGACAAAAACAACTCTGTAAAGAACACAACAGAACTAGTAACAGCATTGAACACCCTACAAATGAAACCTAGCTTCAGGCTAGTATCCTTCGACGTAACTAACATGTACACCAATATTCCGATTATTGAAGCAATCAACACTATCGAAAACAACTTAAAATCCAACAATTCGGTAAAAGAAATTGAAGAGATTGTGAGATTGCTGAGGGTCGTTCTCACCCAAAACGTGTTTCAATTCGACAATAAAATATACACACAGAGAGAAGGCCTAGCAATGGGATCGCCACTAAGTGGGTTAATCGCTGACATCTTCATCAATGCACTAGAAAATGCATTCTTAGAAAAGACTTCAACAAAGGGAATAGTAATATGGAAAAGATACGTAGATGATGTAATTTGCATCTACGATACTGAACGAACAAGCGAAGAAACAATTCTCCAATCCATTAATAGCCTTCAGCACTCTATCAAATTCACTAAGGAATCCGAAATAGACCGGAAAATAAATTATCTCGATATAACTATTGAACGTAAAAACAACGACCTTTCATATTCCATATTCCGGAAAGCAACACAAACCTAGCATGCAATCGACAATCAGTCTAATCACCCCAGTACGCACAAACTAGCGGGTTTCAATTCAATGGTACACAGAGCTTTAAACATACCCATGTCAAAAGACAACTATAATAAGGAAATAAGAACTATTATGCAAATAGCAAAGGAAAACAACTTCTCGCCAAGCAAAATAAATCAAATTATAGCCAAACATAAAAATAAAGATAAAACGATTCCCAAACCGGACAGTAATGAGAAAAAATTTGCGCGTTTCAACTATGTGAATGCGAATACATATAAAATCACTAACCTATTCAAAAATCAAGGCATAAAGATAGCTTTCACGACGAAAAACACAACCGCAAGGCACCTCCTAAATAGTAATCTAAATAAACGTGACCCGTATTCAAGGTCAGGGGTATATTCTATAACGTGCCAAGACACCGATTGTCAAGTTAATTACATCGGGCAGAGTGGAAGGCGAGTAGACACACGTTATAATGAACATAGGAATGCGATAAGATACGGAACACATTCAGCCGTGTGCGAACATATGTGTGATGCAGGGCACAGCTTTACCAACATAGAGTCGGACCTTAAAATAATCCATCACGAATCGAAAGGCAGAGCTCTTGACATAAAGGAAGCAATCGAGATACACCTAGCCAAACGAAACAATCCCAACAATCTAAATGAACACACGTTCATGGAGAGCTCACCCCTCTTCACGCTACTAAAAACCACACCCTGTGGGAAACAAAACACAATTTAGCGACACAGCCAAGCTAGATAAAAAAGGGGGGAAATTAGGGGGTTATTAATAGGTAAATGTTATCTGGATCAGGTGTACGATGTACTTTTCTTCTGCAATAAACCAAGGCCCATATTCGCGGCAGTATTAAAGGTGCCGGGACGTCCTCATAAGACCGTCAACGCTTAGTTCGAATGGGTTATGCTCCACGCGTGGCGAGGGCTAATCCACGGTCTTTAATAATTGTAGACCCACCTCATTCAATAACATACATCTTATATAGGTTGGCAACACCTCACATAAACACATCGCTATCACTCCCCACAGCACGTAGGAGCAGGGGGGAGAAAGCAGGGAAAAACCAGTCGTTAAGATAACCACCGCAGTCTACCGCACAGTGAGTTCCAGTGAGCACGAAAACTGCGAGTAGCTGTTGTACGGAAGACAATCAGATAAGTAGTTAGCCTAAAATTTTATAGTTTAACCATAGTTTACAACCATATATTCTCTCTAAAGTACAATCTACGGATAGCTATCACCATTTAGCATTTCACCTAACATATATACTGCATTTAGCATACACTGACAGTTGCAGTACCAATACTGCAACTAAATAATTGTACACATTGTAAATATTTTCACCTGTATTTCAAACATAGATTTTGTAGCCTAAGTGTAATGGATCTGATGATGATCGCTTGACGATCGAAACTGGTCATCCTAGTGTTTTAATAATCTCATGTAATTTATTTCAGGATTAGGGCATAACCCATATCTTTTGGGTACATTCGTGTTGACCGACTGAAAAGCACTAAACTCTTGTTTACTAAGGCAACACTGAAAATATGGCTTCAAACACCACAATGTTTACGGCTAGTCAGGCAAATCGTGAAGCCAAGAAATTCAAATCACTCAGGCTTAAACTCATGAATTTAGACAAGTCAATTTGGTTCAACAAAAAATGTATAGAACTAAACCTCACCCCTAAATACGTACCAATTAAAACCGTACCGAACACACCAGCCTCGATCATTTCAACCAAACAAGCCAAAGCGCTTTGGATAAAAAACGAATTAAGATTTGCATACATAAGAAAGCAAAAAATTAACCAACAATTGTACGACATTCAATTGCAACCAAGTAATTTCTGGCACGCAGCCCAATGGGACAGCTTCACCGAGCACCTACATGACACCATCAAAATCAGAGCAACGAGGAAGCATGAAACGCTAGAAAATAAATTAAGAAAACTAGGAGAAACACAGAACCATCAATCTAACGAACAACACACGAATAACAATGCATTCAATTTCCACAGCAGAGTAAACAACAGAACGAACGTAACCTTTTCTCAAGGTGAAATGAATATCTTAGACAAAGGTTTGAAATACAACTGCACAGACGCACACACGAACCACAATATAAAACAGTTAATCACAGATATTGAGATAGCCAGTCACAAGCTCCCAGCAGAAGACAGGGATTTAACCAAAAATCTCGCTACCAACGAAGCCAAAAAAATCCTCAAACGAGAGGGCGATAGCAATAACATTCAAAACAACAAACAACTCAAAGAAATAAAGTCGTTGAAACAAAAAATAAAAGAACATGATTTAATAATCACAAAAGCAGATAAGGGAAACACTACAGTAATTTTGAACAAAACAGAATACATTGAAAAAACAGTCGAATTCCTAAACAACAACGAAATCAAGGAATTAACAAAAGACCCCACCAACAAATTCCAAAAACAAATAAAAAGTGCGCTAAAAGAAACAGAATACATACTGACCAAAGCCGAAAAATCAAAACTAATAAACATGAACCCGAAAATACCGTCATTGAGGGGACAACCAAAAATACACAAAAAGGAATGCCCAATGAGACCAATAGTCAATTGTAGGAATGCCCCTAATTACAAAATCAGCAAAGAGTTACTAAAAATCTTAAAATGCCGTCTTTCTAACGACAAAAACAACTCTGTAAAGAACACAACAGAACTAGTAACAGCATTGAGCACCCTACAAATGAAGCCTAGCTTCAGGCTAGTATCCTTCGACGTAACTAACATGTACACCAATATTCCGATTATTGAAGCAATCAACACTATCGAAAACAACTTAAAATCCAACAATTCGGTAAAAGAAATTGAAGAGATTGTGAGATTACTGAGGTTCGTTCTCACCCAAAACGTGTTTCAATTCGACAATAAAATATACACACAGAGAGAAGGCCTAGCAATGGGATCGCCACTAAGTGGGTTAATCGCTGACATCTTCATCAATGCACTAGAAAATGCATTCTTAGAAAAGACTTCAACAAAGGGAATAGTAATATGGAAAAGATACGTAGATGATGTAATATGCATCTACGATACTGAACTAACAAACGAAGAAACAATTCTCCAATCCATTAATAGCCTTCACCACTCTATCAAATTCACTAAGGAATCCGAAATAGACCGGAAAATAAATTATCTCGATATAACTATTGAACGTAAAGACAACGACCTTTCATATTCCATATTCCGGAAAGCAACACAAACCTCGCATGCAATCGACAATCAGTCTAATCACCCCAGTACGCACAAACTAGCGGGTTTCAATTCAATGGTACACAGAGCTTTAAACATACCCATGTCAAAAGACAACTATAATAAGGAAATAAGAACTATTATGCAAATAGCAAAGGAAAACAACTTCTCGCCAAGCAAAATAAATCAAATTATAGCCAAACATAAAAATAAAGATAAAACGATTCCCAAACCGGACAGTAATGAGAAAAAATTTGCGCGTTTCAACTATGTGAATGCGAATACATATAAAATCACTAACCTATTCAAAAAGCAAGGCATAAAGATAGCTTTCACGACGAAAAACACAACCGCTAGGCACCTCCTAAATAGTAATCTAAATAAACGTGACCCGTATTCAAGGTCAGGGGTATATTCTATAACGTGCCAAGACACCGATTGTCAAGCTAATTACATCGGACAGAGTGGAAGGCGAGTAGACACACGTTATAATGAACATAGGAATGCGATAAGATACGGAACACATTCAGCCGTGTGCGAACATATGTGTGATGCAGGGTACAGCTTTACCAACATAGAGTCGGACCTTAAAATAATCCATCACGAATCGAAAGGCAGAGCTCTTGACATAAAGGAAGCAATCGAGATACACCTAGCCAAACGAAACAATCCCAACAATCTAAATGAACACACGTTCATGGAGAGCTCACCCCTCTTCACGCTACTAAAAACCACACCCTGTGGGAAACAAAACACAATTTAGTGACACAGCCAAGCTAGATGAAAAGGGGGGAAATTAGGGGGTTATTAATAGGTAAATGTTATCTGGATCAGGTGTACGATGTACTTTTCTTCTGCAATAAACCAAGGCCCATATTCGCGGCAGTATTAAAGGTGCCGGGACGTCCTCATAAGACCGTCAACGCTTAGTTCGAATGGGTTATGCTCCACGCGTGGCGAGGGCTAATCCACGGTCTTTAATAATTGTAGACCCACCTCATTCAATAACATACATCTTATATAGGTTGGCAACACCTCACATAAACACATCGCTATCACTCCCCACAGCACGTAGGAGCAGGGGTGAGAAAGCAGGGAAAAACCAGTCGTTAAGATAACCACCGCAGTCTACCGCACAGTGAGTTCCAGTGAGTACGAAAACTGCGAGTAGCTGTTGTACGGAAGACAATCAGATAAGTAGTTAGCCTAAAATTTTATAGTTTAACCATAGTTTACAACCATATATTCTCTCTAAAGTACAATCTACGGATAGCTATCACCATTTAGCATTTCACCTAACATATATACTGCATTTAGCATACACTGACAGTTGCAGTACCAATACTGCAACTAAATAATTGTACACATTGTAAATATTTTCACCTGTATTTCAAACATAGATTTTGTAGCCTAAGTGTAATGGATCTGATGATGATCGCTTGACGATCGAAACTGGTCATCCTAGTGTTTTAATAATCTCATGTAATTTATTTCAGGATTAGGGAATAACCCATATCTTTTGGGTACATTCGTGTTGACCGACTGAAAAGCACTAAACTCTTGTTTACTAAGGCAACACTGAAAATATGGCTTCAAACACCACAATGTTTACGGCTAGTCAGGCAAATCGTGAAGCCAAGAAATTCAAATCACTCAGGCTTAAACTCATGAATTTAGACAAGTCAATTTGGTTCAACAAAAAATGTATAGAACTAAACCTCACCCCTAAATACGTACCAATTAAAACCGTACCGAACACACCAGCCTCGATCAATTCAACCAAACAAGCCAAAGCGCTTTGGATAAAAAACGAATTAAGATTTGCATACATAAGAAAGCAAAAAATTAATTAACAATTGTACGACATTCAATTGCAACTAAGTAATTTCTGGCACGCAGCCCAATGGGACAGCTTCACCGAGCACCTACATGACACCATCAAAATCAGAGCAACGAGGAAGCATGAAACGCTAGAAAATAAATTAAGAAAACTAGGAGAAACACAGAACCATCAATCTAACGAACAACACACGAATAACAATGAATTCAATTTCCACAGCAGAGTAAACAACAGAACGAACGTAACCTTTTCTCAAGGTGAAATGAATATGTTAGACAAAGGTTTGAAATACAACTGCACAGACGCACACACGAACCACAATATAAAACAGTTAATCACAGATATTGAGATAGCCAGTCACAAGCTCCCAGCAGAAGACAGGGAATTAACCAAAAATCTCGCCACCAACGAAGCCAAAAAAATCTTCAAACGAGAGGGTGATAGCAATAACATTCAAAACAACAAACAACTCAAAGGAATAAAGTCGTTGAAACAAAAAATAAAAGAACATGACTTAATCATCACAAAAACAGATAAGGGAAACACTACAGTAATTTTGAACAAAACAGAATACATTGAAAATACAGTCGAATTCCTAAACAACAACGAAATCAAGGAATTAACAAAAGACCACACCAACAAATTCCAAAAACAAATAAAAAGTGCGCTAAAAGAAACAGAATACATACTGACCAAAGCCGAAAAATCAAAACTAATAAACATGAACCCGAAAATACCGTCATTGAGGGGACAACCAAAAATACACAAAAAGGAATGCCCAATGAGACCAATAGTCAATTGTAGGAATGCCCCTAATTACAAAATCAGCAAAGAGTTACTAAAAATCTTAAAATGCCGTCTTTCTAACGACAAAAACAACTCTGTAAAGAACACAACAGAACTAGTAACAGCATTGAACACCCTACAAATGAAACCTAGCTTCAGGCTAGTATCCTTCGACGTAACTAACATGTACACCAATATTCCGATTATTGAAGCAATCAACACTATCGAAAACAACTTAAAATCCAACAATTCGGTAAAAGAAATTGAAGAGATTGTGAGATTACTGAGGTTCGTTCTCACCCAAAACGTGTTTCAATTCGACAATAAAATATACACACAGAGAGAAGGCCTAGCAATGGGATCGCCACTAAGTGGGTTAATCGCTGACATCTTCATTAATGCACTAGAAAATGCATTCTTAGAAAAGACTTCAACAAAGGGAATAGTAATATGGAAAAGATACGTAGATGATGTAATTTGCATCTACGAAACTGAACTAACAAACGTAGAAACAATTCTCCAATCCATTAATAGCCTTCACCACTCTATCAAATTCACTAAGGAATCCGAAATAGACCGGAAAATAAATTATCTCGATATAACTATTGAACGTAAAGACAACGACCTTTCATATTCCATATTCCGGAAAGCAACACAAACCTCGCATGCAATCGACAATCAGTCTAATCACCCCAGTACGCACAAACTAGCGGGTTTCAATTCAATGGTACACAGAGCTTTAAACATACCCATGTCAAAAGACAACTATAATAAGTAAATAAGAACTATTATGCAAATAGCAAAGGAAAACAACTTCTCGCCAAGCAAAATAAATCAAATTATAGCCAAACATAAAAATAAAGATAAAACGATTCCCAAACCGGACAGTAATGAGAAAAAATTTGCGCGTTTCAACTATGTGAATGCGAATACATATAAAATCACTAACCTATTCAAAAAGCAAGGCATAAAGATAGCTTTCACGACGAAAAACACAACCGCTAGGCACCTCCTAAATAGTAATCTAAATAAACGTGACCCGTATTCAAGGTCAGGGGTATATTCTATAACGTGCCAAGACACCGATTGTCAAGCTAATTACATCGGACAGAGTGGAAGGTGAGTAGACACACGTTATAATGAACATAGGAATGCGATAAGATACGGAACACATTCAGCCGTGTGCGAACATATGTGTGATGCAGGGCACAGCTTTACCAACATAGAGTCGGACCTTAAAATAATCCATCACGAATCGAAAGGCAGAGCTCTTGACATAAAGGAAGCAATCGAGATACACCTAGCCAAACGAAACAATCCCAACAATCTAAATGAACACACGTTCATGGAGAGCTCACCCCTCTTCACGCTACTAAAAACCACACCCTGTGGGAAACAAAACACAATTTAGTGACACAGCCAAGCTAGATAAAAAGGGGGGAAATTAGGGGGTTATTAATAGGTAAATGTTATCTGGATCAGGTGTACGATGTACTTTTCTTCTGCAATAAACCAAGGCCCATATTCGCGGCAGTATTAAAGGTGCCGGGACGTCCTCATAAGACCGTCAACGCTTAGTTCGAATGGGTTATGCTCCACGCGTGGCGAGGGCTAATCCACGGTCTTTAATAATTGTAGACCCACCTCATTCAATAACATACATCTTATATAGGTTGGCAACACCTCACATAAACACATCGCTATCACTCCCCACAGCACGTAGGAGCAGGGGGGAGAAAGCAGGGAAAAACCAGTCGTTAAGATAACCACCGCAGTCTACCGCACAGTGAGTTCCAGTGAGTACGAAAACTGCGAGTAGCTGTTGTACGGAAGACAATCAGATAAGTAGTTAGCCTAAAATTTTATAGTTTAACCATAGTTTACAACCATATATTCTCTCTAAAGTACAATCTACGGATAGCTATCACCATTTAGCATTTCACCTAACATATATACTGCATTTAGCATACACTGACAGTTGCAGTACCAATACTGCAACTAAATAATTGTACACATTGTAAATATTTTCACCTGTATTTCAAACATAGATTTTGTAGCCTAAGTGTAATGGATCTGATGATGATCGCTTGACGATCGAAACTGGTCATCCTAGTGTTTTAATAATCTCATGTAATTTATTTCAGGATTAGGGCATAACCCATATCTTTTGGGTACATTCGTGTTGACCGACTGAAAAGCACTAAACTCTTGTTTACTAAGGCAACACTGAAAATATGGCTTCAAACACCACAATGTTTACGGCTAGTCAGGCAAATCGTGAAGCCAAGAAATTCAAATCACTCAGGCTTAAACTCATGAATTTAGACAAGTCAATTTGGTTCAACAAAAAATGTATAGAACTAAACCTCACCCCTAAATACGTACCAATTAAAACCGTACCGAACACACCAGCCTCGATCAATTCAACCAAACAAGCCAAAGCGCTTTGGATAAAAAACGAATTAAGATTTGCATACATAAGAAAGCAAAAAATTAACCAACAATTGTACGACATTCAATTGCAACTAAGTAATTTCTGGCACGCAGCCCAATGGGACAGCTTCACCGAGCACCTACATGACACCATCAAAATCAGAGCAACGAGGAAGCATGAAACGCTAGAAAATAAATTAAGAAAACTAGGAGAAACACAGAACCATCAATCTAACGAACAACACACGAATAACAATGAATTCAATTTCCACAGCAGAGTAAACAACAGAACGAACGTAACCTTTTCTCAAGGTGAAATGAATATGTTAGACAAAGGTTTGAAATACAACTGCACAGACGCACACACGAACCACAATATAAAACAGTTAATCACAGATATTGAGATAGCCAGTCACAAGCTCCCAGCAGAAGACAGGGAATTAACCAAAAATCTCGCCACCAACGAAGCCAAAAAAATCTTCAAACGAGAGGGTGATAGCAATAACATTCAAAACAACAAACAACTCAAAGGAATAAAGTCGTTGAAACAAAAAATAAAAGAACATGACTTAATCATCACAAAAACAGATAAGGGAAACACTACAGTAATTTTGAACAAAACAGAATACATTGAAAATACAGTCGAATTCCTAAACAACAACGAAATCAAGGAATTAACAAAAGACCCCACCAACAAATTCCAAAAACAAATAAAAAGTGCGCTAAAAGAAACAGAATACATACTGACCAAAGCCGAAAAATCAAAACTAATAAACATGAACCCGAAAATACCGTCATTGAGGGGACAACCAAAAATACACAAAAAGGAATGCCCAATGAGACCAATAGTCAATTGTAGGAATGCCCCTAATTACAAAATCAGCAAAGAGTTACTAAAAATCTTAAAATGCCGTCTTTCTAACGACAAAAACAACTCTGTAAAGAACACAACAGAACTAGTAACAGCATTGAACACCCTACAAATGAAACCTAGCTTCAGGCTAGTATCCTTCGACGTAACTAACATGTACACCAATATTCCTTGCCTCTCACCAAGGCAGTCCGGGTTCGATTCCCGGTCAATGCATGTGAGATTTTCGAAGTGAAATGCCATGTCCTGTGGTTCGGATTCCACGTTAAAAGGAGGTCCCGTGGCTCATAATCACAAGATTCACGGTCACGTAAAACTACAATCTTCCTTCCTTCCTTTCCTTCGATTATTGAAGCAATCAACACTATCGAAAACAACTTAAAATCCAACAATTCGGTAAAAGAAATTGAAGAGATTGTGAGATTACTGAGGTTCGTTCTCACCCAAAACGTGTTTCAATTCGACAATAAAATATACACACAGAGAGAAGGCCTAGCAATGGGATCGCCACTAAGTGGGTTAATCGCTGACATCTTCATTAATGCACTAGAAAATGCATTCTTAGAAAAGACTTCAACAAAGGGAATAGTAATATGGAAAAGATACGTAGATGATGTAATTTGCATCTACGATACTGAACTAACAAACGAAGAAACAATTCTCCAATCCATTAATAGCCTTCACCACTCTATCAAATTCACTAAGGAATCCGAAATAGACCGGAAAATAAATTATCTCGATATAACTATTGAACGTAAAGACAACGACCTTTCATATTCCATATTCCGGAAAGCAACACAAACCTCGCATGCAATCGACAATCAGTCTAATCACCCCAGTACGCACAAACTAGCGGGTTTCAATTCAATGGTACACAGAGCTTTAAACATACCCATGTCAAAAGACAACTATAATAAGGAAATAAGAACTATTATGCAAATAGCAAAGGAAAACAACTTCTCGCCAAGCAAAATAAATCAAATTATAGCCAAACATAAAAATAAAGATAAAACGATTCCCAAACCGGACAGTAATGAGAAAAAATTTGCGCGTTTCAACTATGTGAATGCGAATACATATAAAATCACTAACCTATTCAAAAAGCAAGGCATAAAGATAGCTTTCACGACGAAAAACACAACCGCTAGGGACCTCCTAAATAGTAACCTAAATAAACGTGACCCGTATTCAAGGTCAGGGGTATATTCTATAACGTGCCAAGACACCGATTGTCAAGCTAATTACATCGGACAGAGTGGAAGGCGAGTAGACACACGTTATAATGAACATAGGAATGCGATAAGATACGGAACACATTCAGCCGTGTGCGAACATATGTGTGATGCAGGGCACAGCTTTAACAACATAGAGTCGGACCTTAAAATAATCCATCACGAATCGAAAGGCAGAGCTCTTGACATAAAGGAAGCAATCGAGATACACCTAGCCAAACGAAACAATCCCAACAATCTAAATGAACACACGTTCATGGAGAGCTCACCCCTCTTCACGCTACTAAAAACCACACCCTGTGGGAAACAAAACACAATTTAGTGACACAGCCAAGCTAGATAAAAAGGGGGGAAATTAGGGGGTTATTAATAGGTAAATGTTATCTGGATCAGGTGTACGATGTACTTTTCTTCTGCAATAAACCAAGGCCCATATTCGCGGCAGTATTAAAGGTGCCGGGACGTCCTCATAAGACCGTCAACGCTTAGTTCGAATGGGTTATGCTCCACGCGTGGCGAGGGCTAATCCACGGTCTTTAATAATTGTAGACCCACCTCATTCAATAACATACATCTTATATAGGTTGGCAACACCTCACATAAACACATCGCTATCACTCCCCACAGCACGTAGGAGCAGGGGGGAGAAAGCAGGGAAAAACCAGTCGTTAAGATAACCACCGCAGTCTACCGCACAGTGAGTTCCAGTGAGCACGAAAACTGCGAGTAGCTGTTGTACGGAAGACAATCAGATAAGTAGTTAGCCTAAAATTTTATAGTTTAACCATAGTTTACAACCATATATTCTCTCTAAAGTACAATCTACGGATAGCTATCACCATTTAGCATTTCACCTAACATATATACTGCATTTAGCATACACTGACAGTTGCAGTACCAATACTGCAACTAAATAATTGTACACATTGTAAATATTTTCACCTGTATTTCAAACATAGATTTTGTAGCCTAAGTGTAATGGATCTGATGATGATCGCTTGACGATCGAAACTGGTCATCCTAGTGTTTTAATAATCTCATGTAATTTATTTCAGGATTAGGGCATAACCCATATCTTTTGGGTACATTCGTGTTGACCGACTGAAAAGCACTAAACTCTTGTTTACTAAGGCAACACTGAAAATATGGCTTCAAACACCACAATGTTTACGGCTAGTCAGGCAAATCGTGAAGCCAAGAAATTCAAATCACTCAGGCTTAAACTCATGAATTTAGACAAGTCAATTTGGTTCAACAAAAAATGTATAGAACTAAACCTCACCCCTAAATACGTACCAATTAAAACCGTACCGAACACACCAGCCTCGATCAATTCAACCAAACAAGCCAAAGCGCTTTGGATAAAAAACGAATTAAGATTTGCATACATAAGAAAGCAAAAAATTAACCAACAATTGTACGACATTCAATTGCAACTAAGTAATTTCTGGCACGCAGCCCAATGGGACAGCTTCACCGAGCACCTACATGACACCATCAAAATCAGAGCAACGAGGAAGCATGAAACGCTAGAAAATAAATTAAGAAAACTAGGAGAAACACAGAACCATCAATCTAACGAACAACACACGAATAACAATGAATTCAATTTCCACAGCAGAGTAAACAACAGAACGAACGTAACCTTTTCTCAAGGTGAAATGAATATGTTAGACAAAGGTTTGAAATACAACTGCACAGACGCACACACGAACCACAATATAAAACAGTTAATCACAGATATTGAGATAGCCAGTCACAAGCTCCCAGCAGAAGACAGGGAATTAACCAAAAATCTCGCCACCAACGAAGCCAAAAAAATCTTCAAACGAGAGGGTGATAGCAATAACATTCAAAACAACAAACAACTCAAAGGAATAAAGTCGTTGAAACAAAAAATAAAAGAACGTGACTTAATCATCACAAAAACAGATAAGGGAAACACTACAGTAATTTTGAACAAAACAGAATACATTGAAAATACAGTCGAATTCCTAAACAACAACGAAATCAAGGAATTAACAAAAGACCCCACCAACAAATTCCAAAAACAAATAAAAAGTGCGCTAAAAGAAACAGAATACATACTGACCAAAGCCGAAAAATCAAAACTAATAAACATGAACCCGAAAATACCGTCATTGAGGGGACAACCAAAAATACACAAAAAGGAATGCCCAATGAGACCAATAGTCAATTGTAGGAATGCCCCTAATTACAAAATCAGCAAAGAGTTACTAAAAATCTTAAAATGCCGTCTTTCCAACGACAAAAACAACTCTGTAAAGAACACAACAGAACTAGTAACAGCATTGAACACCCTACAAATGAAACCTAGCTTCAGGCTAGTATCCTTCGACGTAACTAACATGTACACCAACATTCCGATTATTGAAGCAATCAACACTATCGAAAACAACTTAAAATCTAACAATTCGGTAAAAGAAATTGAAGAGATTGTGAGATTACTGAGGGTCGTTCACACCCAAAACGTGTTTCAATTCGACAATAAAATATACACACAGAGAGAAGGCCTAGCAATGGGATCGCCACTAAGTGGGTTAATCGCTGACATCTTCATCAATGCACTAGAAAATGCATTCTTAGAAAAGACTTCAACAAAGGGAATAGGTAATATGGAAAAGATACGTAGATGATGTAATTTGCATCTACGATACTGAACTAACAAGCGAAGAAACAATTCTCCAATCCATTAATAGCCTTCACCACTCTATCAAATTCACTAAGGAATCCGAAATAGACCGGAAAATAAATTATCTCGATATAACTATTGAACGTAAAGACAACGACCTTTCATATTCCATATTCCGGAAAGCAACACAAACCTCGCATGCAATCGACAATCAATCTAATCACCCCAGTACGCACAAACTAGCGGGTTTCAATTCAATGGTACACAGAGCTTTAAACATACCCATGTCAAAAGACAACTATAATAAGGAAATAAGAACTATTATGCAAATAGCAAAGGAAAACAACTTCTCGCCAAGCAAAATAAATCAAATTATAGCCAAACATAAAAATAAAGATAAAACGATTCCCAAACCGGACAGTAATGAGAAAAAATTTGCGCGTTTCAACTATGTCAATTCGAATACATATACAATCACTAACCTATTCAAAAAGCAAGGCATAAAGATAGCTTTCACGACGAAAAACACAACCGCTAGGCACCTCCTAAATAGTAATCTAAATAAACGTGACCCGTATTCAAGGTCAGGGGTATATTCTATAACGTGCCAAGACACCGATTGTCAAGCTAATTACATCGGGCAGAGTGGAAGGCGAGTAGACACACGTTATAATGAACATAGGAATGCGATAAGATACGGAACACATTCAGCCGTGTGCGAACATATGTGTGATGCAGGGCACAGCTTTACCAACATAGAGTCGGACCTTAAAATAATCCATCACGAATCGAAAGGCAGAGCTCTTGACATAAAGGAAGCAATCGAGATACACCGAGCCAAACGAAACAATCCCAACAATCTAAATGAACACACGTTCATGGAGAGCTCACCCCTCTTCACGCTACTAAAAACCACACCCTGTCGGAAACAAAACACAATTTAGCGACACAGCCAAGCTAGATAAAAAAAGGGGGGAAATTAGGGGGTTATTAATAGGTAAATGTTATCTGGATCAGGTGTACGATGTACTTTCCTTCTGCAATAAACCAAGGCCCATATTCGCGGCAGTATTAAAGGTGCCGGGACGTCCTCATAAGACCGTCAACGCTTAGTTCGAATGGGTTATGCTCCACGCGTGGCGAGGGCTAATTCACGGTCTTTAATAATTGTAGACCCACCTCATTCAATAACATACATCTTATATAGGTTGGCAACACCTCACATAAACACATCGCTATCACTCCCCACAGCACGTAGGAGCAGGGGGGAGAAAGCAGGGAAAAACCAGTCGTTAAGATAACCACCGCAGTCTACCGCACAGTGAGTTCCAGTGAGCACGAAAACTGCGAGTAGCTGTTGTACGGAAGACAATCAGATAAGTAGTTAGCCTAAAATTTTATAGTTTAACCATAGTTTACAACCATATAATCTCTCTAAAGTACAATCTACGGATAGCTATCACCATTTAGCATTTCACCTAACATATATACTGCATTTAGCATACACTGACAGTTGCAGTACCAATACTGCAACTAAATAATTGTACATATTGTAAATATTTTCACCTGTATTTCAAACATAGATTTTGTAGCCTAAGTGTAATGGATCTGATGATGATCGCTTGACGATCGAAACTGGTCATCCTAGTGTTTTATTAATCTCATGTAATTTATTTCAGGATTAGGGCATAACCCATCTCTTTTGGGTACATTCGTGTTGACCGACTGAAAAGCACTAAACTCTTGTTTACTAAGGCAACACTGAAAATATGGCTTCAAACACCACAACCATTATTATCATTACGGGAAAATGAAAAATGAAAATCCACAGCCTGCTTCCAGTCTCCGACCGGGTCAGGAATGGAATGAATGAAGCCGCCATCTAGCGGCGAGGATATATCTTTACGGGAAAATGACCTAAATATTAGGTCCATTATACTCTACTGCTTATCACCCCCACTACAACCACCGCCACCACCAACCCTCCCCCCCCCCCCCCTCACCGCCACAGGAAGTTATATTTAATCATATTTCTTTTCTGGTAGTTTAAGTACAGTATCACGTGCCAGTTCTGTAGTAGAAATCAGTCTTCCATAATACAAATAAATCCACCGGGCGAAGCCGGGCACTACTGCTAGTAGTAATATAGGGGGCGTGTAGCGCAGCGGTCAAGCTGTTGACCTCTCACAAAGGTGGACCGGGCTCGATTCCCGGTCAATGCGCGTGAGATTTACGAAGTGAAATGCCATGCCCTGTGGTTCGGATGCCTTGTAAAAAGAAGGTCCCGTGGCTCATGATCACGAGATTAACGTAAAACTACAAGCTTCCTTGCTTCCTTTATAGTAAGAAGAGAGGTTGAACATGATGATATTTTTACAATGAATATGACAAGTACGATCTGTTGCCTCAATTTGAGATTTAGCTAGATATTTAAAGATTGTAAACCTAAGCCGATAGTAGAACATGCCTTACAAAAATAAGTGTAATTTCTTGTGATAACATGGACTCAATAATATTATGAGAAGTGAATTAGAACACTCATCATCATCATCATCATCATCATCATCATCATCATTTCCCCTTATCCAGCTCCAGCCGGGTCGGGGTATTTATGGCACTTCTCCACTTTCCTCTTTCCTTCCACAATTCTTCTTCCACGATCTTGTCCCAGTCCAGATTTCTTTTTCTCACGCTGTTCTTCACGGAATCGATCCACCTTGTTCTAGGTCTTCCCCTTGCTCTCTTACCCTTGCACTTGGCCTCCAGCATCTGTCTTGGTATTCTATTTTCCTCCATCCTCTTTACATGTCCAAACCACCTTAGTTCATTCTTCTCAATTCTCTCATTTAGTTTTCCCATCCCAACTTCCTTCCTAACATCTTCATTCCTCACTCGGTCTTTCCTTGTCTTACCTATCATACTTCTTAGGAATTTCATTTCACTGGCTTGGATTCTACTCTCTTGCCTGCTCGTCAGGGTCCAAGTCTCAGCTGCATAAGTTAATATGGGTACATAGTACATTTTATACATTACCTCCTTGCTTTTCCTTGGTATTTCCTTATCCCAAACAAGTTTTCTTACACTTTGATAGAATGCATTGCTCTGCTGTACCCTCCTGCCAATCTCCATGTCCAGCCTACCAGTGTGCATCAATTCACTTCCTAGGTATTTGAACGTGTCCACAATTTCCAAACTCTGACTTCCAATTTTCACAGTGCCTTTTCCTTGTCTTTCCCCTCTTGTCATCACCATGGTCTTGCTTTTCTCTATACTGATTTTCAGGCCATACTTCTGAATATTTTCGTTCAGTGGATCTAGTTGTTTTTGCACTTCTTCGGTGTTCCTTCCCCAGACCACAATATCATCTACAAATAACAGTAACTTCATTTCTTTATGTCCATATGCTTCCTTTGTTTCCTTTACAATTTCATCCATTACCATTATGAATAAAAGAGGTGACAACACACTCCCCTGTCTTAGTCCAGTCTTGTTCCTAAACCAATCTGTCTTTCCAACAGGGGTCAGAACCCTGCTAACACAGTTGTTGTACATTGCTTGCACCATTTCCAACATTTCTCTTCCCAGTCTCTTCTTAACCATGGTTTCCCATACCTTCTCTCTGGGGACACTATCATATGCCTTTTCTAGATCTATGAAAGTCATGATCAAATCCTCTCCATATTCCCAGTTCTTTTCCATCACCTGCCTCAAGCTAAAGATTGGGTCCACTGTGGATCTTCCACTCCTGAAGCCATACTGTTCCTCTTGCAACTCTCTTTCCACCTTTCTTCTCATTCTTCTTTCTAATATTCTTTCTAGTATTTTTACTATCTGTGATATGAGTGTACATACGAGTATAAATATTTTATGATGCTGAATGTTTATTGTAACTAGAGGAGAGTGTTAATAAATTAGTAAATATGGAAGAATATTATTTTAATAGCTAGATAATTGAAATAGTTAGTTCAAGGAGATAATTTGTATAAATCAGATTTAAATACGTGAAGTGAAAGTAGACGTAAAGGTCACCAGAAGAGAAATGTTTGTGTTTGCTTATTTTTAATTCAGTGAAGTAAGGGGTTTATTACTTTTCAAAAGTGATTGAATATTTTAGGTGACATAAAAGACTTTCATTCAGAATATATGTTTTTATTTTTAAAATCTCTTTGAGATAGATTAGATTTGAAAATTCTCAAAAGGGAAATACTTCAATTTATCGTCAAGCACTATCAGTTTAATACAACAAAATAACCATCTTTGATGAGCATGGCGTGAGCAATTTGTGCAGAGTAATTATTTTTAATATTTCTGAGAGAGTAGAATAAAGGAGGATGAGTGTTCCTATTGTTTTATACACTTGGATTTGTTATTTCTGGCTAACCGTATGCTTTAGCTGGATGAGTATATTTATGCTTTAGTTAATTTAGTTGGACGAAAAAACCACATACAAACAATCCCGATACGCCCTGACATTTCAAGTTCTCGACACACCAAGCTAAAAATGAAATAATCCAAATTACATTCCACAGCAAAAATATGTTTTAAGAGTGGGAAGTGTACTGTATTCTGTTCCCGACGGTGAGTGATGGTTTTTAGCCGGGTCAACGCGTGCATTTTTATGTCGCAAAAAACGGTACAATTCATAAGCTAAAATAAGTATCAAAGTAGAACCATATATTGGCTTTGTATGGCCAAAACAAGAGAACGGTCTCACCACTTATATTCAAGATGGTGACTGAGCGTACTACAAAAACATCAAAATCAATAACTCAGGATTTAATTGTGCAATTAACACGAAACTTCGTAAGAGAGGAACATATAAGGGACCTCGCTAGCGTTAGTTATGAGTAGGGTTCAGGAGTTAAATACTTAATTAAGTACAAAATATGCAACCAAATATGCCCTAAATCTAGCTAAATATGACGTCAAATACTTTAGGGATATGTAGCAAGTATTGGAGTGGTACTAACATAATACTGCACACATATTTCATTACACAAACTGATTGAGCTACAATACCTAAATTAAACCTCTCAATATTCATTCAGTAAAATGAGAATCCAAACACGAAGTATTAGCATGCTATTTGGTATCTGTTGGCGTAGGTTAGAAGGCGCTGCCCAACAGGAACTTTAGGCTGATATCGAGTTTCCAGGGCTCTGTTATAGCACAATTTTGAAACGTATCTAGCAGCTTTTGTGGGTTATATAACTCCTTGTTGTAGTCATAGAAGTATATTCTACTTTGCTCCGTTGTAATTAATTTTCAGCCTATTGGAGTTCAGTCTTCTGGCCTACACCCTAAAAGTACGCAGGTTGGTGAATTTTCTAAACAAGCATAGGTCTATTTAATTGGGGCATTTAATTATAGGGGAAGAAAAATTAATATCGCCCTTCATTTTAAATCAATGGATATCTTTTAGCTGGACTACCTCGTGGTTTAGTGACTAGCATTCTTGGCTGTAGGCGCAGAGATCCGGGCTCGATTGCTGGGTCTGCCAAGAAACCTAATTCTTATCTGAGGGTTGGACGGGGCTAACTAAGCCTCGTAAGACAAAACTGAGAGTAGGTGGGTTCGATTTCCACCTCAGCCATCATGGAAGTGGTTTTCCGTGGTTTCTCCACTTCTATTTCAGGCAAACGCCGGGATGGTTCCTATCTTATGGCCACAGTCACCTCCTACCCAATCCTCACCTGAATTACGAGTACACACAGTACCACTACTGTTACTACTACATACATCACAATAACCCAGGTTGTTAGACAAATTTTGCACACACCCAAAGTACACGGGGCTAAATGATCACGATGTCTAAGCCTCTGAAATAGAACAACAGCAAAAACGACATCTTCTAGCGGAAGAACGAGGGACCTTGGCATACGATCCATTGAAGAGGTCAGCCAGGTGGAGCGAATCTTAATGCTCACATACGGTATTATGACATACGAATACATGGCAGGCTGGGAGCATAATGGGCGAATGTGGGGAGCCACAGTGTTGTAAAGTATGTAGTATACTAGCACATGTCGCCATGAAGTTGAATTACAAAACCAAGACATCGTTGCAATGAACACTTGTGCTTTCTATGGGACGGTAGAACGTATGGTTACAACGGAGACCAATTTCATATCGATTTAACAACATCTCATGGGCCATGATTTATTCATTAAATAAATAGCTAATTAATTTCATTTATTATTACTGTGTAGGAACTTTGTTCAATCCCAGTATATAGGGAGAGAGAGAGAGAGAGAGAGAGAGAGAGAGAGAGGGGGGGGGGGGGGTGAATGTAAAACAAGAATAATTGCATACTTTCTGAGATCTGATCACTTGTTTTAGGAGGTGCTCAATGTGAAGTCCATTCGTTGCAATGCCCGTCTCTACACTTCCTGGTCCGTAAGACACCACGGTGCAAGTACCCAGAGTTGAGAGTAATGTACACTACGACTACACAACTGACCCTCTTTGACGGAGCGCCAATGCAATGATTGTGCTCGTATCCACAAGCAGACTTATGGTTTCATTATTTCTAGCGACATATCAATATTCTACGCCGGGGATGTCAAATACTTATTTTAACGCCCCGTATAAAACCGTTCTCCTGTCTGTACTGGTGTTCAACGGACAAGCTGTGAACCCGTGCCATGAGTGGTTGCAGCAATACAGGCTAAGCAAGGTGGAAGCTGGAGAATTATTAATCTCGAATACAACGAGCAATGGTTCGAATTCCATCAACAGATAACATTTTAGAACTTGTATTTACAAATTTAATGTGAATGTAATAATAATGTTATTGGTTTTACATCCCTTTAAACTACTGCGGCTTTTTGAGACGGCGGGGCGCCGGAATGTTTCCCCGAAGGGGATCTTTAACCTGCCATTAAATCTACTGACACGGCTCCCTCACATTTGCGCACCCTCAAAAGCCAACTTACTGTGCCGGCATTCAATTCTGCAACCTCGGGAACAGAGGTGAGAACGTTACCGATGAGCCACGCAGCCAGTCGTATTTACAAACGAAGGGCATGTTACCAGTCTTATGTTTTCCCCAAATGTATTTTCTCATGTTATTCAATTAGTAGTTTAGGTTCGCAAGTGACTCGGCACGCCCACCAATAATTGGCGGTGGGATATAATACACAACTGCAGGAATAATATAAATCTGAAATTAAGAGTTTCAATGTACAGCTAGTTCATGTGAAAAACACACTTCGTTAAAAAGTTTTTTTTGTCCCCGAAGTTAAATTTATAAGAAAAGCTAATGCAGAAAGTTCTCAGTCGCGATCCACAGTATTCTGTGAGAAAGAAGTCAGTGTAGCGACGAAATACTCCCTACATCCTTAAGTATTTAGACCGACCTTGCTGTATGGAAGCGAGAGCAGAGTAGATTCAGAGTATCTGATACATAAGCTAGAGCAGTGGTTCCCAACCTTTGTCAGCTTACGCCCCCCTTTTCAGATACGAGAGTTCATCGCGCCCCCCTCCCTCCACCCTACCACTCATCGCTTATATAACCTCTTCGATTGATGCGGAGGGTAGAGACCTAACCTAATAACTCTCAACAAATGTCAGTGAGAGGGTGGGCACTGTTTTCTCCTGGTAAGATTCGGTATGTTTGGTTTGATATTTGAGAGAGCACAGCGGAGATCACTTGCAACATCAAGCCGACAGCGCTGCTTTGTTTCTATGACATTCAGATTTGAAAATCCTGACTCACATAAATATGTCTTTGAAAATGGGACAATGACACGCAATGCAAATTTGGATATTACAGGATACACTGCAAGACAGTTTACCCAAAAGTCGCCCAGTCCTAATATTTTAGAATCATCTTTTAGCTTTGATTCACACTTCAAACCTATGGCTTCTTCTTGAAGCTGTGCTGGCAGTGCTTCAATGTCAATGGCAAACGAATTTCTTGTTAACATCCAGGGCCATTCTTCCGACGAGATATCAGGAAAGTAGAAGTTGAATTCTTCTGCCAGGGAATCCAAAAGTGACTCAATTTGCACCTAAGCTGATTACGATCACGTTTATTTTCCGGCAAAATTTCATTAAGGCGGTGAAAGGATGAGAAGTTATTCAACTGAAGCCGGCGTTTCCATAACTGTATTTTTTCCAGGAATGCATAATATTGGAATTTTTGCCTTGGAGCTTTAAGTTCAAACTCTTCAAAGCTTCAAAGAAATCACAAAGATATGCCAACGAGACGATAAAATTGGCATGATTTCGCTCCTTACAACACAGTAAATTCCTTACTTCGCCTCCAACCTCGCGGTTCCGCAGAGGTTTGTGCCGACAGTTGGCAATTACGATTGACTTGGTGCGACAATCACTTGGAGAGATTAAAAAAATGTTTGTTTTACAAAATTGTAATATTCGAGTTAAAAAACTTAATTTGGAAATCACTTCACGCCCCCCTTGATAAAGCCCCACGCTCCCCTAGGGGGGGGGGGGGCGCCCCCCAGGTTGGGAACCCCTGAGCTAGAGGTAACTGATATGAGGGTAGCACGAATTATATCTGGGAACAATGGCAGGAAAGTAATGAAGAGATAAAGTCTATGTTAGAAATGAACACGCGAAATGTAGCTGTTCGTATGAGCCGACTCAGATGGTGGAATCACGTGAAGAGAATTGGGGAGGAGAGATTACCTAAGAGGTTAATGAGTTCTGCTGTAGAGGGTAAGAGAAGCAGAGGTAGACCTAGATTCAGTGTTCAATGTTTTCAAAGTGTGAGGTGTAGAAACAGAAGGGGCCGCAGTGCTAACTGCTAATAGGGGATCATGGAAGCGACTTGTTCGCAAACAGAGGCTTGCAGACTAGACTGGACGCTGAAAGGCAAAATAGTCTCAAATGGAAATGTATGTTATATTTATAAGTGTTCTGCTGCACATACCTCTGATGAAAATGACTCGACCGACGGAAGCCGTTTGGTCTAGTGATAAAAGCGTTGACGTATCACGCAGCAGTGCATGGCTCAATTCCTGTAAGCTTCATGTTTCTACCGGCTGTACGATTATCCAATTACTATAAACTCTAGTGTTCTGAGTGCACCTGGAAAAGGGATAACTTGCAATAAATATAAGCAAACTAGGCTACCAGAGTGCAACTGTGGTTTAACCGAGGTGGAATCGATTTAGACGAGTCTGGCTCTCATGAATTTTGTGTTGTTGTTTCATTTTAAAGGCTCGAGCATCGTGACCATTTCGACCACGTGTGCTTGGTTGTGTGTGAATATATAATTTCTCTGATAACGGGTGTTATTTTGGTGCCTGTAGTGGCATATGCTTTTGTAATTGAAGCGAGTACAGGGAAGGAGGTGGCTGCGGGAAACCATACAGAAAACCACTTCGAGGATGGGTGAGGATAGAATTGAACGCACCTCTCCTCAATTTTGCCTCACGAGGCTAAGTGTATACTTTTTCAGTCATAAGTCCTCACTACACAACGAGAAGGTTTTAGTTCACATGAAAAACAAGTAGTTCCGTGAAGAACTATACAGCCTACTTTTCATGCCAATGATTATTCTACAGTATATGAACCTATCTAGAATAATGACGAAATTAAGTTGGTAATGTCGAAATATCTAATTAGTTCAAAATATACCTGGTATAATGTAGCCTAATAGAGCACTACAGTTGGCAGCCCTGGTGACTGAATATATTCTTAGTTCCACCTCTTAGGGTATAGAATACAAAATTTGGTTGAAGTCCAATGGACGTTACATGCAGTTAGACACTGGATCTATCAGCACGCGTAAAAGCATGTTGCCAACAATACCATGCGTGTGCTGGTCAGAAATAATCTGAATTATTATGATATCTTGTTGTGCCAATTTTGGATGAAATCCATTTGTTAGTATAGAAGTTACATGTATTTTAATATTGGACATATCAGCAGGCATAGAATTATGTTGGCAGCACTGCCTTGTATTAATTACTCCAAATTAATCTACAATGTCAGGTGCTATACGTGTGCAAAGTATAGAGCTGTTGGCTTGCATACTTTATGATATATTGATATTAGGGTAAAAAAATATAGACAGCATTTATTAACAGTTGGCAGCCCTGATTGCTCTTAACAATACTTACAGATATTCTGTTATGGTACACATAGCACATACGAAATTTGGTTGTAATCCAACTGATAGTATAGAAGTTACATGTATTTAAAAATTGGTACTATCAGCAGGCTTATAATCATGTTGGTAGAACTGACGTATATAAGTTACTCCAAATTAATCTAAAATGTCAGAATATACGTGTGCATAGTTTAAAGCTGTTGGCTTGCATACTTTCTGATATATTGGTATTTGGATTTAAAAAAATAGAGAGAGCAATTATTAACAGTTGGCAGCCCTGGTGGCTCTTAAGAATACGCTCAGTCATATCTGTTTATGTACAGATATTACATACAAAATTTGGTTTAAATCCAATTGATAGTGTAGATGTTATATGCATTTAAACATTGGACCTATCAGAAGGCTTAAAATTATTTTGGCAACACTGTCATTGTTGGCCTCCTGGAAATTAAACTGAAATAGTATTATCTACATGTGTGCCAATTTTGGAATAGCTCCCATGCATACCTTGCAAGATATCCAACATGGAGCTCAAATTTCTAGTGCGTTTTTTCAGCAGTTGGTAGCACTGACATCATTTTCAAATATGGACGTGAGCTATTCCGGTGCACATCTTTACTCATACTAAATTTGGTTTTGATTGCTGCAGCAGTTTAGGAGTTGATAGGGGGGGGGGGAGACACTCAGCCAGACAGACAGAAGGACAGACAGACAGACAGACAGAAGGACAGACAGACAGACACACATTTTCCCGGATCGATCTCATAAGTCTACTTTTTCCTCATTTTTGCAAAATGTGAAAAGTAGGCTAAACAAATATTTTGCTTCAATTCCTTTTCGAAATAGTAGGTTAACTTCTTTTCGGAACCAGCAGACTACCACTCTGTATGTATAATAGCTACACGATCTGCCCAAAGGTCACTAAATTATTATATCTTATTTTATACATTATCTTTCTCGGCCAAGTACATATTTCCTATATTTGTAAATATCAAACAGTTACACTTCAAGAAATGTTCACGATTTAGAGAATAAATGTGAACAATCTGTAGTTAAGCTTCCTGTGGCAGTTTGCTTAAATTATTATTTTTGCACGTTAAATCGTTTGCAAATGCACTCAGCACACCTGATATGATAATCAAATAATTATATACAATAGCAATAAACAAAATAGCAAGCAAGGGGCAGATGAACTTGTAGTTCCGCCCTTTAAAAAACAATAACTAGCTAACTAAAATAGCTGGCAGGCCTGTGGGTGGAAAGCGAACGTCTTTTAACCACTAGACCAAATTATTTCCATGTTATGGTTATTTTTTATAACAATCTATCCTTGAAAGAACGAAGTTTGTGTTAGACATGAACATATTTTTAAATGTTTCAAACATGATTTTCATTATTTATATTGCTGAATTCTATAACATCGGTGGGAATGCAAGACCTCGTAGGCATCCGAAACTGTGGTGTGTAGCCCGTTACGACATCAAGTGAATCGGGAGGGCTATAATTCCTGATTTGCTGAACCCTGTTCTGAACATTTAGAGTTTTGATATTGTAACTCTCATTTTGAGTTTTGCACTACATTTTCTTATCCAGATGAGGTTTGTGTTGATGAACTATGCATACAGTTTTTATTTCGTACTGGTCTGTGTGCCAGAGGCTTACGTTAAAGCTATTGAAGATATATCAAGGTAGAAGGCATCCCCAGAACAAAACTATGCTTCCAATAATTTTGAGACTATAATGCTAAGAGATATTACTTTTCAATCGGTCAATACAATGCAATTCCAATTACTGGGACGTGCGTAAAATGAAGAAACACTACAGAAGAGGGAGAGTACTAAAAGATGACATGTTTCGCTCGGCAAGCGAGCATCATCAGATTCAAATAGCTCTATAAAACAATACGAAACCTACAATGACACCCACTAACGGTCACTGCCCCCTCCCAAAAAAAAGAAAACAACGAACAAACGGAAAACCCGTCAAAATCTTAGGAAGTGCGGCAATTTAGCGCGAAGCAGAAGTTTCCTTACGCCGTATCTCCACAATGAATGATGCATGGACGAGTCAAAGCTGAAACGCCAACTGAATGAATGGATTCATTACGGGTCCTCACGAAAGACGAATGTGCGTCTGAAACCCAGCAGTGTGAAGATGATGGTGATTCTTGTGTACGAATGTGATGGAGTTATCGTATGCTTGACGTAGCCTACCCCAAGGACGATCGTTCCGACTGTTAAATTTTGTAACATTATTTATGACCCAAGTTACAAAAAGGAAGAAAAGATGAAGCTCTCTGCAGACACATCCTATCATTATGCACGAAAATGCTCATGCACATGTCGCGCAATCGATACATTGGTGGGACTGGGATATATCCGATTATCCCCCATACTTCTCGGGCTTAAGCCCATGTGGTTTTGATTTGATATCATAGATGAATGAACCGCTTCATAGGATCCACTGCCAAACTACTCCCGAAGTTCATTAGGCGATAGGCCACTCCATTCCCGGCATCTATGTGCCACTACAGATATTTTATGTCATCTACATCACTGGCAATAAGTTTAACACAATGCTGGTGACTACAGTCAGCGACTATAGACGATTCATTAAGATATCTCTTTTGTATCGGTTGCCTGTAATAGAGGAACAGACCTCGCATTTTCCAGTATTTTCTCCACCATTTGATTTAATTTGGTCTTTTAAGCTTTACTGTGCCTGTAACGAGGGGAGTATATTGTACCCTAAAAGAGATGTGAACCCAAAGCTATATACAAGTCATGAACCCAAGACCATAATGAAAACAGGCATACAATGGACGGTGAACGTGGTGATACGTATATATTTTTAGGAAGAATATAGGAATATTCGGGTAAATGCTTCCTATAATATTGAGATGGTGAATTCCGCAAAGAAAATTCAACTAAGTCGCAAGCAAGACTGAGGGGAGAAAACAGACATGCTGAGAGGTCGTGGTGCCTCGCCAAAGATATAATGCAGAACACCACGCTAAACACAAATTTATAATAGTGCATTTATTGTTTGAAGAACGCAGGGAGAGAGGCATAGAACAGTATGGAAGTGGACACACGCCCACAAATTAATGAGATCTCGAAAGCAACTGTATCCAAATTATAAAGGAAGACATATTCTGGCAGAGAAAAATATGAAGAAAATTAGTAGCTAAAACAATTTTGTAATATACAGTAATTAGCCTATAGAAACTACGCATATTACGGGCATGGCTATAGTCTTCCGTGCCCTAGATCATAGTTGAGAACAAGAACCCAGCGGAGAATCACCGCGAGATGATACAGGGGGAGACGACGCTACCTTTATTACTAATTAATGTACGATAGATTTCTGAAAATCCACACATGGCTGTGTTCAGAAGAAAATTCTACATCATATTCATTCATGCATTTATTTACTTAATTTGCAAATGGGAGTAATTCCCTGGTGGCAAATTGTACACTTACAGAAAATTACCAACAATGATATCAAACACTTAATGTTCATAAGTCGCGATCATCATTATAAAAGCTAGTTCAATTACTTTTTACGATTTATCCAAACTGTTGCTTTTTCAACAACATGGATGACCGTTATTTATGGTCGTGATATACTTACAGATCGATCTAGTGTACTCACAGAAATAACCGAAGCTCCAAATATCACTCTACTACACGTTAAATCTTATTACAAGAACATAAAACACACGCAACTAATAATGTTATCAATCACAATGGATTTCCTAATGTGACATATTGGTATTTCAAACATCGCGGTTCCCCATATTTTTTTTTTTAGCGTATGGCTTTTAGTGCCGGGAGTGTCCGAGGACATGTTCGGCTCGCCAGTTTTGTAGCTGCTTCGAGACGGACACCCAATGGGTGAGCTACAAGTACCGTTGGAGGGGAAAGTTGGAATGGAAGGTAGCGGCTGTGGCCTATAGTTAGGGACCAACCTCGGCATTTGCCTGGAAGGAAGATGGGAAACCACAGAAGACCATCTTCAAGGTTGCCGGCGGGGGGATTCGAACCACCTCGCCTCCCGGATGTGAGCGACTGCCAACAGTCATGCCGTAACGACCACGGCTAACTCACCCGGTTCCCCATATGATACTAACGCACCACGGAAATCAAATGCACAATGCATTATCTAAGATCATCTACCTAACACTAGACATGCTTCAAAAATAAAATGCGAGTCAATGACTACATAAGTTACCTTGCTATTGCAACTCCGGATTCATTACCATGAATAGCACTCCACAAATATTTTTAAACTTCCATATAGTATACAAGTCAACTTAGCTGACTTCTCCATATATAATGCAACCACAAAATGGCTGTTACATCCAGGCAAGATTTCCATGTTTCTTGAATTCTAACAAATTCCATCAAGTAACATATCAGCAAGCTTCGTATTTCATGAAATGATATTAGCTCTAATCCATTTCGAAATTTCTCCAACCAGAGAAGAAAATCCTCTCGGTGGTAAATTATGCCATCTAGGGCAACTTCTTTACTGTTCGCTGTCCCGAAGATCAGTCTTATTGTTTTTCAAACATGGCATCCGAAATTTGGGTCCTTTTACACACGTTGCATTTTGCATTCGCTACACATCAAGCTAAATCGGTGATACCATAATGTCGTTTTTCATAATTGCACGCGAACCTAATCCTTCTTTTGGAACGAATAGTTGCCAATAACGACATTTAAGCCATTTGCACACTACACTTAGAAATTCACAAAGCATTCAATGCACATGGGTAATGTTTACAAGGACGACATATTTGATAACATCTGAGTATCACAGTCCGCAAAGTGAATGGTTTCAGTGCACTCGACCAGCCAGTTTCACGATTAACATCTTTATCGACACATGGTGTAGCACTGCGCTCAGTCAGCGACTTAGGCTAACTACTGTATTTGGTCAGGTTCTTACTGCTGTCAATTACACAACAACATTTATGCAGGCGAGAAAAACATTATTAAACCTTTTCTTTAGTCAATTTATGGCTAAATGAATATTATTGTTGTTATTATTGTTATTATTATTATTATTATTATTATTATTATTATTATTATTATTATTATTATGGTAAGTATTATATCACAAATCGTTCCATAACACAGTTTTCCTGGCCATTGGCAAATCGTTGGTGGGCTCACTCTGTCCGTATTCAAGAACTTCATGGCTAAGCCCATAAGACAGCTGTCTAGTATTACTGCCTCCTGAATTTTTAAATAGTTGTGCACCTTGTGAGATCCGGTTTATTGACAGCTATTTCCTTGAAAGAATAATATATTTTCCACCTTCAATACTGTTTATTTCTAACTACTTACAGGGACTAGTTTCGGCCTGTCCAACAAAACTTCACAAAGGAAAAACTTTCCATGTATAAGCTCATACAAAACACATGAAGAATAAAGAATAATGAAATAATAATTATTTACAATCCCGCTCGACGCTCCAAAGAAGGTACTCTTATTGGATCACTAAGGCCTAGGCTCATCAGAACTCCTGAATTGGGCCGGTGCTGCGGTCCGCTGTCCCCACTGCGTCATCGTGGGACCCTCTAGTCCCCTTGTTGCTCTTGGCAAACGTCAAGGCGGAGAGAATTTGTGGCCGCGTCACGCGCCACGCGCCACCAAGAACTGCAGTGCGCAGAGGTGAACAAAAACAAACCGGATGCGCCTTGCGAAGTCTCTTACAGCTGGGTGTTAGTGACGTGCGTTGGCGGTTGGGGTTGTGGGAGATGGGAGGCTAAGGAAATGAGAATGAGTGAGGTTTGTTGACGCGCCGTGTATTGCTGCTATGGAGATTGATTAATACGTAGAATGAGAGGTGTCAATCTTTAGTATGTTATGAAAAATTATGGGTATGAATAGTGGAATATAGCGGGAATTTTATCTATTACTATATAATTCGTCTGTTAATGTTCTGTATAAAATGCTGGTTTCAAATATTATTTCATTAAGATTGTGTGAAGGGTTGAATCTCTGTGCTTTATCAATTTCTATTTGTTCCAAAATATTCATGAGCGTGCCTTTATTTTCTTGATGTAAAATTTCAAAGTCATTGTCTATGGTTGTGAATTTATGCCCAGTTTCTGCCATGTGGTTGCCCATCGCTGAAAATTTATTATGTTTGATGGCATTGACATGTTCCAAAACTCTGGTGTTGAACCCTCTCCCCATTTGTCCCACGTAATCGGCATTACACTCGTTATATTTAATCCTGTAGACACCTGAATTGCTGTATTTGTTGGTTTTGTTGAGAATATGTGAGTTGAAAAATTTATTATGATTAGTGTTATTGGTTCTGAACGCTGTTTTTATTTTATATTTTTTTAGTACACTAGTAACATTGTATGTGGATTGGTTCACAAAAGTGAACGTTGCGTATGTGGAAGGTTCTTTGTCTTCTTTTGCTAATCTGGAAACGGGTTTGTTCTTAATTTTGTTAATTATATTGTTAACATATTTACTATTGAATCCATTAGCTTCGGCAATTTGGTGAATTATTGAAACTTCTTTACGATAATCTACGTCAGATAGTGGGACGTTCAACACTCTATTGACGAAACATGCGAGTGCTGCTCTTTTATGGGAAGGTGGATGATTAGAATCTTGTCTAATTACAGTACTGGTTTGAGTTGGTTTCCTGAATATTTGATAGCGCAGGTGATCTTTATCATGCATGACTAGTAGATCAAGGTGATTTATGGAACTGTTTATTTCATTTTCCGACGTGAATTTAATGTTGCTGTTTATTTGGTTAAAATATTGCAAAAGTTGTTCTATTTTCGTTTTAGAGTTGTCAAGGATTACGAAAACGTCATCAACATATCGTCCCCAAAAGAACAAACCATCCTTTTTGTTAATGATTGATTCGTATTCCAGATTATCTAAGAATATGTTAGATATTATTCCTGATAAAGGAGAACCCATGGGGAGGCCTTCTTTTTGTTTATAGATTTTCTCATTAAAACTAAATTGGTTGTTATTTAGGATGAATGTTAAGATGTTCAAAAATTCAGAGATCTCAACTTGTGTTAAATCACTATTATTCTTCAAGTTGTTCTCAATAATATCAATAGAGACGGCAATCGGTATGCTTGTGTACATGTCTTTTATGTTTATAGTGTGCAAAGAATGCGTTCTGGTAAGTTTTCGTTTACTAGTTAATTCACAGAAATGTATCGAATTTTTAAAGGATGCATTAGCCTTGAGTTTGTAATGTGATTTAAGAAATGAATGAGCAAATTGAGCGAGTTTGTACGTCGGACTATTTCTGAAATTGACTATTGGTCTGATAGGAATGTTATCTTTATGTATTTTAGGTAGTGCTCTTAATGTTGGTAATTTAGGGTTCATATTGACCATTTTGTTTTTTTGTTTTTCATCAAGGATGAATAAGGTGTTTTTCAGGAGCTGTTTAAGTTTCCTTTGTAAACATTGGGTGAGGTCTTTTTGATTTATCTCAAAGTTGGGATTAGTAAGGAAATCTTCTGTTTTATTAATATAATCATTCTTCTTAATAATGACTGTGGTGTTGCCTTTATCTGCTTTAGTTAGGATTAACTGGTTCTGTTCTATTTTGGTTGATAAACTTTTGCAATCTCTTTGAAGTTGTAAATCCATTCTATGTTCCTTCTTATGTTGAATAATTTTCTTAATTTTCTTGTTGACTTCATGCAGTGCTCCATTTTGTTAATCTTGAGGCAGTCGTTTAATAGCTGCCTCCGATTCAGCTGTCAGTTTTCTTAGGTTGTATGCATTATAGTTAGATATCCAATTATGCTTCATGCCTTTCTCTAGAATCTGTAATTCGGATTGGTTGAATACGGTGTCTGTCAGATTGTTTATTGGTTTTGGGAAAATGTGTTTTGTGACGGGTCGTACATTAGATTCCTCCTGGTTACTCCTAACGAGGTTATCAAATTTCTTTTCTAATGTTGCCGTTTTTTGGCTGATTTGGTATTGCAAAGTTTGGTGTAACTGGATCATGAAATCATCCCATTCTTTATCTTTGGACATATTAGCTGCTAATAGGTGGGTGCGGTAGAGTTTATTGTTAATGTGATTCTTTTTGATGTAGAGGAATTTTAATTCACGCTGAATGATACTGTGATTGACAATTTCTTGAGTCCTACGTTCGTAATCATTGTTGAACTTTTTACGTTGAAAAGTTGCTAGATGTCTCGGTGCTAATTTATTATTCCTACATTTCTTCATGAAATCTATGTTCTTAATGTCGTATCTTTGATGTTACACCTTCTGAAATTGATGGTCTCTATGATACTGTCCTGAATGACCGTCATAAATCCTTCTGTTTCGGGATGTGGTCACCTTTAGTCAGCCACGTGTCACTTGCTTGTTTGTCAGTTTCAGGGAAATTGCGTACATAATAAGTCATGATCGTTGTAGATCTGCCCGTTCTTTTAACACCTACTTCCTATATCTCAGTTTTTGTATGTTGTCAAATCCTGTTGAGTCGAATGTAGTGGCATGTAATTCTTGTCAAGTTCAACCATCAGGTTGTAAAGATGAGAATCAAGCCTTACCGTGAATGTGCTGCCTAAGCCTATGGATTTATGGACAGTTTCTATAGGCAAATGATGCCTCTACATATGTTTGAAAATGCCAGCCGAACTTGTCGGTAAAACGTCATATATCAAGAAACGCTTTACATGGCCTAATAACCCAAAACGCTGTTCGGAAGATTATTCAACCGGCTGTGAAAGCCCACACCAGTATAATTATTGTTATTATTATTATTATTTGAAAGTTTCTTGGTGTCTTCAAATTAAATTTAATAAGACGATGGACACATGGCATAGACATCCACCAGCCAGAAAGCCAAGATTCTCAATCGTCGATCAATTTTTAGCGATCAAACTAACATTTTGGATGATGATAGAGGATTATAAAGTAATGAACACGTGTTTTTAAACCATACAAGCATAAAAATAACATGTTAGCCAAACGAATATCAAATTACAGAAACGATTTACCTGGGGGATCTAATCATCTGAGTGGAGTGAAACATGGCAGAGCGAATCTTTATTCAGAATTAATTGCAGTGGCATCCAATGTTTTTCAGTTGTTTACAAATATTTAAGGGCGAATATACGGCTTAAGGAGCCAAGATAATAACGATTTGAATTTAATGTTTGTGCTTGTCATAGACTTTGTACACAAATTATACACATTTCGAAAGAAACACACACATCTTGCTTTTAGAAACAAAGTTTCAAATTTTTGAAATTGAAATCGTAACTATTGTTATCCATTAAAAAAATGGTTTTGCATTGTGCTGACCTTCACCGTTTCCCTCTATTCTCCCATGGTTACAGGAATTTCTCGACTTTTCATTTCTTTTAAAGCTACAAATATAATCTCACTCATTTACACGTCTGTTAATTAAGAGGTATTATTTCTTTTTTATTCTGAGCAAACTAAAATTAATGTTAACTTTTTTATATTGAAAGGCTTGTTAAAGCCACACAGGTTTGAGTGAGATTCAATTTGTAGCTGCAGGTTTAACACCTACATTAAACATTATCGTGTTGGAAGCCAGTTTTCAGTGTTGCCTTAGTCATCGAAATGTAATGATTTTCAGTCGGTCAACACGATTTTACCCAATTGTAATGGGTGGTTCCCTAATCCTGAAAGAAATTTACATTATGTTAATAAATACACTTGGATGACCAGTTTCGATCGTCAAGTGATCATCATCAGATCCGATCCTTTACGAGATTCTTCACGGATGAAAACCTGAACTCGCACAGAATGATCCGATCACTATGAAATCTAAAACAGAGAACCATTATTATTATATAAACCTGTAGGTACATAAATCGGTAACCGACTTTTTTTTATAAATTGTGCATGGCATTTAATCTATGCCAAGTCCTCATGCATAAGTTAACCTAACGCATTACAGATTGAACCAATCACATAACATCTGGTAATGTGGACTAGTTTTATAACCTAATACAGTATAAAGGTGCACCAATATAGTGATTCCCTTATCTTAACGTATAGATGGCGCGCATGCGAATTTCTGAGTTATGAATTCCACCAACTCTCCGTGGAATGATCCAATCCCTGTGACTCCTAATATAGTGAACAATTTCCATGATCTAAACCTGCAGCTACATTAATCTATGGCTTAATTTTCGCAAATTGCAGTTAGCGTGGGTGTTTTTGCTACGAAATGTGTTTCTTTTCCTGATCACGGAATTATCCAATCTCAGCGGTGTTTGATATTCTGAACTGATACCATGAGTTAAATATTATTGTTTGTAATTTTAAGTGTAGGCCCACTGTAGATCTCTTAAGTTATTGATGACACCCATGTTAAGTGTTCAGTAATTATGGCCTTAATTCACAGCAGAGCAGAGTGAAAATTGGTATCCCGAACCAATACTATGGGTTTAATATTCTTGTGTGGAATTTTCAAGCGTAGTTGGTGAACATGCCAATTACTCAAAATTTAAGAACATTTTAAGGATTAAGCCTCTCTTACCAATATCTAGTAAAACGATCTGATACCTTGAATTGACTATTCCTGTATATAGCTTCCAAGTACAGATGCCTGCTATGAATTTCTTGGATGCCAATTCCTCATAAATGAATCACCTTAACTCATAACTGAATGGTTCCATTTCAGTCTCATCACTGAATGGTTCCATTTCAGTGAAATCTTGTACCGGTAAACCAAACATACACCATGAGTTATAAATTCTTGTATGTTATTTTCAAGTGAAGTTTCCTTGCATTCTAGATGGTGAGCAGATAACCTCTATCACCTAGTTTTTGCAGGGAATACAAAACTCCATTGTCATTACGATGCTCATTTCTGAATGTTAATGGGTCTTAAATTTGTGACCATTGAGCTGATCACATGCATTTAGATGAACGGAAAGCTCTAAGAATGGACGAACCTGTAATATATTAAAATATGGGGATTAGTTCTTCAAGGAATTTCTCGTTAGATCTACTGTCAGCAATAAAGTAACACTTGACATAAATAACGCCCGCAATTCACGTAACAAAACGCAATACTAATTACTTTCTTTGGTTATCAAGTTATTAACAGCAATTACCTTGTAGCATTTTGTTATGAAATTCCAAAGCAACAAGGCAAACGAGAACACCAATATAAAATTTCAGGTAAACATAAGCCACAACTTTAAAGGTTTGTAACAGTTTCCAGACGAGTGATGTGTTGAGTATCTCGGCTACGTAGGAATAATTTTAGAATTTAATCATCGCGCCCACTTTAAACAGACTGTTCTGATACTAGTTGAATTCCAATTTAATCAAGGTAGAACAATACAGTTTCTCAAAGGAATTCCATGCATTGCTTACCAAAGGTCATCTTCAGAGCCACTTTACAGGTTTATGATTGGATTTGTGGAGTACTTGTGATGTGGGTAGTGGGCATGTATACGACACAAAACTAGGAATACCGCTGTGTGCTTACAGCGGGTTTTTAACCTACTTTCGAATTTTGCAAAAAATGAAATCTAGGAGATCTACACAGGGCCAAAAATTGTGTGTCTGTGTGTGTACTCTGCATGTCTGTCTCCCCCTATCAATTCAAATACGGTGAAACCGAATTGAACGAAATTAGGTACAGAGGTAGCACTAGCAAACGGCACCTCAGTGTCATGCTTTATGTCACAGCCATATTGACGGAAACGTAATGGCGGCCACCCAAATGTCCAAAGCTTAAATCAAATTACGACTAACCTAATCATCTGATCTCTAACAAATTTTGCAACAACATACCTTCATGTGGGGAGCGTCGGCTGACCAAACTACCAGGTCATCAGCCCTATAATTGCAGATGGCTGCCCCGTTTGTGTGATAATTGATTCCCTATAACAATTCAAACACAACGAAACAGAAATCGAACCACCTTTGGTGCAGAGATAGCATTAGCAAGGGACAACTCAGTGTCATGTTGAATATCGCTGCTATCATAACAATAAAGAAATGGCGCCCACCCAAATGTTCTGAGCTTAAATCAAATTACGACTAACCTAACCATCCGATCTCTGCCATATTTTGCAACAATATACTTTAATGTGAGAAGCGTCTTTTGCCAAAACTACAAGGTCATCAGCCAAATAGTATCAAGATGGTTGATGTACGAACCATGCAAGTATTATAGCCTAACCGTAACTTACGATCAAGGCCTGGCCTCAACAATTAAGCTTATCGTACATAGGGAGGTTTAAACTGTCCTCAAGGAGGTGACCGGTAGGAAATTAACATATTATAATAGACTATGTAACCGTAGAAGTGACTAACAGGTCAGGCTGACCATGCCATATCGATGTGGGTCCTGTGCCGTCCCGTTTTCAAAATGGCCGCTTTTCTTGCTTGTAAATCCATATATTTCCGTAGCTTCGTTAGTTTATATCCTTTTAGGAATGTAATGAACAAAATCATACAAATGGTTAATAGAAACGGCAGAAAACGCTAAAAATATGATACAGTTATACTAAACCAGTTGTTCACCAAGTATTATCGTAGCGCATCCGAGCGTAATGGTTGCGACCTGGGCTCATAGTCTGGAGGTTCGTGGATCAAATCCCTGCAGATTCAATTTTTCTCTTCGTTTCTTTTTTTTTGTTGGTATTTATTGATTTATAAGTACTCACACGATGTAACTATACCCGTGCATTTAGGAGAACTTAGGCTATATGTCCTTTACTTAACATCTTGTTTCTTCATAACGGATAGCAATACGTGGACCCGATCCCCACAATGTCGCCCCAAATACCCAGTCCACTCGCCACTAATACTCTTGCTTTGCAAGACAACAATCTACTTGTCCTCAGTGGAGAAATGAAGGAAGCTTGTAGGTTTACGCGACCGTTAATCTCGCGACCATGAGCCTCGGGACCTCCATTTTACGCTGAATCCACACCATAGGACGTGATATTTCACTTCGACAATCTCACATGTATTGGCTGAGAATCGAACATGGTGCGCCTTGGTCAGAGGCAAGCAGCTTGACCACTGAACCACCAGGCCCCTCGCTCAGTGAAGAAGGATATCTCCAAGCGACGGATCAAAATATAAAACATATATCTGTGGTATCTCTATAGGAATCATATTTTTTATGTCTTGCGTTTTCTACGTGTTTCTTGTCGAATGCGCATAAAAATGGAATTTCTGGATGTGTGTTTTGTCTTCCTGGATAGGTATTTGGTATCTGTATCCATCACAGGCACAACATCATTCATTTATATTTTTTTTTACCGTTCTATTCATTAAAAGGGGGCTTAGTGGGGACTCCCTTCAAAATTACGCTTGTTTGATCAGACTTCCCAGACTAAAACCAGATACATTTTAATTTAAGTTGGAATATTGGTTCCCACGTCCAAGTATTAACATTCCAGCAAACCTTCTAAGATATTGCCGTGTCTGTTGCAGGTGCAACCTAGAAGCACCAAGTCAGGCTCATCAGTAGGTTCACAGCAAACCTTGCCCGGACCTCCGCTGGGGTAGTGGACCATAAATCAGGTGCATCACACTTGTTTGCTGGGGGAACTATGAGCTTCCTCAACATTATCTCCTCCCTACGGATGCACCAAAAGATGGAATATTGGCATAAACCTCAACATTATCTCCTCCCTACGGAGGCACCAAAAGATGGAATATTGGCATAAACCTAGAAGATAAAAAAATCTTCTGCTGGACAGTCAATTAAGTAAAAGAGTAAGCGTGATGGAACGTGGCCTATTACGAGGAAGCATCCCAACATTTGTCTGAAGTAGAAAATTGAAATGTACGGGAAGCCACTTGAAGGACGGCCGACGGTCGGGTTCAAACCCACTCGTCTCAAGAGTCTCGAGATAGTGTGGCTCCATAGTCTTGTACGCTACCACACTGAACTACTGTAACTCCGACAGGACCACTTGTGATCCTCTTGAATAGTGGAGCCGCTACCCCGCAAGGGGACACAATTGAGTGGACCAATTGTGGCACTTGAAGTGTCTTGGAGTGCATATCACCGCCAGCCTCTCCACCTCCTCACGCACGGTCTCTTGTCTATCGCTTTATTCGTTCAACCAGTCAATGGAGAGTAATTGTGGGATGTACTCTACAAGTTCTCGATGAATCTAAGTCATAAAAGTATAAAATGTAACATTGTATTTGTTATTGTCCATTGTTCTTCAAACAACTTTGTTAAATTACTACCACTGATATTACTACCTACAATATAAAATTATAATAATAATAATAATAATAATAATAGTAATTTTCATCTATAGACTCTTTAATCATTTCCACATCCTCGGTAACTTCCTCAATTCGGTTATGAGTCTCCTCAGCCCACTGTTTTGCGAATTATTTCATGTCTTTCTTAATCTTCACAATGTCTTTGCGTACGACCTTTGATTCCTCTTTGAAGCGCGTGTTAGTGTCAACTACTGCTAATTGGACACCAACAACCCTTCGTGGCACATCCAATTTCGCATTCTTAACCCTAGAGCCACACAGTGGGGTCGCCCGCGACCCAGCTATTTTATGACCTCTTCTGCGCATGCGCATGCGCCAAATGTGGATAGGTTGCTGTTATTTCGTCTACCTTCAGTGCCATAATAATTGTTGATGTGACTATACCGTTTAAGCGTTTGGAATATTTTGTTGCTGAGTATTGTTATGTTAGGGACACACACGACCCCACGGTGTAGTTTGTGTAACAAAACCTTCTACAAGGTACCTTGATTTATCCTATAATTTAATCATGTCTAGTTGTGAAAACACTGTGCACCCTTGTAACCTAAATAGCAAGATGTATTATTGTCCATTTTAACCCATTTTCCGACAACAAATTGCGTGATTTGTTCCTGCAGTCTGTGTGCAGAACACTGCAGCGAGTGCAAAGATGACAGGGCCTAGGTTTTCACAGAATTGTTGAAATGAACAGCTGTGTGCTATTTTTTGTTAATTTATATATCGACGTTATAAAGTATGTTCCTGTATGCATTACAATAGTGATTATTTATTAAATTTTGGCAGAAGTTTGTGTACAGTAATTGTTACTTCTAACAAGGCAACTTTATTAATCAATAGAATACATGTGTGAATGCATAGAAGCTAGAGTCTAGATGACTGAAAACAGAAACAGTTAAAGTAATACATTTCAAATGAATTCCTGTATCACTATTTAGAATTGGGTCACCAGTGACCCCACAGTGTGGTTTATGTCCTGAATGTATCCCAGTATGATCCCAGGGTTAAGTTCGTCATTCATTTCATTTTTATGTATCTCTATGCTCGTCCTATGCTCTATCTTACATTCTCCCATTCCCTCGTTAAGATTCTTTTTAACTTCGTCTATCTCTCTCCGCAAACTTCTACTTATCTTCGGTTGGCCCTGACGCTATCCTGTACCTCCTGTACTTCTCGCCTACCTACACTAATGTCACATTTAATTGACTCCAAACTCATCTTGACATGTTTCAGAAACCGATCAACGTTTTGTTTATTTTCTTCAGTATCACCTTTAATTGACGCTAGCCTCGTTTCTAGATCCGTCCTAACATCCTGAATCTCTTTCCGATTAGTGTAGATGTCACCCCTGAGATCACCTAGTCTCGTCTCAAGACTTGTGAAACGATCATTAGCTTCCCTCCTACTATCCTGAATACTACCCTGAATTTCTTTCCTACTATCCTGAATTTCTTTCTTACTGGCCTCCATCTGGACCATCATGTCCGCCATCATCTTTCGTAATTCCTCCACGACACAATACAATGTACCACAATACAAAAATTAACTCTCTTAAAACTATAAATTATACACTACCGGTACAATACAAAATTACCACTCTTAATACTAGGGATTCCGACATACAGGAAATCCTGTGACCAACAACTAGACTAGCTTGTGGTTATAATTTCATTCATTGTCATAAGAAAAATACTTATGTTATGATGGCAAAGTACAATTCCAAAAACAAAACAAAGTTTTACAGAAGGCGAAATCCAAGTCCTATCAAATCACATGCGGCTGCAATTCATATGTGCTCGAGCCCCTTACGTTGCTTCACCATTTTTCCTTCTATTACCTCCTGTGCCCGCACGACCCTGGGACACACACCGATCGGCTTCAGCCTCCCATGGATCCGTCCCAGGCCCGCAAAATGACCTCAGGAAGGATGCAGGGTGCACCCCGGGAACCAGTTATCACGTACGAGACGCCTAATAAATCTGGTTCGAGATAACCGGCTCCGGAGCACAATCGGAAAGTTGGACAAAGAAAATCCAAAGCCGTTGCTAAAATTGTACCTCCGTCATTTATTACGACAAGAATGCAACACATATAACATAACTTTCAAACTCAAATATCTTCAAAAAACCATATACATAGCCGTGTTACTACCATGTCATGCAATTAACAAATTCACAAAGAAATTTGATAAAATGGTCCGGCTAGCTCAAAACAGTTGCCAGCGTTTCTCCCCAGTGTACCAATGGGCTCTTCAGTTGGTTATGGTACACCTCACCAAGACGCGTGGCTAGTACATACTGAGAAGGCCGCTGCAAGGCACTAAATGTCGCCACGAGCAGCGCCAATGTACTACGGAAGCCAAAACTTCCTTTCAAAAATAATGTTAGCTTACCTTGCTAATCCATATTGGAAATATCTGTTCCCGAAGGAAACAGGATGTAAAATTGTCCGATTGAGCTATGTACATTAACAAATTCACAAAGAAATTTGATAAAATGGTCCGGCTAGCTCAAAACAGTTGCCAGCGTTTCGCCCCAGTGTACCAATGGGCTCTTCAGTTGGTTATGGTACACCTCACCAAGACGCGTGGCTAGTACATACTGAGAAGGCCGCTGCAAGGCACTAAATGTCGCCACGAGCAGCGCCAATGTACTACGGAAGCCAAAACTTCCTTTCAAAAATAATGTTAGCTTACCTTGCTAATCCATATTGGAAATATCTGTTCCCGAAGGAAACAGGATGTAAAATTGTCCGATTGAGCTATGTACATTAACAAATTCACAAAGAAATTTGATGAAATGGTCCGGCTAGCTCAAAACAGTTGCCAGCGTTTCGCCCCAGTGTACCAATGGGCTCTTCAGTTGGTTATGGTACACCTCACCAAGACGCGTGGCTAGTACATACTGAGAAGGCCGCTGCAAGGCACTAAATGTCGCCACGAGCAGCGCCAATGTACTACGGAAGCCAAAACTTCCTTTCAAAAATAATGTTAGCTTACCTTGCTAATCCATATTGGAAATATCTGTTCCCGAAGGAAACAGGATGTAAAATTGTCCGATTGAGCTATGTACATTAACAAATTCACAAAGAAATTTGATAAAATGGTCCGGCTAGCTCAAAACAGTTGCCAGCGTTTCGCCCCAGTGTACCAATGGGCTCTTCAGTTGGTTATGGTACACCTCACCAAGACGCGTGGCTAGTACATACTGAGAAGGCCTTGCAGTATGTACTAGCCACGCGTCTTGGTGAGGTGTACCATAACCAACTGAAGAGCCCATTGGTACACTGGGGCGAAACGCTGGCAACTGTTTTGAGCTAGCCGGACCATTTTATCAAATTTCTTTGTGAATTTGTTAATGTACATAGCTCAATCGGACAATTTTACATCCTGTTTCCTTCGGGAACAGATATTTCCAATATGTCATGCAATGCCAGACTTATAAATAATTTGTTGATGCTATTATCGTGGCCAAAGCGATGTAATAAGTGCTTAATAAATAAATTCGATGTTTTATAATAAATTCAGAATACGTGAGAATTGTTTATAAATAAATAGCCTTATAAATGTTGCTGGGGCATGATATAAACCATTATTAATATTGCTGAAGCATGTTGCACTTTGATAGATCGTTTCCTTATTAACTTTAAACTCGAATATAGGAACTGGGAATTATATGCGAAATTGGACTAATTAAATACAATTTTCTTTACCCTGAGTTTGGGGGCCCTCGGGATGTTGAGGCCCTGGGGCAGTGTACGGCGCTGCTACCAAAACCTCTTCATTCCGGCTGCCCATTCCTCATCAGATATGTTTAGTGTAAGCCTCATAATACAGAATGTTTGTTTTTAAGAATCCTTTTTTCTTCTCTATCATTAATTTGTTTCATTATAATATTCAACTCATCTAAATCATTTTGAACTTCTTTGAACCAATTAATTTTTGTTTCATTTCCCCCAAAGTAGTTAAATAGTTATTTTAGTACAATAGTCTATTGTCATGCAATCTCGATAAATGACAGAAAAAGACAATTCTCCTTTTTCTCATCGTGTCTATTATTGAATCACTTTCCCGGTAGACAACTGCAATAAGCAACAATCTCCATTGTCCATCCACCTGGTGTTTTTTTAATAATGACTGTTCTGATTCTTCTTCTGTCAACCTTCTACAGTTGATCTGTCGTTGATTTGGTGTTTAATTTAACTAGTGTTTCACAAGCGGAGTCACTTCAGGTTTAACGATGGAACAGTAATGTTGAAATTTAGCCTTTATCGAAGGGGATTTCTTCCTGTTTGTTGGGCAAGTAATCTGTTGTGCTTATTTTAATTTAAATGTTCTGCTTTCTGTTAACGATTTTTCATTGAAGTTCCAAGTGAGAATTTCACCCAGATATTTACATTTATTTACAATGTTAATTTATTTGTTATTGTTTAATAGAATAGCTGGTGGTGTAACTTTGGAAGTTGGCATTATTTCTGTTTTCTCATATGAAATTGGTTGGTTGGTTCCTTAGTTTAGGGGCTGCGACAACGCGGTCATGTAGCCCCGTGTACTTTGGATGGGTGTAGAATCTGTCTGATAACCAGTGTTAATTGTGATGGCTGTATTAATGTGTGTTATCTGTAATTCAGGTAAGGACTGCAAACGATCAATTTTAAGTAGTTCCTACTTTTGTAACCAAATGATCCCGTCAACGACACCTAGCTGCGAACTTGGCTAATAGATGCCACCGCAACCAACACTTGGCGGTGAACGTTGGAACTTTATGAACGTTAATCAAATCTAACCTACAAATTTAGCTTCACACAATCATAGCTAGAGGAAGGTTCTTTTACATGCCATAAATCTATGGCATGGGCCCGCCCGCTTTACTTCCCCTGTAATTCAACTTTTTTCTGGCTCTTTGAATCAATTTAAAATTGAACCTCTTTCTTAGAATTCTAATATCTTTGATCATTATATTTGTTATAAAATGGTTGAATCTTATGGCTATGGACACTATTGTTTGAATGTAACCTTGGATACGGTATTTTATTCTTACATGATCTGAAAACTTTTCAAGAGATACGTGTTTTTATGTACGTTACTCAAATTTAAAGAACTATGAGTATTACTAAACATTTTACTAATGCCCATACCAATCCTGGTTGTCGGAGCAGCCTGTATACATTCCACAAGTTCAGATAAGTATCAACAGTAGATCCTCGAACACATTGGTTGTAATAATAATAATACTATTTGCTTTACGTCCCTTTTAACATCTGCGGGTTTTGGAGACGCTGGGGTGCCGGAATTTTGCCCCGAAGGGGTTCTTTAACCCTTTATAGGTTAGTGGTCTATATATTAACCACCATTTCTTAAATTTTTATTTATTTTATTTTATATTGTCAAAGATGTTGATGGTTGAATCTTTCAGCAATATATCAACGAAAACTCTTTTGGAAGTTTTCTAAGTTTTCTAAGAAGAACCTACCACTACAATTATTGTTAGTGTCTAGCGAAACTTAGTAGGTTATTTGGTTAGAAACGCTCTGTCAAGTTCCAACGTTCGCCACTAGGTGTCAGTAACAGTGGCATCTGGTAGCAAAAGTTGGAACTACTTGAAATTGAACTTGGCAACGGGCATTCAACTGAAATGCCCTGCTTTGGCCATTGGCTACAATTCAAATATAATAATAAAATTTCTAAAATCAAAATCTCATTTCTTTGTCTCCTTGACCTAAGATGATTGATAAAAATTTATTATTTAAATAAAAAGAATTAAAAAGAAAAAAAGAATAATAAGTAGAATAATAAATAAAAAATATGCTCTTAAAATTATATAAAATTAAATTCATAAAAATAAATATGAACATGAAAATGCCAAACAAAACAAAAAATTAAATTCAAATCAACTACCTGCAATATTATTCTGCCCTATAAATGGTTAACGTGCCAGTAAACCTACTGACACGGCTCCCTCGCATTTGCGCTCCCTCAAACGCCAGCTGATTGCGCCAGGATTCGATCATGCAACCTTGGGCACAGCAAGCGAGAACATTACCGCTGAGCCACGTAGCCAGTAAATTGGTAGTAGACAAACGATATTTGATGTTGTAGATAGCTTTTAATCATCACAACAGGGTATTGGTAGTTCATCTACATATTAGCTTACACTTCTCCTGTAGTGTTAGGGCTCGCTGCTTAAGGGTATCACAGCAATAGTAGCTACCCCTACTTAGATTAGTTTGGAGGAGGAAGACTGTTTTTGTTGATGTGATCGCCATTTCTACATTTTGCAACCTTAAAATAAATAGTTCTCTTTTCGGTGCATTAAGCGCATTTATCAGTTTACTATAACTTACTTACTAAGTTTTCTGACGGGTTTTCTTGTATTTTGTTTTCTGATGGCAGAGACTGTCTGTGGGTGTCACTATAGCTTTGGTAGAGTTTTATACAGGTGCAGATGATCTCGCTGTTCCAACCCTTAAAACCTTCATTGAATAACTAGTGTATTGTAGAGCTATTTGTCTTGCATATTTGGTTCTGATGATGCTCGCTTAACGAGCGAAACATAATCCCTTAGTTTTCTTCTTCTTCTTCTTCTTCTTCTTCTTCTTCCTCTTCTTCTTCTTCTTCTCCAATGGTCCGTAACAGTATAGTCTTTATTAACAATATATATATATGTTATTGGCATGTGATTTATTTCAGGTTATTTTTCACATATTCCAGTAATTGGAATGATTTTGTGTCGACCGGCTGAAAGTTAAAATATTACTTGATCTATAACAGCTCTTATTCATCCACACAAAGTAGGCGAGTCAATATTGGGCCAAGCGGAATGGTTTGGGGGTGGTTATTTACGACTTGGCTCACAGCAGCGCAATCTTCTTACTGTTGACTCTTGTGCTCGCAACACCTGACAAACCCACAGGAATGTGGAACACACAGCTAACACAGAGATGCTGCATGATGAAATCATTGTAAATTGTAAATTATCAACACAGCCATGGACCCTAAAATTCGTAACGGAATATGAGTGACCAAACAGGAAGTGATTGCGTTAGTAATGGTGTGCGCAAAAATTTAATGACTTGCCATGGCAGAGACAAATCACTCCAACCGGGAAAGCACCTCATAATTTACTCATAATTGCACTGAGATTATTTTTTCAGCGGCCGGTAGTGAAACAGACCGAGGTAAATTGAGCAACCATATCTACCATATTTATAACTGCGGATACAATCTTCCTTCTGTGTTGAAATCCTGCATGTAAACGTACAGTAAACATTATTGGATCACCTAAAACATTATTATTATTATTATTCGACAATACAGTAAGGCCCGTGTCACACGACACTCGTTAGAATGGAGGCTTCTGCCAGTACGGGTGTACACGCTGGTATAGACGCGTCTACCATGTGATTTGTACCTTCTATGCTAGGTTCTGCCTTCCATAATAACTTCCACACAACTCACAAAACTGAACAGGTGCCATTTTTCCCGGCAATTCGCATGGAAGTTTGAGTTCAACAACCAATCGGATTGTTTTTCTCGTTCTAGTAGAGATCCTAGCGGCAACGCGAAAAGCGCTTGCTAAAGAGTAATAATACAAAACGTGTCATATTATTATTATTATTATTATTATGACTATTACTATTCTGGGGGTAAATATTGAGCTATTAAATTTCTAATAGTTATCACGAATAGTATCCACCCATGGTTTGAACAGTATGTAGGGAAAATAGAAAATTAAATGTGAGAAGAAAATAACTTTCCTTATCGTCCTCGTAGATCATGTGAATAAACCTAAGTTGAAATATTGCTGTACGAGGTACGGAGGATATAATGAAATAATTAAAAAGAAGTGACATTTTTCGCCGTTGGATAGCCTTGAACCCGGGATCTTCACAAGAGTTTGCGGGCGCGATACCACTCGCACAGTTTTCCAATGGACTCGGGGGACTCTTTGTTGTGCTTCTTACACTGTTCAAAAATGAAAATTTTTACATAAACAAAAATACCCAATCTTTATAGATTATGATACGCTGAATTCAAAAATGGCAATAGTTTTCGTTTTTAGCACCCGTTTTCGTGCTATATGAAAATTGTTAAATACTTATTTCTGTTTTAGCACTCGTTTTTTCATATTTCAGGAATGCCAATGAATGCGTGGTTTGTTTCTAGCTTACACAGTCTGAGATTGCTAGTCTTCCGTAGTGATCCATTGTGTATTGTGACGCGAGTTTCTACGTTACTGTATGGAATCAAAACTGCTCCTGTTGTATTGTGACTTTTACGTGAGTTTTTGAGTTACTGTGTGGAATCAAAACTTCTGTTATAATGCCCCGCAGATGTGCTAATAATCCCATTTTTTTTGTCCCATTATAATATGTGAAGGACATAAAAGTTTCAATAACTTCCAAACCTGAGCAAATCTAGATTTTTAACTGTCATTTTCATCTTCAGCACATTCAAATCCTTATAAATCAACCATTTTTGCCTTTGTAAAAATCAAAAAGTTAAAATTTGTTGTCTAGTGTAATCTGATGTTCGAGTTCTGATTATGAATGCTTAAATTACCATTCGTACCACATATTATCTCATTCCCCCCTACTACATTCTGTCCTAATCATTCATAGACTTCCTGGAAATTGTGACACGAGTCAGTGTGTATGGTATATCAATGACAGAAAATGTCATAAATACTTCCGCCGCATTCTGTTGGAGCAGTTGCTTTACCTGGCACTGTACTTCCTTCTTTTGTATGGCCTTCCTGCGCTCCTTTAGATAGACAAGATAATACGTAGTAACTTTTGTCCCGAGTTTGTTTATCTATCTCTTATCTTCAATGCAATCTGTCTACCTTATATTCATATGTAACAACTCAGGATAAATAAAATAGTATTTTAGAATGTGTCCCTATGACGTTTCGGCAAACTTCCATCAATTTTTTGTTTAAAACGTTCAGGGGTGCGATTTAAAAGCGAATCGGTAGTTTAGATGGATTTAGTGCTTCCAAACGGTGGGAAAGTGATCCTTATTCACTACGGACTTGTGGGGGGGGGGGGGGGATCTGCTTGCCTCACACCTAGATGGACCGAGTGCGATTCCCGATCAATGTATGTGAGATATTTCGAAGTGAAATGTCACGTCCTGTGGTTGGGATTCCACGTAAGGAGGAGATCCCGTGATTCATGATCGCGAGATTAACGGCCACATTAAACTACAAGCTTCCTCCCTTCCTTGCCGAATACTGTCTATTAGGTAGTCAGCCGGAAGGCTGGTTGGATCCTCAAAAAGTACTGCCATTAGGTTATGTGGGTAGATACCCACAAAACCCCAAGGCAGACCTATATTGAGGCGTACTAGGCAAGATTAATAGTGAGGTAGTTTGAACAGCAGAACTAACCCTATGAGTAGAACCTTTCACAGCATCCACAGGCACTGACAGTGCCCTGAATGTCATTACTCATTACTAAGCACCAACCATGCCTCAGTAGCTTCCATATAAACACAGCCATGAGTGAGACTGAGACATAGGTGAAAAGTCACATTTTACTCTAGCCTGAGCCAACAGGCAAATGCAAATGTACTGCAATCATCAAGAGATGGCGAACAGGCCACTTGCCGAATACAGTAGATTATTATTATTATTTTGATTCGTTATGCCCAACTACAGAGCACGTTATAACTTATTTAGCACAATGTTTCCTCTTTTCTTCCCAATATCTCTTTATCCGTTCAATGCCATCCTGCATTCTTCTGTGTAGGTTTCTCGGCAAATTTATATCTGTCTATTAGGATTCTAAATGTTGGTCTATTGTGCATTATTTCTTTGTTAATACCAATTTGCTGTAGGTCAATTGTTATGGTTTTCCAGAGGTAGTACTTGGTTTAAAATTTTCTTTGTTAGCTGAATGTCGTCCATTCTGTATAACTCATGCGACCGTAAAATTTCAGTCTACTTTTTCTGATGGAAGCTGTGGATTTTTCAATACTTCGATGGATTTCATGTGGCTTCTTTTTCATCCAAGGATTTTCACAATATATTCTTAAGACTTTTCTGAAAACTTTCCTATCTTATTTCTCGATATTTTGACTTGGGATTTGCTCCCCATTTATCAAAGTTTGAGATGTGTAAAATGCTTCTGGTTTGACGACAGTGCTATTCGTATTATTATTTTGCCTGTAAATTCAGGCAGATTATAAAAATAATTTTTAAAAAAGTACCCCAAGTCAGCGTGTTGCTACCGGGCAAAATAGCCCATTTAGATAGTTTAGTTCTATGTTTGGTTTCCCAACTTTGTGGTGCTGCACTATTTGTAGGTTCCGGTCGGTCGTGGTGTAATGCTCGTAGAAACAAGACATGGTCCTTCATTAAGTCCGTATTTAGTTACGTGCACCAGTACTTGGGCCTGGAGGGGATGTCGTAATGCGAATGAAACGTCAGTAAAGGTCGTTTTCTTTAATATGGTTCCCATCTGAAAGCAGTTCTTGTAATATAGCACTGTTGGTTGCGTGGAGCTTATGTCCCTTAAATTAGCAGCCTGTGGTGTGCGAGGGTCCATGTGAGTGTGTCTGGTGACAGTTACATTGCTTATTAGTGCTAGTTCATTGTTTCATTATCCTGTGGTGTGCGAGTCTCCATGTGAGTGTGCCTGATGACAGTTACATTGCTTATTAGTGCTAGTTCATTGTATTATTAGCCTGTGGTGTGCGAGGGTCCATATGAGTGTGCCTGGTGACAGTTACATTGTTTATTAGTGCTAGTTCATTGTTTCAATAGCCTGTGGTGTGCGAGGGTTTATATGGGTGTGTCTGGTGACAGTGACATTGTTTATTAGTGCTAGTTAATTGTTTCATTAGACTGTGGTGTGCGTGGGTCCATATGAGTGTGTCTGGTGACCGTTACATTGTTTATTAGATATACATAATTATTTCATTAGCTTGTGGTGTGCAAGGGTCCATGTGAGTGTGCCTGGTTACGTTGTTTATTAGATATAGTTCATTGTTTCTTTAGACTGTGATGTGCGAGGTTCCAAGTGAGTGTGTCTGGTGACTTTTACATGGATTATTAGATATAGTTCATTGTCTCATTAGACTGTGGTGTGCGACAGTCCACTGGAGTGTGTCTGGTGACACTTTGTTGATTAGATATAGTTCATTGGTTCATTAGCCTGTGGTGAGCGAGGGTCCATGTGAGTTACCCTGGTGACAGTTACATTGTTTATTAGATATAATTCATTGTTTTATTAGACTGTGGTGTGTGAGGGTTCATATGAGTGTGCCTGGTGACAGTCTGTTTTAGTGGTAGAATTTTGTTGTTGGTAGAACATTAGTATTCTTCGTTGGTGGCATTTTAGTATTTAGTTAATTAATTTTTAGTAGAAGGTTGGTATATTTGTTAGTAAGAATTGCTCTATTACTTTATTATGAGAGGGCGTAGCAGCCTTTCAGGATAAATCAATTCTTTACTTGTCTTATAGACGGTTAAGATATTGATAACATTAGCCAACTAATGGCTACACTGCGTTCTGCTGCACGGCTGAAAGCAACGGGAAACTACAGCCGTAATGCTAATCCCGAAGATATGCACCTCTCTATGCATAATTACATGTGATGATGACCTTCTCTCTTGTTAAATTCCAATCCGGAGGTAAACTAGTCCCCCGTTCGGATCTCCGGGTGGGGACTACTCGAGAGGGGGTCAACATCACCGAAGTGACAAAGAGGAAATCTGACATTCTACGGATCGGAGCGTGGAATGTTAGAAGTATGCTAGGCAGTGGAAGATTAGAAAACTGAGAAAGGGAAATGGATAAGTTGAGGTTAGATTTGGTTGGGATTAGTGAAATGCTCTGGCAGGAAGAACATGACTTTTGGTCAGGAGAATATGGGGTCATTAGCACTAAATCAAACAACAGCTATTTGGGGGTAGGTCTCATATTAAGTCGGAAACTTGGACATCGGGTGAAATATTATGAGCAATATAGTGAACGGATAATTGTAGCAAAAATCAATACAAACCTACGTGCACCACAGTGGTACAAGTCCATATGCCTACCAGTCAAGCTGATGATGACGATGTTGAAAAGTTCTATGAAACAATAAATGACATTCTGAGGTATTTCAAGTTTGATGAAAATGTTATAGTAATGGGAGATTGGAATGCTGTGGTAGGGAAAGGAAGAGATGGGAAGATAGTAGGAGATTTCAGATTGGGTGAAAAGAATGATCGAGGAAGCAGGCTGATGGAATTCTGAACCGAGCATGAGTTAGTCATAGCTAACACCTTATTCTATAACCACAATAGGAGAATATACACATGGATGTGACCAGGAGATACAGGGCTTTACCAAATCGACTTCATTATGGTGAAGCAGAGATTTCGAAACTAGATTTTGGATCGTAAAACATATCTCGGTGCTGACATAAACTCTGACCACAATCTGGTTGTTATGAAATGCAGATAAAAGTTGAAGAAACTGAAGACAAGTCAAAAGCCAAAATGGTGGGCAGTAGACAGACTGAAAGAGAAGGATGTAAACGAAAGATACAAGAAGAGTATAAAGGAAGGACTCCTGAAAAACCCTAAACAAACTTCAATTGCAGAGGAATGGGTACTTTTGAAGAATGAAATAACAAAATCCACAGAGGAAAACATTGGTAGGAAAGAAAGAATAAGTAGAAAACCGTGTATCACTCAGGATATACTTGAATTAATGGATGAAAGGCGGAAACACAAGAATGTAAAAGATGAAAAGGGGAAATCAGAATACAGACGTCTGAGAAATGAGGTTAACAAGAAGTGCAAGGAAGCGAAAGAAGAATGGCTGAAAGTGAATTGTGCTGGTATAGAAATTGTCTGTAATCAGGAAAAGTAGATACAGCTTATCTGAGGATTAAGAAGATTAAGAATACCTTTGGGGAAAATAAGACTATGTGCTGTAATATGAAGGACAGAGATGGAAAGCCTCTAACAGATGGGGAAGGAAAGGTTGAGATAAGGATAGCTTAAATAGAGTGTTTGCAAAAGTGAAAGGAGATTGGTAATCATGTAATGGAAAGGGAAGAGGAAATTGATGAGGATGCAAAAGGAGATATAATATTGAGATCAGAATTTCTCAGAGCATTGGAACACGTAAGCAGGAACAAAGCACCAGGCATAGATGATATACCGATTGAATTGCTACCCTGCATAGGTGACGATGGTCTGGTCAGGTTATTTCACTTGGTATATAGGATTTATGAGACAGGTGAGGTACTGTCTGAATTCAAGAAGAATGTTATCATCCCTATACCAAAGAAAGTAGGAGCTGCCAGATGTGAAGATTACCGTACCATCTGCTTGATTACTTATGCTTCAAAGATCTTGTCGAGAATAATTTATAAAAGGATGGAAAGCCAGAGAGAAACGGAGTTGGGTGAAGACCAGTTTGATTTCAGGAGAAATGTAGGAACAAGGGAAGCTGTACTAAGTATTAGGCTGATTTTGGAAGGTAGAATAAGGAAAGGTAAGAGAACGTTCATGGCATTTGTAGACTTAGAAAAGGCTTTGGATAACTTTGATTGGGCTAAATTGTTTGACATTTTAAAAACGATTGGAATAAAGTACAGGGATAGGAGGGTGATCTACAATCTATACAGAAACCAGACAGCAGTAATTCGAGCTGAAGGACATGAGAGAGAATCTGGTATTCAGAAAGGTGTAAGGCAAGGCTGCAACTTATCACCCATACTTTTAAATCTTTACATTGAACAAGCAATGAAGGAAATTGGAGAAAAACTTAAAGTGGGAGTGAAGATTCATGGAGAAATAATTTAAACTCTGAGATATGCTGATGGCATCGTCATCTTGGCCGTCACGTCAGAGGATTTGTATGAGTTTTTGAATGGTACGGACTCCGTCTTGAGGAAAGAATTCATGAAGAAAATCAATAAATATACAACAAAAATATTGGAATGCAGCAGACATAAATCAGAAACCTCTACGGACATCAAATTGGCAAGTGAAAAGCTAAAGGAAGTAGGAGACTTCTGAGACTTAGGAAGCAAATTAACCAGTGAAGGACGTAGCATAGAGGGTATATAAAGTAGGTTGGCTCAAGCAAAGAAAACATTTCTACAGAAAAGGAATCTGTAGACATCGAATATAGATTTAGGTATTAGGAAAACATTTTTGAAGGCCTTTGTATGGAGCGTGACACTATATGGAAGTGAAACTTGGACTATTAGTGCAGCGGAAAAGAGGAAAATTGAAGCGTTTGGAATGTGGTGTTACAGGATATTGATGAAGATCAGATGGGTAGATAGGGTAAAAAATGAAGAGGATTAAGACGAGTGGGAGAGGAGAGATGTTCTGGCGACTGCTAAGGAAGAGAAGAGATAGGTTGGTAGGATACATACTAAGACACCCAGGAATAGCAAGCTTAGTTATGGAAGGAAGATTCGAGGACATGAACTGTAGGGGTAGATCAAGGTTTGAATATGTTAAACAGATTGCCTTGGATGTAGGCTATGTAGAAATGAAACGATTAGCTCAGGACAGGGAGGAATGGAGAGCTGCATCAAACCAGTAAAAAGACTGAAGTCTCAAAAACAACAATAATAACACTTCTACTAGGACGCAGATCGACTGCCACCCAGCTCATAGCCTACGGATTATGAGGAACGCATGACCGGTGTGTCGTCCCTCAGCCACGTTACATTGGTTTCACCCTTGTTCTCGTCTCTGCGAGCTCGGGGATGAGATGATAGCCTATGAGTTTTCTATATGGTGGATGTTTTTTTTTGTGACTGACACTTTAATCACGAGAGCAGTTAGTTAGTTAGTTAGTTAGTTAGTTAGTTATTTTTAGGGGCGGATGATTTGAAGATAAACTGGGCAAGGAGTTGTAAGAATACTACTTGTATTAGCAGCACCACCTTTGTCCTCACGAAGCTGAGTAGCCTCACGCCATATTTCAAACTTTTCAAGGAGCCAGAAATCGAACTTGAAACATACTAGGTAAAGGGGAAAAATTTTACCCCTGCATCACGGAGCTTGCAATAATAATAATAATAATAATAATAATAATAATAATAATAATAATAATAATAATAATAATAATAATAATGTATTTCTATCTCTTGTTCCCATATCTGTGGGATCGGCCATGATATTATATAAGTTTTCTATGAGGTGGGTAGTTCCTTACGACTAGGTCCCCTCTCTGGCACCTAAAGGATAATAGGAGTTAATGAGTAATGAAATGAATGAAGGCGAATTAGACTGGGCAAGGAGTTGTAAGAATGCGGCAGTGTTATATTAGAAGCTACAGCATTTGTCAGGAGTTGAAAATGAAAAACCAACGAGAACTAATTGAAAGACGTTTGACGATGGTGGGGATCGAACTCACACATCTCTTGAGTCTGCAGTCAACCTAGTCCCAACGCCTTGCGTGTTAACGTATGGAGCTACCCTGTTGGTTTATAATAATAATAATAATAATAATAATAATAATAATAATAATAATAATAATAATAATAATCGTAATGTACACAGTTTTTAAAATTCAGAAAGGCTGTACACATTTGATGAATTTCCTTCCAAGACCTACTCATTTGTTTAACCTGTATATTTACAATTATTGACTTATATGATAAAGGCATGTGAGAAAGGATATCAAATTCATACCTAGCAGGAAGAGCCCTGGTACAGGTACAACCGTGTGTGTGGCTTGCATATCATTGCTTATGATTTCATCAAGAATGTGCAATGGCTTAGTCCAGGGGAGGAAAGGCGGTGCTGGTGTGACGTCGGCTCACACCGCTGTACGGCTTCGGTGGCGTAGTTGGTAGCATGCTGAACTGCTGTGCCCAAGATAGCGGGTTCAAACCCGGCCGAAGTCGTCGGATTTTTTAAGAGCGTTAAAATCCTCCAGTATGCCTTCCTTCGGAGGGGAAGTAAAGCCGGCGCTCCCATGTCATAGATTTATGGCATGTAAAAGATCCTTCCACAGTCTAAACTTGTATGAAGCTAAATTTCTTGGTTAGACTACGTTGGAACGCTCTATCAAAGTACCAACGTTCAACACTAGGTATCATTGACATCTGGTAGCGAAAGTTGGAACTACTTGAAAGTGAGCGGAACTTGTAGCTCACCCTATTGGTGTCCGCTGGAAGCAGCTACAGCCTCTGGCGAGCCAAACATGTCCTCGGACACTCCTGGTACTAAGAGCCATACTATAAATAAAAAACACCGCTGTACATGTTCGCATCGGAGACGAGTGCAGAGTGTGATACCGCGCTTTGTACGGCTGTCGCAGAGGACGAGGACTTAGTTTGAGGCATGCGGGATGCAGCAATGTAGGAAAGAAAGGAAATATATCGGGTGTTAATAACATATCGAACTGAACGCCTTGGATGTCGTAATGATAATGCTCCTTGTTGCAATTACACAGTTGATCACAGATTATAACCAATGACATTTTGGCTCTCTCCTATCAAACAATATGTAACAATATGCAACAAAAGTAGTTATGTGAACAGTCATGCTGTAACGTAAATAGAACTGAATAATACAATCACGGGGACATTTTCCGACATTTACTGGATTGTTTTTCATGAACTAGTCTATCAATGTTAGGACGTAGTGTCTGGGAAAGTTGTAATCGAAGGCTGCTTGTTAGGTTGCGATCTGACAAGGTACTTCGAGATTTGGACTTAGCCAGTTTCCTAATAGAAACGAATTGTACGTACACATACGTCGAACAGAACATACATAATATCCGTGCATAAAGTGCATACAGCCTGTTCGCATCCAGAGCTCTACAGCGGACTGACCCTTCCAGGTCCGTACACACAGCACCGTTGATCTAGGCAACATGGTATTAAACGGCTCTCGCCTGACGTCACACGAACTGATAGGCTTGCCCTTCGTTTCGTCGCGTCACACCGCTTGAAGCTATTTCCCCCTGGCTTAGTCGTATAACACGTTCTATTTATATGCTTTATGTACTAAAAATAATGAATAAGAAAGAAAAATAAAATTTGCGTGTGCATGAATTTGTCGGCGCAACTATTTATATTTTCAATTTTCATTTTGTATTCCGCGAGAAAATGTTTAATGTGTATCCGATTTTCTTTAAAATGTTAAACTTAAATTGGGACAATGTTATATAATTTTGGTGAGAAATACAGAAAGTTACGTTTTGCTATAGCCTACTTAACTTAGGTTGATACAAGATAGAGTGATTCGCTATAATGCTTCTGTTTTCATACCCGCGACTAACAACTTAAATTCTCTTTTCTATCTTTAAAAATGTGTTTATATATTTCAGAAGCATACAATTGTTTAATGTTGAAGACCCGTGCCTCGGCATAAAGTCTCATAGTCTAGTATAATGTATCTTTCTACAGCATTATTTGCAGTATGAGATTCTGTATTATCTGAAGTGTTTTAGTACGTTTTATAGGCACCTCTCCAGGCAAGAATACCAAATGATAGAACTGACTGGACTAGAGCATGACAGATATATCTTATTAATTTGTATTTGGCAATATGTTTTAGGTTGTGAAATATATTGATTGTTTTTCTTTTTTTACTTATCGGGTGGTTCTCCCTCTTCTTCTGGTTCCTATCCGTTCCGGATGTTGGTAACCATCTTGACTCTGCAGTTCCTGTCAGTTGCAGCTCGGAATAATACAGTGGACGTTTTGGAGATCCAGGCTGTGTGATTTTCTAACTAGGATATTCTTCTCCGTCCAACACTTCTCTTCTCTAGTATTTTTCCTTCAAGAATGGACTGCAGGAGATGGTACTTGTCGGTATTCCTCATGATGTGTCCTAGGTATTGGGTTTTACTTATTTTCATGGTGGTTAATACTTCCTTGGTTTTTCTCATTTTTTGGAGAACCTCAACATTTGTGACATGGCCTGTCCATGGTAACCGCAATATCCTTCTGTACAGCCTCATTTAAAGACCTCTAACCGTTTACATAAAGACTCTGTCAGAGTCCATGTCTCAGCATCGTAATAGAGAGTAGATAACAAAAGTTTGGTGCTTTTCAGTCGGTCAACACGAATGTACCCAAATAGAGGTGGGTTATGCCCTAATCCTGAAATAAATTACATATGATTAATAAATACACTATTTGGGTACATTCGTGTTGACCGACTGAAAAGCACCAAACTTTTGTTTACTTAGACAACACTGAAAAATGGCTTCAAACCTCACAATGAGTAGATAACACATAACAAACGCAAAAGCCTGATTTTCGTAGTCATTGTTATCCCAGGATGTTTGAACAAATTACGCATCTTATTGAATATTGTCCTGAATTTTCCAATTCTACCTCATCAGAAGGATCCAATTGGTCATTTATGGTAGTGCCAAGGTATTGTGCCCGTTTAGACCGAAGTCCGGACGACCACATATGCATTTCACCAAAAATCAGTCAGCACGAGAATCAAAATACCACGGGGCGCCAGATGGGTTAAAGTGACTACAATAACTAAAAAAAAAAAAAATGCTTTACTGATTTTCGACTCGATGCAACAATAAGGGTAGATGGAGATTTTATGAAAATAACACAACCGGTAAAATTATCTCATTTTATTTAAAACGTTAAAAATTACTGAAGGCATGCCAAAAATAGCATAATAGATGCATGACGAATCATACGTTATATACAAGATTTACAATTCCACCAACACATGAACACTTGGCAATTGAGACGAAGGTCAAATTAGTAGTCCTGTTGACTTCGCTCAAAGGAATTATTTACAATAGTAGGGTTTTGTCAGTGCAAATTTAACTGTTCTTCCTGATTCCTATCTTATTTGAGTATTCACATATTGAAATGAAAAAGAATTTATCATTCGTTGAAAAATATATCACTGTTTCAGTTTTTCAAAATTATAGTAGCAAATTAACTAACACTTCAGGATCCAGTTATCTCAAGATTTGTTCAAATACAAAGTTATTAACAAGGAATACAACACAATATCATCTACATGGACACTCGAGCATTTGGATTAGAAGAACTTCGATAAACAGAAAATATTTATTGAATCATCTGTTCTCGATCCAAAATCTATTCAGAGCTCTTGACTCAATTATCAATATAATAGTCAAAATATTATTATCAACAAAATATAAATTCAATTCAATATGGATTCAACCATTCAATCAATTAACTATCACTTGGAAATATTATTTAGAAAATTTATCATAAAACAATATCATTTGTTATTATCAAAAGTACAATTATTTGAAAAAATGTTAAATATGTTAATCATTAAATTTATTTGCAAAATGTTTATATTTTTACAGGATCACAAAAATCCTCTCAGTTTGTAGTGGCTGTTAAGAAGTAACATGTTTACATAATTTACAGCATCGGCCCATTCGATTTAAATGCGTCAAAAATCACATAATCATAATTAGCATTTAGACAACGGTAAAGTCTTTTCATAATGAAACGTACAATTTTAACAATAACATTTTCGGGCTGGCAATTACTAGGAATATTTCTAGAACACGTGGGTAAAATGTGAATTGACAATGATGGCTCAACAAAATAACCTTTGGTTATATCTCGACGAAAGTGTGTCTAAATTCAACTCCTCCACTAATTTCAAAGACATCCAACCTACAATGTGGTTGATGCTTCATTTCAACAACCTCATTCCTGCGACTTAATTGCACAATCAGAATGGCATATTTAACTCTTTGCACACACAACAATTATTTCTTCCCAAATTATACAGAATAATCAAGCCTTTGCTTGTTACGACAACTGGAAGATTTATAAGTTAGTAAACTCCCCCAATGAGTTTACAATAATAATTTTACCATCAGTTTAAAACATGAATAACTCCACACTGTGTCTATTTTTAGCCAAACGTTTTATCAAAAGTCGTTGCTCAATAATGATTTTATTTTACACAAACTCTAGCAAAACCCCTGTTTTATACATGCTTTTGGCTTCCCGTATCATTTCTTTCCATGTCTTGTCAAAGATTTAAATGCATAATGCAAGCGTAAAATACTTCCACTGAATTAATATGTTATTTGTTTGTGGGCATGCGTTAACCACTAACCTTCGGAATCAAAAAGTATCCGATCTTAGAAAAATTGTTTTAAATGTCAAATGTATAAATCACACTACATGATAATGATTATTAGAAATCACAAATATTATTATTATCTCAGAAGATTGAAAATAATTATTGTTATTAAATCAACATTATTATTATTATTTCCTCAACAAATGGATTTAAAGTTGTTAAACTGTTCGGGGAATATCATCCTCGAATTTTTAATAATGAATAAATATCCATTACTCAACTTAAATTTATTATTAATTTTTCAGTTACGACGGCTGATGACCGTGATTAGAAAAATATCAAAATTAAATAAATGCTCGTTCTGCTCGTCCATAAATTTCGAATCATTGACTTCTGAGTGTAAAAACTGCTCAGATCAAAGCTTCTATTGCAAAAAAAATATTTGCAACAGCAAAAACATCGATGAAAAGAAAATATGTGTTGGTAAGACTGTAGAAAAATTGAGAAATTCCAGCTAACTACATATAAAAATAATGCAAATTGTCGCTTACATTCCTGTAGATCTTGATGCTGGTAATCTGGTCTGAACCAGATTATTTCAGTCTTCTTGTCCCCATTAGGACACGTATTTATAATCTTGTATCGGCCTCCATTTTATAGCCGCAATGGTCTTAGTCAGACATAGCGGTATTCATACTTGTAGCCTGAATATATTGATGAAAATAGTTCGTAAAATGTGCTGCTTCAATAGCTGAAGTAATCTTGACTGGGGTTAGATCGAAAAGATCCATGATGAAAAATTACCAGTTTAAACTCGACCCAACTGTAATGCCTTCAATACTGTCACTACTCTTACAATCTTATGCAACACATGTGCGAGTTCTCAAGATCTGTTCCCAGGGCAGAGTTTCTCACTCTCCAGACAATGCTATGCATGCTGGTTTCCCTATGTCGGCTAGTGAACTGAACTGTGCAAGACTGGTAGGTGAACAGTAGGTCGAAAGTTTTTAAGTCCTAGACTTATTCTGGTTGTTTGGATGAAATAATCCAAGTTAAATTTTAGTGGACAGTGGAAAGCAAAATTTAGACTAAGTCTATTCATATGTCCATTGTAGCAGAAAATTATTACCAATGCCACAAAGTCTATCACCTCGGTGATAACTTTTGAAAAGTTCGAAGACCACTATAATGTTAAACACTTTTATAAGACCAGTAACCATGTACTGTCGTCGAAATCACTAAGTCCCAGCAACTGTGTGCTAGTAATAACGTAGATTTTGCAACCATGTGCACGAAGATTATTTATACAGTATAACAGTGTTCGGAGCGACGTAGAGTGCTTAGAGACAGAGCTCTAGCGAAGAAGTGACTGTACTTATCTCTTGCGAAGAAGTGACTGTACTAAGCTCTGGCACGCAGGCTTTATATACCCCGCAAGCGGACTCCTCGAGGTCAATGCGTGAAATGTGCTGAAACTAAAACATCTCATATCTCAGCTTCCGCTCAATCAATTTCCTCGAAATAAGCCACATTCTTCCTCGCTTGTCCGTGCCAGTAATCTGATGTTAGTCTCAAGATTCTACTCCATCGGGAAATATTTAATGTCAATTTAGCCTCGACTAAGACGCTCTCGCCTACGTCACTTAACCATTTCTTGGCTGCAAAAAGCTTCCATTTCCTTCTTAGAAGGTTCGGCGCGCTCTATTCAAACTTTCAATTCTGGACTTAGCATTGTGGCCTGTGCTTTCAAATCTGGGCAACTGGATTTGGGCACAGTATATAGGCTAATTATGCACTTGTTCTATGGGATTATGGTCTATATTTAATTTGCCTGGAGAGACTTTGTTTGTACTAATTACCATAATTTTCGTCTTCTGAGGGTTTATATCTAAACCATACCCATGGCGTTTTTCTATAACTTTAACAATGATATGTTGCAGGGTTTCTTGACTATCCGCAAAAATCACAGTGTCATCTGCATATCAAATGTAATTTATCAAATTACCATTTAAGAGCACTCCCATCTCAACATCCTCTAGAGCTTCTTTAAAGCTATATTCCGAATGGATGTTGAATATCAGTGGAGACAATATACATCCCTGTCTTACACCTCTTAGAATATCTATGTCTTCCGTGTTCTCGTTACCCAGCCTCACATAAGAAGATTGATTCCAGTACAAGTTCACAATTATTCATAAATCTTTATCATCTAAGTCAATCTGTTGTAAAATTTCTATCATCTTATGATGTCTTACTCTATCGAAAGCCTTTTGGTAGTCATTAAAGCAGGACTATATGTCGCAATTCACTTCACGGCACCTTTGAAACAATACTTGAATGCTAAACAGCGCTTCACGTGTGCTAACTGCGTTCCTGAAACCACATTTTGTAGAAGAAACTTGTTCTTCACATACTGTATCTTGTATATTCTACTGATCTTCAGAAAAACCTTCAATATATGATTCATGAGACTGATTGTTCGGTATTCACTATATAACTTATCTCCGTTTTTTTAGGCAGTGTGATAAATTCGGATTTAAGCCATTTGCTTTTCCATTTCTTGCCACTTTCTATACATTATATAATCCCAGACATTTAGTTGTATTCACTTGAGTTATTTTAGAACAGTCACAGTTCTGATAACTGTTCAATCTGTGCATTTTTAGTTCATGAAAATCGTCTTTAACTGCTCTTAAAATGAATCTTATGAACTTGATATATTTATATTTAAAAATAGTTCATTAACATTTCCAATGCCGCAGTTGCAACTTGTTTTACATTTCCCCATGTTCTACCTTGAACTGAAACTACCGTATCATCTGCGTACGATAAGACATTCACACTTGCGATTCGGTGTATAGATGATTCAATATATAAATCAATGTTTCGTGACAGTTTGTCTGTCTGTCAATATGTATGTATGTATGTCCCCTATGCGTTCATATACAATTCATCCGATTGCGATGAAACTTGGGTGAGTTGTGTGCACTCCAGGGAAGGTTTCTAGCTACAAATTATTTATGTTACACAAAAGGGTGAGGGACTTAACAATAACCCTAAAATCACACAGTGGCCCAATTGCACAATCTGTATACTTATCACACTGCAAAGCCAGGTGTGAGAATGGCTTGCTATTCATCGCGGGATGACATGAGGAGACTGTCAAGAGCCCGCTGTGTTATCTGGTATTGCTGTCTATTCCAATACAGTTCACGCCACGGTTTTTCATCGGGGGTTCTTAAAACTGAACTCACGCTTGGCTGTCGGTTCGAATTCGGTTAAGGCACGCGAATCGTTTCAAGTCCCTTATGCGTTCATATACCATCACCGAAAGCGATGAAAGTTGGGTGAGTTGTTGTGTACACTCCTGGGAAGGGTTTTGGCTTAGTAAATCCATTTTACATTAGGTAGCGCACGAGTAGATTAAACAAATGAGTGATAGTGCGCGAATCGTTCCATTAAAGTCCTGTATGCGTTCATATGCTATTCATCCGATTGCGATGAAATTTAGGTAAGTTGTTGTGCACACTGCCGCAAATGTTTCTGAATTAGAAAAACCATTTGATAGTAGGTAGCATACGAATAGTTTCAACAAATGAGTGTTGGCCAGCGAATCGTTTCAGGAGAGTCCCGTAAGCCAATTGTAATGAGACTTGGGTGAGTTGTTATGCACACTCCCACCATTGTGTCGGAATAAGTAAATCCATTGTACAGTAGATGGCGCACGAGTAGTTTCAACAAATGCTCACATGGTCAGTTGTATGTGGTGTGCTCACGCGTCGGAAAGCTTTCGGATTTATTAATATACGCATCAGACAGAAAGACAAAGAATATTAGTTTATCCAAAGGCACTTCAGTAAACGAAATTACAATTCAAACACTTCCTTTTATTATTTCTTTCTTTCTCTCTTTCTTTATTTCTTTCTTTCTTTCTTTCTTTCTTTCTTTCTTGGGCTGGCTGCGTGGTTCAGCGGTAACATTCTCGCCTGCCGTAACCAAGGTTGCAGGGTCGAATCCTGGTGCACACAGTTGGCAATTGAGGGTGCGGTGGCTATAGATTCACTGGCTCGTTAAAGATCCCCTTCGGGCCAAAATTCTGTCACCCTGGCGTCTCTAAAAGCCGCAGTTGTTAAAAGGGACGTGAAATCAAAAACATTATTATTATCTTGCCACGGTGGGTGAGTGGATAGCGTGTCGGTCTACTAACCCCAAGATTTCAGGTTCGCTCCTGGCCCTGGTAAGTGATTTTTGAAAGGCGGCAGAAATACGACACGCATGTCATACGATACTGGCATGTCAAAGAACCCATTTGAATTCAGTAGGCCGTGTTCATAATGGCAATATTAATCTCGGGAGTTTCCGCCAACACAAAGTTCCTCATTTCTCTACTAGAAAGCGCTATAGTGTTCAAGGAGCTTAGATATCTAACCTCCTTGACTTTCATAGTGATTCAAGGAACAACGCAATTCAACATGCAAGCTACCCTCTGGGAGTCAAATTACAAAGCTTGCACCCGGCACCCGAGGCCATACGATATTATTATTATTATTATTATTATTATCCTTTATGTCTTTGATTGGCATTGCAACGCATGCCGGGTATAGCTAGTTGTTTATTAAAGTTAAAATAATAATGGTCAAAGTACATTGCCTTGTGGTATTCCTCTTTTCACTCTTAGAGGTAGATTTGTTCTATTTATTCTAACGTATTGAATCCTTTCAGTCAAATAGCTTTCAATCAACGTTTTGCGCTATGTATCCATATTCTGATACTACTACTACTACTACTACTACTACTAATAATAATAATAATAATTATAGTAAATAATAATTATAATAATATAGTTTTGAGGGTCAGTGTTTTATAACAATTCCCGACAGTCAGACATAACAGGACATCCAAGATTGTAATATATGACAGTATTTACAAACTAAGTGGTATTTGATTTCCTGTTATGCCATATTTTGAATTCATTTATTGGAATGTGCACGTTAACAAATGAGGAAAATTAATAAAGTTAAAAGTGACAAACCCATAACATTATCAAACGTGTAAGATTTTTCTCTGCTTTCGGCTTTATACAGGGTGGTTACGTAGGGTATAACTAAGCAGCTGGAAACTTACGATTCCCCTGATAAGAAAAGGACGAAAGTCATGAAAAACATATCGCAAGATGTGCGTGGTTTAGCGGGGGAATATGTTTCCAGCACAGTATTTGAACATGTCTAGCAGGCTAATCGATCATTCTATAGACTTTGTCTTTGTACCAGGTTGTGCAGCGTTATAAAACGAAGAAATGAAGCCCAGGATGGACCTGCTTACGGCGAATGGTTCTACCAAATATCCATGTTCCTGTAACCACTTAGGATAAGTTCAAATGTACTTTGGTACTGTACCCGAATTTGCTATGTGCAATTTATTAAAATGTTTGCAATGAATACCAAAGAAAGGTTTGGAAGTCTTTATTGTGTCAGTATACTACATTGAGATGCACGTGTAAGTTGGAGAAACAAAGGGAGCTCTTGGCAAAGAACTTACTGCTCCAATAGGAATATTGCAAAATGACGAGCCGAGGCGGCATAAACCACTTTTCAATCGGAGGCAGTGAACGGAAGCCGGACACGGGAACGGCAAGCTTTGGGGAAGGAGAGACTGGGCAACCCGCTCGACATCTTCACAAAAACTTATCTGGAGCGAGCGCGACACGTGCCGTATGTCGTCACAAGAGCAGGGAGTGCACCAACTTTATCACGTGATGGACTACCACCAATAATTAGGAAGATGAATTTACAGCAATTTAGAAAGCCTCTCATTGCTAATTAGGAATCATTTAAGAAGAAATTTTATTTACCAAGAAGATGTAGAATTGTATTTCATAATTTCCTTTGTTTTTACTTTTTGAGAAAGAGGACTAAGAGAAGCAGCAAATTGATATTTAGAGTAACCCATCAGATTTGCGCGCTGTTTTTTCCAGCAGACGCCAAATTTTGAGTGGAGGGAGGGAGACAAAGCGGATGATTCGATGCTCTTGACTTTTGAAGACCGTCGTGAACTATCACGCCTATCACCAAGTTCGATCGCGTCCCATTCCCGGTAGTACTGTACAAGTGAGATCAACCTACTCGCATATTAAGTTCGATCGTGTCCCATTCCCGGTAGTACTGTTCAAGTGAGATCAACCTACTCGCCTCTTACCAAGGTTGATCGCGTCCCATTCCCGATAGTAATGTACAAGTGAGATCAACCTACTCGCCTCTTACCAAGGTGGATCGCGTCCCATTCCCGGTAGTACTGTACAAGTGAGATTAACCTACTCGCCTATCAAGAAGGTGGATTGCGTCCCATTCCCGGTAGTACTGTACAAGTGAGATCAACCTACTCGCCTATCAAGAAGGTGGATTGCGTCCCATTTCTGGTAGTAAAATTCCTGACACAGCAATCTCTGCCGCGATGCAGTTACGCACTTACGTTCCTTCACACCTTCTCTGACAAACGTGACACGTCCTGACTTCCCGAGTCCCGTTGTAGCAACATCGTGCACTCTCTGCTTGGACTTGGCCGTGATAACATAATGTTATCTAATGCAGATGAGAGCTTCACTCACTCGCCTCGTTGCTGTGCAACGACTTGACAACATGCATTGACTCTTGAACTCAGCAGCAGATAGGAACGAAGCAGTTTGCTCTATATACCTTGGTTTGCTCGGATGCTCTTTCTAGCCTAGTGGAAATCACAGGTTTTTTATGTGTTTAAATCCTTCGCACTCGACTGAATATGTGCGTAACATTGATACCAATAAACTTCTTGTTGTTCTAACCGTAGGCCACGGTTTTGAAAGACACTGACGATCAACGGTTGCAATGCCTCCGGTGCTGTCCAAGTTAAAAACAAAAACATTACACAGTCAGGCGAGAGAAACGATATCTAATGTGCACAATTTCATGAAACAAGCAGCGGAAAGGAGTGTTGTTGACATACCTATAAATAAATTCGGTGAACGGGCAGCGGTGGCTGCTGGAGTTCCTTAGCGTACAATTCGGGAAATAGAAAGTGAAAGAGAGGTTTTCGAGTCGATGGAAGGTCCCTCTACATCCTTATCCACACCTGGTAAATCAAGACCGCGAGCAGCCACCAAATCTTCAGCGGGTGATTTTGATCAAGAAGTAATACGACGATGTATATAGGCTATGATTTTCCTTTGCACGAAATGAAAATTCCCACGCTTCAACTGTTACATTCTAAGTTACAACAAGACACTAATTTTTCAGGCAGTAAAGGGAGTTTACGACGCCTTTTACGTAAAATGGGATTCAAGTGGAGCAAAACACTGAACAACAGAACAGTTTTGACGGAGAGGCAGGACATTTGCCTGCAAATAACGAAATACTTAAGACAAATCATGTATTATAGAGCACAAAATAAACAAATAATTTACACTGATGAAACCTACATACACAGTACTCATACCATTCCACATTCATGGTCTGACAATTCCACCAAAGGCTTTTGTGTCCCCTTATCCAAGGGATGACGTTTAATAATAGTGCAATGTTCCCAATGCTCTAAATATCTGTAAATCTGACAGAAAGTTCTGGTGACTATCATGATAAAATGAATACTATCAACTTCATGTGGTGGTTGCAGGAGAAGCTGATTCCAAATTTACCCCCTCTACAGTACTTGTTGTAGATAATGCGTCATACCATAACGCCAAAATGAAACCCGCTCCTACGCAAGCATCTTTAAAATAGATATGCAAATATGGCTCGATGACTCCCGACATGACTAAACCAGAATTGTACGACATCATAAAGATGGAGAAACCGAAACACGGGACTTATAAAGTTGATGCATTGTTGAATGAACATGGGAATTCTGTGTTGAGGCTTCCTCCCTATCATCTGGAATTAAATCCAATATAAAAGATCTAGGGTATAGTGAAGAACTGGGTGGCTGCACACAATGTGACATTTACACTCGGAGATGTTATGGAACTGGCTAAGCAAAGGTTTGCAGATGCCACTGTTGAGGAATGGGCATCAAAGTGTCGTAATGTGGAACAGACTGAGCGCGAATATATGGATCGTGAAGGATTAATAGACCAGTATGAAGATGATGCAGACCAAGAGCATATCGTCATACACCTGGGACAAGACTCCAGTTCTTCTGCGGAATCTGAAGGAGAAAGATCTGGGGTGGAACCACTTTCAGATTGAGACATCTTTGAGGTAAATAAATTCCAGGTTTCCTATTCTTTGGGTGTGTCTATTTTCATGTACCGTACTTTTCTGTATTGTTTTCTTTTATTCTATTTTGTGTGATGTGCTCAATGGTTAGTTTTCTTTAAACCTTGTTTCTATCATGAGAAGGCATGTTAAAAGAACATGCACACTCCAATACTCGTATAAAACCAAGCTTACATTGCAGAAGGTTTTATGGGTAGTAATTGACGAGTGAGTGTTTCACAAATTTTAACTTTTTGTTTGTCCATGTGTTGAAAGTGTTATTTCCTGATCGTTTATGCCCCAAAAGTATGACAAATGGCCATTATGTGCCATAAACGTTGCTTATATGGAAAAGCAACACACTTCTAAATATATACTGGTATGTATTTTACTATGTTCCATGCATTTTAATTGCATTGAACATAATATTTCTCTTGCTTTGTTTCTTTACTAGTTATGATTAAGAGAAATGGCAAAATAAATGAAAATACGTTAATGTCACAAATATCAATGTCCTGCTCACAAAAGCAAAGTTCGACACAAATAATTATGTTTTTCCTACCTTTTCAGACATAATCAATTAGAAAATAGCATTTACTTTCAAAGGACAAAAATTGTGTTACCTAGTGCTGAGAAGTGACCTCTTTCAAATAATTTAAAACAGCATAAAAAGTAAACTGCTGGGCATAGAATTGTGATTCATGTTTCTATATACTTAGGAAAATGCTGCCTTTCATCCTTCTTTTATGTAGAAACCGTATCCTGTCAATCTTGACCCAGCGGTGCGCGTGATATTACGTTCGGTTTAAAAAGTGACGCGAGCGATCAGTCGTGCTAGGACAGTCCCACTCCTCCAACTGTTCCGAGGCCACGCATGTCTGGTCATGTCGCGGCAGAGACTGCAGTGTCGGGCTGTACTGTACACGTGAGATCAACCTACTCGCCTATCACGATGGTGGATCGCGTCCCATTCCTGGTAGTACTGTACTGTGCCCAACTCTAGGAATGGGTATTCCAAGTTTCAGACACCTAGATATCGAGGGAAAGGCTGTAGCCGCTTTTGAAAGTTGAGATATTTGAATATCGCGCTACATTGCTTCTCGAAGCATTTGGAAATAATTTACCGATACTTGGATGTCAAGTGACGTAGCGAGTAATAGCAGAGGTGGAGGCTATTTATTGATTAAATAGTTAACTATGGAGTAGAGACTTGAGACTGGGATCAGATTACTGGCACGGCCAAAAGAAAGAGAATGCAATTAGTATCAAGTAAATCGGACCAGGGATTCAAGAGATATGAGGATTTCTAGATATCAGGTGATGACGCGTGACCCTGGCAGTTTTGAATAAAAGCCAGCTGGCCGAAGCAACTTCAGCTCACTCCAACACAAGCACTTGCAGAGCAAGGTGCATCTACGCTGAGCCAAGGCACATGGTTGCCGGATCTACGCAGAAGTTCTTTTCAAAGTCGTGATAGTCACGAAAAGTGCTGCGCTACGAGTTGGAACTTAGTAAGTTTACGGCGAGGAGAATCACTGAGGTGATTGATTTTTCTACAGACATTGGTGGAAATATTTATATTTCTACAAGGACATATGCTAGACTTTGTCTAGAAATAGTATTTTGTCACAGTCCAGTAGTAACATAATACTTGGATATTTAAATCCATTTCAAGTCAGTTTTCATATTTGTAACTAGTTAACCACTTCGATCTGTCAGTACACTGAAGACTAGTCTATAACGGTGGCGTTCATTAGTCTACGCAAGGGAAACTACAAGTTGCCTAGCGCATGGTAGATGGTGATATAATAAACCATGCCCAGGGAACGATCTTCAGAACAGCCGTTAATTGCTTAGACTGTCAGTGTTTTTCTTGTACTGATAAGATTACAGTGAGTTATGTTACAACTGACATATCTAAGAAGAGATCACTTAGATCTGACCCTATTTAAACAAACTGTTATGGCTTTGATAGAAGCTCATATTGAAATGGAACAACAGTTAATTCAAACGTCAAAAGATACTACCACTATGTCTGACTAGACGAATTGTGGGTATATGATGGCGGCGGATACAAGGATTATACGTGCTTGTCCAACAGGGCATGTCGATGGATAAATCTGGTACAGACCAGGTTTACTACACTTCAAGACCATCAAGAAATGTAAGCCACATTTGAATTATATTATGCCTAGCTAATTGGAACAAAATATTTTTCTGCAGATGACCAACACATTTTTTTCTTCGTATTTAAAGCTTGCAATGATTTACGCAAGACTTATTAGAGTTATTCTGAGCATTTTCAGCACTCAGAACAGTTTAGGATCGATGACCGAGCATTTCGAGCATTTATTTGAATATTTCATATTTTTGGGAAACCACGGAAAACAACCGATGTAACTGTAAAAGTTAAATTTATTTTTGTTAAGGAATGGATATTTTTTTCCATATTCGAAGGTTCGAACATGTGGATTCTCACATAATGAGACGATAATTAAACATATTTGAAATAATACAAATAATAATAATAATCCACTAATAATAATAATAATAATTTTTATAATTTTTCTAAATAATTCTTGGATATTATATTTTCTAATAATCATATGTATTGAGAGAGAGCCTATGAAGTAGTTTAATCATTTCTAGTCTGGAACAGGAGATTTTCCGAAGGAGAGTGGTTAACGCAAGCGCGCATTCAACCAACATTTCAGTTCTGGTTGAACAGTTGATATTTGCAATGAGCAAAGTATATTTTTCAGATAACACGGAGAGGCATGAAACGGGAAGCAAATGATATTTGTATCAAATAGGATATTGTTGTATTTATATAAAATCATGACGTAAATACACTCGAAAGTGAAATGAAGATTTTCATGAGTATGGTAAATTCACGGGTTGAACTGAATGGTAAAATAAAATAAACTTGTAAGTTTATTAATCTTCCAGTGTTGATAACAAGCAGAGGCTTGATTTATTGTATAAATTTTGGGAAGAAAATTTATATGTGTGGAGTGGTTGAAATGCCATTCCCAGGTGCGCATGTTTAAGTCGCAGGAATGAGGAGGTTGTTTCGAGCATCAATCAAATAGCAGGTTCGATGGCTCATGTTTATAGTAGGAGTATTGGAACTACACATTTCGTCGGATGAATGACCCGAAGGTTATTTCTTGAAACCATCAGTTCTTATTTCAACCTTGTTTACGAATTCCATTTAGACTTTGATTTTGCTAGAACCCGGATTTGTCATGATAGTAGTTTATTCTTCTTCAGAGGAAGACCTTTGCCGTTGTTGTTGTTGTAATATTGTGTTCTTACACAAATAATAGAATGGGCCACTGCCAATTAAAAATAATTCTTTAACCACGAATAATTTGAAGGATATTTTCAATCCTAGTGCCATGAACTAAATGAATTTATCATGAAACTACAATTCTAATTTCCGCATTCTGTCGAAGAATTGCAAGTTGTGAAAATTGCTAAAAATGGCCATGAATATAAATATTTTTTTAATAATGATTCCAAGTGGGAAATTGAATAGTTGAATGGTTCAACCATTTATTGATCAAGTTGATGATTCAGAAATCATATATTTTGTTAGGAACTTGAAGTTCATAATCGAGTCACTTCTCGAATGTTAAATGTCAGAAGAACAATTAATTGTTGTTGTGCTTCGCACAGTTCTTCGATGCTATGCTCAAGGTCAAATACTTTTCAGATGTTATTAATATGTGTAAATGATTTGTGTTGCTTCGATGATGATAATATTTTTCGACGATGTATTTTTGAAACTGGAAAAACAAGTGAAAGTTTAAAAATTCTATGAACATTTATTCTACGAGTGTTAATATCATGTAAATATTCAAACAGTGATCTACGATATTTCCAGTATATACAATTAACTTTGAACTGGAATTAAATATTAATAATTTTGGAACACGGTCTACAGGACTATTAATCGGACTTGTGTTTCCAAAAAGATTGTCAAATGTGTTTGGAAAATTTCTGTATATTATGTGTAAATAAGAGTGTGGATCGCCACACGTGAGTGATGCTACTTTGAGCATTTTTGCAGTCAATTTTAACTTCAAAATAAACTGAGATAATTTTACCAGATGTGTCATACCCAATTAAATCTCCTTCTATCCTTATTGTTGCATTGAGCCAAGAATCAGTAAAGCATTTTTTTAAATTTGATGTCGTTTTTGCGATTTGCTTTAACCCATCTGGCGCTCCGGGATATTTTGACTCTCGTGCTGACTGATTATTGGTAAAATGCATATGTGGTCGTGCGGATTCCGGTCTAAACGGGCACAGTACAAGTGAGATCAACCTACTCGCCTATCACGATGGTGGATCGCGTCCCATTCCTGGTAGTACTGTACAAGAGGGATCAAGCTACTCGCCTACCACGATGGTGGATCGCGTCCCATTCCTGGTAGTACTGTACAAGTGGGATCAAGCTACTCGCCTATCACGATGGTGGATCGCGTCCCAATCCTGGTAGTACTGTACAAGTGGGATCAAGCTACTCGCCTATCACGATGGTGGATCGCGTCCCATTCCTGGTAGTACTGTACAAGTGGGGTCAAGCTACTCGCCTATCACGATGGTGGATCGCGTCCCATTGCTGGTAGTACTGTATAAGTGGAATCAAGCTACTCGCCTATCACGATGGTGGATCGTGTCCCATTCCTGGTAGTACTGTACAAGTGGGATCAAGCTACTCGGCTATCACGATGGTGGATCGCGTCCCATTCCTGGTAGTACTGTACAAGTGGGGTCAAGCTACTCGCCTATCACGATGGTGGATCGCGTCCCATTCCTGGTAGTACTGTACAAGTGGGATCAAGCTACTCGCCTATCACGATGGTGGATCGCGTTCCAATCCTGGTAGTACTGTACAAGTGGGGTCAAGCTACTCGCCTATCACCATGGTGGATCGCGTCCCATTCCTGGTAGTACTGTACAAGTGGGATCAAGCTACTCGCCTATCACGATGGTGGATCGCGTCCCATTCCTGGTAGTACTGTACAAGTGGGGTCAAGCTACTCGCCTATCACGATGGTGGATCGCGTCCCATTCCTGGTAGTACTGTATAAGTGGAATCAAGCTACTCGCCTATCACGATCGTGGATCGCGTCCCATTCCTGGTAGTACTGTACAAGTGGGATTAAGCTACTCGCCTATCACGATGGTGGATCGTGTCCCATTCTTGGTAGTACTGTACAAGTGGGGTCAAGCTACTCGCCTATCACTATGGTGGATCGCGTCCCATTCCTGGTAGTACTGTACAAGTGGGATCAAGCTACTCGCCTATCACGATGGTGGATCTCGTCCCATTTCTGGTAGTACTGTACAAGTGGGATCAAGCTACTCGCCTATCACGATGGTGGATCGCGTCCCATTCCTGGTAGTACTGTACAAGTGGGATCAAACTACTCGCCTATCACGATGGTGGATCGTGTCCCATTCCTGGTAGTACTGTACAAGTGGGGTCAAGGTCAAGCTACTCGCCTATCACGATGGTGGATCGAGTCCCAATCCTGGTAGTACTGTACAAGTGGGATCAAGCTACTCGACTATCACGATGGTGGATCGCGTACCATTCCTGGTAGTACTGTACAAGTGGGATCAAGCTACTCGCCTATCACGATGGTGGATCGCGTCCCATTTCTGGTAGTACTGTACAAGTGAGATCAAGCTACTCGCCTATCACGATGGTGGATCGTGTCCCATTCCTGGTAGTACTGTACAAGTGGGATCAAGCTACTCGCCTATCGCGATGGCGGATCGCGTCCCATTCCTGGTAGTACTGTACAAGTGGGATCAAGCTACTCGCCTATCACGATGGTGGATCGCGTCCCATTCCTGGTAGTACTGCACTAGTGGGATCAAGCTACTCGCCTATCACGATGGTGGATCGCGTCCCATTCCTGGTAGTACTGTACAAGTGGGATCAAGCTACTCGCCTTTCATGATGGTGGATCGCGTACCATTCCTGGTAGTACTGTACAAGTGGGATCAAGCTACTCGCCTATCACCAAGAGGGATCGGGTGGCTAATGGAAATGGAATTTTAGAATTTGAAAATTCATGTCCAGTGGTTTTGAGTGCCATGTAACTTAGAAACAAGGTGCCATGATTTTTGATCGAAAGGTTAAGAGTCACGTGAAACTACCAGCTTGCTTTGTTTATTTGACTTGGCCGTATTTCGGAAGAGGCAGTATTGTGGGGATGTCGTGACATGGCATTGTAGATTAGGATCACAAATGATGTAAATCCCTTGTCAGTGCAGAAAGGTGCATGAAGCTTAAACCTAATTCTGATGAGGAGTACTTCTCAACGGGACGTAACGCATATTTAGTGGCGGTGTGGACGAATTACCTCCTGTCCAGATGACTAGAGAGGCTACGATTGACTGCTAGCAGGGGCGGCAACCAGGTACTCAACATTGTCATTGAGGCTCCTACGCACGAGACTCAAGTTGCCGTTGCCGGGCAGATGGTATTAGAATACCAGTTGTGGCCTGCAGTCAAAATTATCATGAATATCACCCCAGAGTTCCAGGTTCGTTTCCCGGCTTTTTCAAGGAATTAAATTCTAGACTGATGGCCGGAACGGGGTACGCTCGGCGCCGTGAGGCAAAACAGAAGAGAGTTATGTTCGATTCTTACCACAGCCATCGTGCAAGGTTTTTTTGTGGTTTCACACTTTAAATGTAAAGTTTTGAAGCCATTCATTGAGAGTTTCTTCTACAAACTGTCAGTTGTTACTCTCCAGTCGGTAAACAAGAATTTGCCCAATGCCTGGGCGGGGTTCAATGTGTACAATATATGAATAATAACGAATTAACACTCCTGGAAAAAATCATGTATTAGTTATGATCACTATTATAATGGCGGTCATCAACAGATTCTGATCACTGAGTTGAAGCTTAAATTGATATACAAATATTATCTAACTGCAAAAATGTAGGGCGTTTTGTTGGTGTTTATATTACGTCCGCAGTTTGAATCTCGTTATATAAGGTTAGTTCATTTTATATTATACTAGCAACCCGACCCGGCATCGCCCGGGAACAGTTATGAATGCAATACGTGATAAGCGCTTTTTTTTCCAATGCCAATGAACAACGATCAATATACGTTTTACGTCTCGGCATGATGGGTTAAAATCACTGACTGGACTATTAATTATATTATCATGGAGATGCATGTACAACAAATTCTTGTCAGACGTAATTTAAGAATGTCGGGGTGCATGAAACACAAATCCCCCCTCCGTCCAAACTTAACTTGACTGTGAATTTTGCGGAACGTAAAGTTCACAGGCGAAATTAATAAAAGCCGAGTTGCACTTCCAGGGAAGCTCCAAACACAACCACTTTTCTCTAAAGTTTTTAACTCAACACGACTCGACAGTTTGCTGCTGGCTGTATCTGGGGCAATAAGCTCGTCCGCTAGCTAAGCTGATAGCTAGCTCGTAAACTGTCGCCTCAGTAACTGAATGGAGATTGTTGCAAGAACTGAAAACGTAAAAACACTTATAGTAGGCGATGTATTGAAGATTGAAATATGCTCTCCCGGGCTTCTTTGTAGAACTTTTCTTGCTGAACAATTCTTACACTCATAGTATGTAGATATTTTTAACGGTTTGCCCAGCGTAAGCCTAAAAATCGCACTAACGCCCGTTTTTTCGACCTTTTCACTGAAATCGTTAGTGCTTGACTTCCTTTGGTCATAAATAAGTTATTTTCTACAGAAACCTTCCTCGAGATATCCTTTACAGAATGGTGAAACCCGCTTCAAAATCCATCCAGTGGTTCTCGAGTTTACCCGTAACATCCTAGAATCGGGGACTTTGTTTTATACTAAGTAGAGATAGAGATTATGTATATTGTACCCAGCTCAGTCATTGGGCAAGTTCTTGTTGACCGACTGAAGAGTTAAAATTCACAGTTCCCACTTCAACTCCATGAAGAGGCCACAGCGACCTCCTTTCCATTCCTTCCTGAATGACAAATACACACATACGAAAGACATCACAATAATGCAGGTTATCAAGCAAATTCTACACAGCCACCTAATGCTCGGGACTAAATGCCTACGATGTCCAAGCCCCTCAAATGCTGGCAGATTGCGGAGCACATTCCTGTTGTTATCGGTCCATAGCACACTTCTGATCTAAAGACTAACCTAAGTGCCACCTGCTGACCTTCAACAACGAGCGTCATTAAACCATGACCCACGCCTCGCGGCTCTCCTCTCGTCATAAACATTGTGGTTTGCGGCAAGTCCATAAACTGCAAACATGAGTTTGTGGGTAAGTAAATCATTCAGCCCTGTGGTGGATGTTACCATCATCATTATTCTTGAAAAGTACTCATTCAGTTATTCTCACGCAGAGGTGGGAACTGGCTTCATGACTACAGTTTATAACCCTAGTGCCGAGTGCCGTTCCGTGCCACCCTTCTAACGCAGTCTTAATAAAATAAGTGGACATAATGTGCTTTCATCAAGTGGGAACTGTCCAACCACGAGACAGAGCTGACTTCACACCGTACACCAACGTGGTCTACTGATAAGCATAGAGTTATTCACGTTTCTAATACCTACTCCACCATGGAGGATATTCATCGTTGTATGGTGATGCACTTAGCCTGTTGAGATATACTGAGTAGAGGTATTGGTTCAAATTTTATCCTAAGCTATCTTAAAAATTGTTTCTCATTGTTTTAAAATTTAATTGTTCACATATTTCGTGTTGATACTTAAAACAACTGCCACCTCCCTTCCAATCTGAACTTCGAATGCAAATAAACTCACTTCTCGATTCACTAAAATACATATTATATTACAGTACCACACAAACTCATGCACACGGGGCTGACGACCATGATATCCCAATTCCCTAAAGCAAACAGCAAGAAAAGGTGATGAGGCCACATTTTTTTGAAATTGGGGTAAGAAATACTGCTAAAGATTATGAACGATAGTTCTACGTCTTGTTGTGAAGAATTTGGTTACCTCAGCGTATAACAAGAAGTTTAGTAAAGAAAATGTAGCCTATTTTCTCCAAAAGGTATGGCTATGTTTATAACTCTTTGTCCTTATCTAGGAGAATAATTGAATGATCTTGTGTTGAACGTTCAGTTTTGTTCCCTATATTAGACTCTTCGTCTACTGCATTTGCATCCAACGGAATTGATTGGAACATTAGAAAAGTATGTGAGACTACATATTTGCTGGATTTCGTCATTGTAACTGTAATATATTCAAGATGGCGGCTGAGGGCTATATGCAATGGGATAGTCTTATACTAATGCAAGCGAGGCATCTTATTTGTTTTCTCTCCTCTTACAACGTTTCGTCTAAATTGCGCAATTGGATCCTGAGTTATTGATTTCTAAGTATTAATTGTATGCTCAACCACCATCTTGCAGATATGGCGGGGTTGTACTTTTGCGTTTGGCATACAAAGCATATATACGGTTCTAAATTAATGCTAATTTGAGATATTCTACCTATAAAATATAGGCTATAAAGTTATTTGATTTTATATTTTATAATTTCAAGATGGCTGCAGCGCGCTATATTCAGAGTGATATTACTATGAATAATGATAGCGCGGTCTCTTGTCCTCTCTAAATTTCACTTTATATGTGCTATTTTGTCGTCAGTTAATGATATTCAAGTCAAGAATACGCCCAGCCGCCATCGTGAATGTATTGAAACCGTTTTGTCTTTCTCATAGACTTCTTAATTTCGTTTGCGTGGGTTCGTACCGTGTCTTGTTAAGTGATCACGTAGCTCATATGTTAGTTTCTTCGAAGGTTCAAAAGAATACTGAATAATATGGACACATACTCAGCTTCATAAAATGGGAGGTAGCGTGCAGTTCACTATTCCTGTGGGGGTCCGGGCGGGTACACCAAGAGCCCGCTGATGAGCCAGCCTGTTGTCCTTGGCGAAACCCCACACAAGACACGGCACAAACCAAGAAAAATTGCTGCGTTTTAAGACTGGTACAAATTTAGATTCAATGGTGGTCATGCTTTAAGAAAACGCGCAAGGCATTTCTGAATATACACACATCAAAAAAAGTTTTCCATCACCTCGGTTCCAAGAGATCCGGAACCTTTAAATACAAAGGGAATAGAGATCAACACAAACAACATTTCAGCTCGTTTTATTGCTCATGAGACCCACACATTGCATGTTGTACCATCATACAGCTAGACTTTCAGCATTTGTGGTCCAGATTGCAGTACACACCACTACCTCTAATACCCAGTAGCACGTCCTCTTGCATTGATGCATGCCTGTATTCGTCGTGGCATACTATCCACAAGTTCATCAAGACACTGTTGGTCCAAATTGTCCCACTCCTCAACGACAATTCGGCGTAAATCTCTCAGAGTGGTTGGTGGGTCAAGACGTCCATAAACAGCCCTTTTCAACATATCCCAGGCATGTTCGATAGGGTTCATGTCTGGCGAACATGCTGGCCACTGTAGTCGAGCGATGTCGTTATCTTGAAGGAACGCATTCACAAGATGTGCACGATGAGGTCGAGAATTGTCGTCCATGAAGACAAATGCCTCTCCAATATTCTGCCGATATGGGTGCACTATGGGTCGGAGGATGTCATTCAGGTATCGTAAAGCCGTTTCGGAGCCTTCCATGACCACCAGTGGCGTACGTCGGCCCCACATAATGCCACCCCAAAACATCAGGGAACCACCACCTTGCTGCACTCGCTGGACAGTGTGTCTAAGACGTTCAGCCTGACCAGGGTGCCTCCAAACACGTCTCCGACGATTGTCTGGTTGAAGGCATATGCGACACTCATCGGTGAAGAGAACGTGATGCCAATTCCGTGGGGTCCGTTCAGCATGTTGTTGGGCCCATCTGTACCGCGCTGCATGGTGTCGGGGTTGCAAAGCTGGACCTCGCCATGGACGTCGGGAGTGAAGTTGCGCATCATGCAGCCTATTGCGCACAGTTTGAGTTGAAACACGACGTCCTGTGGCTGAACGAAACGCATTATTCAACATGGTGGCATTGCTGTCAGGGTTCCTCCGAGCGGCAATCCGTAAGTAGCGGTCATCCACTACAGTAGTAGCCCTTGGGCGGCCTGAGCGAGGCCTGTCATCGACAGTTCCTGTATCTCTGTACCTCCTCCATGTGCGAACAACATCGCTTTGGTTCACTCTGAGACGCCTGGAAACTTCCCTTGTTGAGAGCCCTTCTTGACACAAAGTAACAATGCGGACGCGATCGAACTGCGGTATTGACCTTCTAGGCATGGTAGAACTACAGACAACATGAGCAGCGTACCTTCGTCCTGGTGGAATGACTGGAACTGATCGGCTGTCGTACCCCCTCCGTCTAATAGGCCCTGCTCATGCATGGTTGTTTACATCTTTGAGCAGTTTTAGTGACATCTATGAACAGTCAAAGGGACTGTATCTTTGATACAATATACACAGTCAACGTCTATATGCCGGAGATCTGGGAACCGAGGTGATGCAAAACTTTTTTTGATGTGTGTAGATGTAAGAAAAGGTATAAATCACGAAGAGAACATTTCTTCATTGAAATTGATAATGATTTGACAAACGCCAAAATTCAGACAGACACAATAGCAAACAGATCACTCTTCAGAGAAGCTATTCAAAACGCAAAATTTCAAGAAAGGAAGAAACAAACAACTGGCAGAAAGTTGACTCAGGAGGAGAAAGATCGTCACTCTAGAAGGATGAAAGAAATTTGGAAACAACGGAAATTGAATAGAATGGACAATAGCCAACGTTGATTCATCGTACCCTCCAAATGGATTATTCGAAAGAAGAAGAAGAAGAGAAGATTTCTCACAACCATGAATCTGACAATATCTACTCTATGCTAAGGCAAACGGTAAGCAACTCTTTGAAACGTAAGGCAGTTGAACAATTATCTGAACGATCAAGCAAATTTCTTCATTCTGAGATATCCGCTGCTGACTTGGTACCTGAAATAACAAAGATGTAGTCATTAAAAAGAATATGCACACTGCTCATATGAAACTTCGTCCTAAGTTACCAAAGGACTTATCGAAGTAGCACGCGATTATACCTCAGAAACTTAAAAACTTATCAAATGCATTAGATGAGTTATTTGTTAACGATGTGCAGAATAACATCGTAGGACTGACTACAGACAAAATTGTGGCGTTTGTAATAGTGTGATGCGTTATTTATGGACGGCGCTTTTAAGGCTAAATGTCCCGACACTTTGGTAAGAATATATTTCAACAGATGGCAGCACAAGCGAAGCTGAATTTATTTATTTATTTATTTTTGTATCGAAAGGGAGCTCCGATCTGCGATCTGACAACTGCTATGGACTCTGTCTAGTAGCAGAATTGATATTAATTCATTGTTTACTTTATAATTTCAAAAACAGAAAAGTTGCTGTTTGTTTTTCAAACATCTGATTAAAATTCGAAAGAAAACGGGTAATACGAAAGTTGCGTTATACTCACTGATTCCAAAGCCGCATCGAACACCTAAATCGGTTGAATAGAACCGTCGGGATCACTTTGGGAAGTTTGTGAATAAAAGTGTTACTGTATTTGCAACAAGGCGCGGCAGTAAAACAAGGTCATGGAGAGCGGGTTGGTGGTGGGTTGGGAGAGGGAGCGGGGAGGGGGGTGGGGGTGGGGGTGGGGGTGGGGGGGAGGGGAGCGCAGCTCGAATGCTTTGAGAGAGCGATTCCCGAGCATCTAGTCCAATGTTGCGATTGACTGTGCTGGTTAGTTCTGAATTATTGTCAAGGTCTGGATATTTATGAGTGATCCTTTGATATTTAACCCGTTCCTAGTTACGACTTCTTGTTTTTAGTCCATCGATCTCATTAATTACTTTTTGTTTAATTTATTTTACCTGAAACAGTATTATTTTTAAAATCCCGTTATGTGTTCTATATTCCGCACTTTAATTTTTGGACAGTATTTCTGGTAGAATAGATTTTTTTCTTTAGTCAATGCTGCTCTCTAGGTTGGTGGATCCCACGGACTCAGCGAGGGAACTCACCACTACCGCCTTTCCAGACAGTGACCTAGAGCTGGGAACACTTAGTCCTTTTGGATACAACTGGGGAGGTGTGATCAGCACTTCGCGCAGGCGGCCTCACCTGCAAAGCGAACAGGGGCCTCATGAGGGATGGGAAGGGAAAGAAAGATTGGGATGGATAGGGAAGAGGAGAGGGGGCGGCCGTGGCCTTACAGTAGGTATCATCCCGGCATTTGCCCGAATACGAAGTGGGAAACCACGGAAAACCACTTCGAGGATGGCTGAGGTGGGAATCGAACCCCCTCTACTCATTTGGACTACCCGAGGCTAAATAGACCCCGTTCCAGTCCTCATACCACTTTTAAAATTTCGTGACAGAGCCGGGAATCGAACCCAGGACCTCCGGGGCGGCAGCGAACCATGCTGACCGCTACGCTATGGAGGTAGAATAGATACATGTACATATAGGTAGGCTACGACTGGTGGAGAGCATTACGGTCATCACGTGGAGTTATTTTTTCGTTTTTGTTGATAAATGGAGCCACCACCAAAACCGATTCAAGGGCGTTCCACTAAATCCCAGGGGAGATTGTGACTAAGTACCAAGAAAAGGAAGCCAGGCCCTAAAAAATAAAATAAGAAAAATCCTCTTCACACCCGTAAGTTTTTTTTTTCAAGTTTATATTTGAACTCGTATTTCTTTACGTTTGCATTAGAGAATCTGTATTGCACTGAGCAGTTATGATTTCACTTATATTTTACATGTAGCCTAGAAGTTGGATGACTAAACGTCACCCCGAAATCTGCAGGCTACATGGCTGAAGAGCGCAGTGGTTGCTTGGTAGGCCTAGGCCCTTCATGGGCTGTCGCGCCACGGGTGTAGTTTGTTTTTTACTTCTAATACATCAGTGTAGGAGTACAAATCACGAACTATTCAGTGTTAACTTTTTTTAGAGAAGCAAGTTCGACTTCAAATGTAAACAATGCGTTGTGTGGAAAAATAAAGGCGTAGCGAATGTGAAAATGGAAAATTGGTTTCCGGAAATACTGGATTGGATTGGGATCCATAAAGACTGCAAACAGTACTTTCGAACTACCAACGGAAGAGGTGAAGACAAACAGCTAACTGCAACCAAACTTATGCGTTATTGCTTGCAGCCCCTAATTGCAAAAAGTTCCCAGCTAGTATCAAACACCACCAGCAATGCAGCCGAAAATTATATCTCACTTGTTGCAAAATTCACGGGAGGTAAACAGATCAATCGAGGGAAACGAGGTTCCTTCACTCATAGAACCAAAGCTGCCGGACTGGTCTTTTAGTTTGGGCCATCCTGGCACTATAAAACAATGAAATCAGTTTAGAAAAAAAAGCCACAATAGTGAAGGACACGGCACTCAGCAGAAAGAGAAGAAGAACAGCTTTCCGAAAAAGTTTGTTTGCGTCGCGAGAAGGGAAATGAATGTCCCGACAACAGTCTAATGAAATGAAACGTACTGTCTCACGTGATTATGGAAACGGATGAATGCAGTTGGATTTCGATGAGGTACTGTTGAGAGAGTTTAGTGATGAGAAGATCACGCAACGGACGCTTAGTGAAGGCCATATACAAAAACTGGAAAAGGAAACAAGGGGCCAAAGGGAAAATGAAAAGTGGCACACAGCTAGAAAGGGCAGATTTACGGCATCCAATTTTGGATATGTACGCAAGAGGAAACCTACTTCGAAATGGGCTCCAGTAGCAAAAACATTCTGTACGGCGAATTTCACGCAAAAGCAATGCAGTATGACTGTGATAATGAGCGAATTGCAAAACAAAATTTAGAGGAGAAATCGGTAGAAAAGTCGAAGAATGTGGTCTTTTCGTGCATAAATCTTATGGGTTTTTAGGTGCCTCCCCAGACGGATTAATATGAGACGACGCTATAGTCGAAGTCAAGTGCCCTTATTCTGAACGGAATATGACCATACTGGAAGCCTGCAAAAAGCTAAAGGGATTTTGTTTGGCAGAAAGTAAGCGAAAAAGAAAGCCTAGAGAATGTCAAGAACAGTGCCTTTCAGGAGAGAACAGATTGATAACTCTCTAACACTCACATGATTTTTATTTCCAGAACCAAGGCCAGTTGGAAATAACATAGAGGGAAATATGTTATTTTGTGGTATAGACGCCTAAGGACATTCACATAGAAACAATAAAGAGGGTCGACAAGTTCTGGAGACAAAAAATGCTTATGTAACTGACATTCTGCTGCGAGAAAATCTTGTTGCCTGAGATCATTGATCCCAGGATGACCAGATCAATGGATATAAGAGAACATGAGGTATAGTAAAATACTGAGTGTGTGTAAATCATGAGACGCTATCTTTGATATGGAAATAATTGAAGCATTGATTTCAAGAACAGGAAATAATTAGGTATAATATTTTTTGTTTGTTTATAGTACGCAGTACTAGTGCCTGTGCCAACAATAGGGAGATTAGAATATCTTAGGAATTTTAATTCTATTACTGTATGTACATAATAATTTTGCTCTTGGTATGCATTTTCATAATTTGTTTATTGTAATAAAATGTCCTACATAAATGAACTTTTATTATTACCTCCATGAAAATTGAAGTAAGTTATAGTGATTGGCCTCACGGAGTCGTTTCAGATCTCACAAAAAAAGGGGAATTAGACTCAAAAGAACCAAAGAATCATACGAATCACCAAAATAAATGTATGTATGTATATGTAGGTCTATGTGCGTGCGCAATTTGGCCTCTTATAAATCGATAATAGCTGGCTCCATTGATAAGAATTTTTCACGGTTTGTGGTCTTCTTTGTTATTTCGAGAAGACGATACATAGAGTTGGACGTCCGCATCGGATGGTTTTTAGAATATATATTCCCAATATACCTGAACACGAACATATCTTGTCCATCTTTTTTTCTAAAATATCAAGTTCAACACAGTCATATCTTTCTATACAGTATTCAATTTGGCATCGAGTGAAACCAGTCGCTGCTCTGTGCGGTAAGAATTATGCCCTACAAAGTATTACTAATGTCGGAATAATATGTTTTTCGTTCGGGAGTTTATCCTCAAATAACTCTAAAACAGTTCTAGAAGAGAATCCAGCGCTGCCAGCATCTATCCTGAGTGTGTTTTCACCGGTTTTTCCACAATCCCTCCAGGAAAATGCCGAGATAGTACCGTACGTGAAGTTTCAGGGCACCTGCCCCATCCCTGACTCTAATAAAGTTACACACATAATCAACTACACGGGACTGATGATGATGATGATGATAATAATAATAATAATAATAATAATAATAATAATAACATATCAGAGAAGGAAGCCTTCACGTCAAGAATGAACAAGATGGAAGTGGTCTACCAGCTAACGAAAGGAGTGTACAACAAGCGAACAGTGTCCCGCAATGCCAAACTACGACACTATCGTACAGTTATCCGACCTGAGGCGCTGTACGCAGCAGAATGCCTGGCAATGAATAGGAAGGGTCTGGTTGAGAAATTGGAAGCCAAGGAAAGGAAGATCCTCAGGAAGATCTTAGGGCCGTTGAAAGACGATGGTGAATACAGGAGACGGCATAACAATGAGCTGTACCATCATGTAGAAAGGATATCTCAAGTAATTCGGAAGAGAAGAATATCTTTCTATGGCCTCTTAACCCGTATGAAACCCGAGAGAATCACCAATCGGATATTTACCCATTTTCTTAACAACAACAAAAACAAGGGCCCCTGGTTTTGTGAGGTAGACAAGGATTTACACGAAGTAGGGATCACCCACGCAGACATTATGGAACGTGACCTTTTGAAGGAAAAGCTTGGAGCACACCACCAATACCAAGAAAAAGCGAAATTAAAAACCGGCAAGAAGTGGTCTGAAGAAAGAAAGGAGTCTCACAGGCAGCGAATGCGTGAACACTGGGCTAAGATCAAGGCCCAAAGACCTAAGCAGTTGAAATGACGTGGTCCATGGCTGGCCTAAACGAAGAAAGAAGAAGAAAAACGTTATTGGTTTTACGTCCCTTTTAACTACTGCGGCTTTTATAGACGCCAGGGTGCCGGAATTTCACTCCGAAGGGGATCTTTAACGTGCCAGGAAATCTAATTACACGGCTCCCTAGCATTCGCGCACCCTCAAATGCCAACTGGCAGCACCAGGATTCGAACCTGCAACCTTGGGCACAGCAAGCGAGAACGTTTTCGCTGAGCCACGCAGCCAGCCAAAGGGACTGATGACAAGATGTCCCAAGCCCCTACAATGTATTATTATCAACAAGAATGTTATAGGAAGTAAGAAAGCTATCTGTACGAACACATTGTGTCAACGTTACATATTGTGACACTACTACAGTATAATTTTATTGCTAAGATATTGTTCAACGCCTAGGCACTTATACATGTATTTGTGACAAGAAGAAGTCAACTCCTTCCTGTCGTCAAATTGTTCCCTTCTCCCTCCGCCCTGTCAGCGTGTTCAACATTTTCCTTGCGTAAGAGAGCTTGTGGAGCCGCGCCGCCTACCACCCTTTTCAAAACAATTCCCAAACTAATGCTGTCGATTCCATTCACCCGATTTTAATTCTGAAAAATGCATTTTCATATTACCAGGTTTCTTTTTCATAATTTAAGCAGAGATATAAAAAACTGTTAGTAACTTTTTTGTTTTTCACATTTTGGGAAATGCATCGAATTAATATCAATTCAATTGCAGTCTAGTATACATAGTGGTTTTCAGATCGCAAATACGAGCTTTCGTTCAAGAGAAAACTGAAAAAAGAAATTGTCTCACTTTGGTGCTGCTACGAGGTGTCAGAATTACGAACTAAAAAAAGGGGCATTTAGCCTTAATAGCTGACTCTCCTTATACAAGCAACGTTTTGCGGTACATGGTTATAAATATTACTCGTACGCGCCATTGTTTTATTTATCATTAATACGCAAAACGTTGCTCGTATAAGGAGGGTCAGCTATTAAAAACACCGTCCATAAATAACGCATCACACTATTACAAACACCACAATTTTGTCTGTAGTCAGTCCTACGATGTTATTCTGCACATCGTTAACAAATAACTCATCTAATGCATTTGATAAGTTTTTAAGGTTCTGAGGTATAATCGCGTGCTACTTCGATAAGTCCCTTGGTAACTTAGGACGAAGTTTCATATGAGCAGTCTGCATATTCTTCTTGTTCAAGTTGACTTCGAAATTACTATTCATTCTGATGTTCTCGTCATTTGGCCAACTGGATCTTTGAAAGGGTGTCGTTTCCATCTTGGCCAAACATCGTCTCCTAAATGACAAGCATTGGGTCTTGTAAAACATATAATAGCCAGGGTGACATTTCTTAAAGATAATGTTTGGGCTCCCTTTTCTCCCATTTGCAGAGGTAGACGAATGTTTTCTAGGTGATATTATGGAAATTTAACCAGACAACGAAGCTGCACGTCAGTTTACCGATTATGTTTTAGAACAGTACAATGAGTCTGTGTGTAAATTTCCACCGTCACTTTTGGCAGAATTCTACTCTTCCGTGATACGAACAACAAATGTGTGTGGAAGTTTTCATTCGAAGCTGAACGATATGTTTTATCAATCACATCCCAACATATTTCAATCCTTAAAAGCCGTCAACGAGACACAAGCCATCGCTTTTGTAATAATGCATAGTGTCAATTCCAGAAACATCCCACGAAACAAAAGTGCACTAGACAAAGAGGAATTTCTGGAAAATTAATTGATCAAATGTCGACAGGGTGACTAAAATAAATTAAAGCAATGGCAAATAAGTTTCTGCCTAAAATGTTAAGATGTAAAACTATAATTCAAAGTGGCACATGCTTTAACCACAACTATCGCATCGTACTGATCTTTGGTAGCCAGTTCTCAGTCAGTGTAAATAGGAAGGCAAATATGTGTGACGCAACTCGCGAATCTCGGGATACGCAACTCGTATATCGAGTAAATAATGAGGGTACGTAACTAGGAAACACGGAATGTTGTTTATGCTGGTCCCACGAGATATAGAATTATAAAAGAAGGGACATATTGCCGAACTTAAGGTAGCGTTGCAGACTATTATTATACGGAGTTAAAGGATTTCGAATCTCACCTCAAATATATATTTTGCTTCCGTATTCTTCTTTCCTGCTATTGGTATTCAATTGCGATAAAGATATACTACTGTTATAATTCCGGTAAAGTAACGAATTCCCCGCTGTTTACGTTGCCTTCATCATCATCATCATTTCCCCTTATCCAGCTCCTGCCGGGTCGGCGGTATTTATGGCACTTCTCCACTTTCCTCGTTCCTTCCACAATTCTTCTTCCACGATCTTGTCCCAGTCCAGATTTCTTTTTCTCACGCTGTTCTTCACTGAATCGATCCACCTTGTTCTAGGTCTTCCCCTTGCTCTCTTAACCTTGCACTTGGCCTCCAGCATCTGTCTTGGTATTCTATTTTCCTCCATCCTCTTTACATGTCCAAACCACCTTAGTTTATTCTTCTCAATTCTCTCATTTAGTTTTCCCATCCCAACTTCCTTCCTAACATCTTCATTCCTCACTCTGTCTTTCCTTGTCTTACCTATCATACTTCTTAGGAATTTCATTTCACTGGCTTGGATTCTACTCTCTTGCCTGCTCGTCAGGGTCCAATTCTCAGCTGCATAAGTTAATATGGGTACATAGTACATTTTATACATTACCTCCTTGCTTTTCCTTGGTACTTCCTTATCTCAAACAAGTTTTCTTACACTTTGGTAGAATGCATTGCTCTGCTGTACCCTCCTGCCAATCTCCATGTCCAACCTACCAGTTCGCATCAATTCACTTCCTAGGTATTTGAACGTGTCCACAATTTCCAAACTCTGACTTCCAATTTTCACAGTGCCCTTTCTTTGTCTTTCCCCTCTTGTCATCACCATGGACTTGCTTTTCTCTATACTGATTTTCAGGCCATACTTCAGAATATTTTCGTTCAGTGCATCTAGTTGTTTTTGCACTTCTTCGGTGTTCCTTCCCCAGACCACAATATCGTCTGCAAATAATAGTAACTTGATTTCTTTAAGTCCATATGCTTCCTTTGTTTCCTTTACAATTTCATCCATTACCATTATGAATAAAAGAGGTGACAGCACACTCCCCTGTCTTAGTCCAGTCTTGTTCCTAAACCAATCTGTCTTTCCAACTGGGGTCAGTACCGTGCTAACGCAGTTGTTGTACATTGCTTGCACCATTTCCAACATTTCTCTTCCCAGTCTCTTCTTAACCATGGTTTCCCATACCTTCTCTCTGGGGACACTATCAAATGCCTTTTATAGATCTATGAAAGTCATGATCAAATCCTCTCCATATTCCCAGTTCTTTTCCATCACCTGCCTCAAGCTAAAGATTGGGTCCACTGAGGATCTTCCACTCCTGAAGCCATACTGTTCCTCTTGCAACTCTCCTTCCACCTTTCTTCTCATTCTTCTTTCTAATATCCTTTCCAGTATTTTTGCTATCTGTGATATGTGGGTGATCCCTCTATAGTTATCACACACTTTCTTGTCCCCTTTCATAAACACTGGTATTATTAGCCCTTTCTCCCAGTCTTCTGGTACACATTTACGTTTCCACACACACATTAACAGTCGATACAGCCATTGCATACCAACAGGTCCAGCAGCCTTTATCATTTCTACACTGATTTCATCCACCCCTGTTGCTTTTCCCATCTTCATTTTCTGTACTGCTAATTCCACCTCCAGCATTGTTATATCATCTTCTGTTATAGAGTCGTCAGGCTGTGTCACTTCGATCTCACCAGTACAATTGCTCACATTCAATAGCTTATCGAAATACTCCTTCCATCGTCCCTTTATCTCTTCTGGGTGTGTTAACAACTCTCCATCTTCCTTTTTCACCAGCTTTGTAGTAACTCTTTCTTTCCTCTTACTTCTTAGAAGCCCATACAGCATCCTTTTACTGCCACTTACATCTGTTTCCATTCTTCGTGTAAATTCTTCCCAACTTTTCTTCTTTTCTTCTCCTACCACTTTCTTACACCTCCGTTTGCTGTCGTGATACTTCCTTTTGCTTTCTTCCGTTTGATCTCGGTTCCATTCTTTCCATGCAGACTTCTTTTCTTTCACTGCTTTCCTCACTTCCTCATTCCACCACGGTGTCTCCTTCTCTTTCACTCTTGTTGACGTCCTACCACAAGCACTCTCTGCTGCACCAGCAAATGCCTTTTTAAAGTGGGACCATTCCTCTTCTACATATTCCACTTCAGTAACTGGGATTTGTTGCTTCAATCTCTCCTGAAAATCTTCCTGTACAGCTTTGTCTTTCAATTTCCATACTTTTATTTTACTTTCTCTGATCTCCTTTAGGTTTCCAATTTTCCCCATCTAAATTTTGCCACCACAGCTCTATGGTCCCCATCAAATGCTTCTCCTGGTAAAGCTGTCACATCCATCAGCTTTCTGCGATTTGTCCTTTCCACCAGGAAGTAGTCAATTACTGATTTTGTTCTTCTATCACCCCACCCATATCTCGTAATTTTCCTGCTGTTTTTCTTCCGAAACCATGAATTACCCACTATCAGTCCATTCCTTTCACAAAAGTTTACAAGTTCCTCTCCTTCCCGGTTCTTTTTCCCATATCCATATGGTCCAACGACTTCTTCCTTTCCTTGTCTCTCATTTCCGACTTGTGCATTCATATCTCCCATGATCACCACTTCTGCAGCTGAGATTACTCTTTCTACATCCTCCAGGAATACTTCAATATCTTCTTCTCTGTTTCCAGTCTGTGGTGCATACACTTGTATGAAGTCCATCACGTCATTCTTCATCTTCATTCTAATTTTCATTATTCTGTCACTCACACACTCTACCACTTCAACATACTCCTCCAGTTGTTTCGAGGTTATCAGTCCCACGCCATTTTTTGCCTCTTGGCCACCACTCCAGTATAATGTATATCCTTTCTTCAATTTCTTCCTTCCCTAACCTTTCCATTTCACTTCACTCAGCCCCATCATTCCAACCTTCTCCCTCTCCATGAAGTCTACCACCTCCTCCACCTTGCCTGTCAGGGTCATGACATTCATGATTCAAGATTCCCACTTATATTTATATTTATATTTATAAATTATTATAGAAGAATGTAGTATTTATGGCACTCAAGCGTGCGCACAATTGCTTTCGCACATGAGAGACAAATGGCGGACAGAATGCATTTGAGGGGTAAGATACCGTGGCCATTCAGCCCTGTGTACTTGGGTGTGTGAGTAATTATGCCTGATAACCTGTGTTATTGCGATAGCTATATTTATTTGTGAATTTGTAATTAAGATGGGTTTGCGAAGGGAGCGGCCGTAGCTTCATGTTAGGAACCATCCCGGCATTTGCCTGGGGTGGAAGTGAAAAACTACGGAAAACCATCTTCAGGATGGCTGAGGTAGGAATTGAACCCGCCTCTTCACAGTTGTGCGTCACGAGGCTGAGTGTAGCCCGTTCCAGCCCTCAGACCAGCATCAAATTTCTTGGCAGAGCCGGAAATCGAACCCGGACCTCCGGGATAACAGTCAAGAATGTAGCCTTAAGAGTGGGCTTCCCTGTGTTAACACGATTTTTGGCACGCACGGGACATATCATAGTTTATTCTAAAACTGGCTCCATTACGGTGGCTGGCGAAGTGAGCCTATGCTCCCTGCATAATTTACTGTCCTGGAAACCCAAAGGAGTGTACTTATAGCAGGTGAAGGAAATAGCTTATTTAGAGCAGTTTCCTACTGTGTATATCAAAATAATGAATGTCATCGTGAGATGCGTTTGCAAACTTTTGCAAAAATGGTTGCTGACAAGGATAATTATAAGGATTTTATTATTTGCGATCAGTCTCATCGCATTTCCCTCGACGGCCAACTTCAGTATGAAGGTCTCTGAACGGTGAATATGCTGTCATGTTGAACTTCATTGTATAAGTCAATTGTTTATTGAGTATTTGTTCAGAGTGTAAACAACAATGAGTCTAACCACGTTGTTGATTGTGGCAATGGGACATTTAATATTTAGCGACTCCGTTAATGCAGGACACTATAGTGTTATCGAATACGACGTTAATTTGGGGAGAAATCTATACTATACTATAATATAATAAAGCTGAAGAGTTTGTGTCTATGTATGTTTGTGTGTTTGTGTGTTTAAAAGCGCTAATCTCTGGAATTACCAGTCGGATTCGAAAAATTCGTTTTGTATATGATAGCCAGATTCAAGAGGAATAGTTTAGGCTATGTTAAATTTCGGACAGAACACTCCATTCCCTGCATTTAGGCCCTTTGGCACAAATCTACACCGTTTCACAAATCTGAACCAACATCTTTATACTTTCCCTTTGGAACCCTGCGAGTAACACTGTCTACATGAAATTTATGTTAGACTAGTCTATTCCCTGCATTTAGGCCCTTTGGCACAAATCTACACCTTTTCACCGATCTGAACCAAAATTTGCATACTTAGCCTTTGGAACCCTGCGAGTAACACTGTTTACATGAAATTTCGGACAGACCACTCCATTCCCTGCATTTAGGCCCTTTGGCACAAATCCACACCGTTTCACAGATCTGAACCAAAATTTGTATACTTAGCCTTTGGAATCTGGCGAGTAACATTGTCTGCATGGAATTTGGGACATACCACTCCATTCCCTGCATTTAGGCCCTTTGGCACAAATCTACACCTTTTCACCGATCTGAACCAAAATTTGTATACATAGCCTTTGGAACCCTGCGTGTAACACTGTCTACATAAAATTTCGGACAGACCACTCCATTCCCTTCATTTATGCCCTTTGGCACAAATCTACACCGTTTCACCGATCTGAACCAAAATTTATATACTTACACTTTGGAACCTGGCGAGTAACACTGCGTGCATGAAATTTTGGACAGACCACTCCATTCCCTGCATTTAGGCCCTTTGGCACAAATCTACACCGTTTCACCGATCTGAACCAAAATTTGTATACTTAGCCTTTGGAACCCTGCGAGTAACACTGTTTACATGAAATTTCGGACAGACCACGCCATTCCCTGCATTTATGCCCTTTTGCACAAATCCACACCGTTTCACAGATCTGAACCAAAATTTGTATACTTACCCTTCGGAACCTGGCGAGTAACACTGTCTACATGAAATTTATGACTGACCACTCCATTCCCTGCATTTAGGCCCTTTGGCACAAATCTACACCGTATCACCAATCTGTACCAAAATTTGTAGATTTACCCTTTGGAACCCTGCGTGTAACACTGTCTACATGAAATTTCGGACAGACCACTCCATTCCCTTCATTTATGCCCTTTGGCACAAATCTACACCGTTTCACCGATCTGAACCAAAATTTATATACTTACACTTTGGAACCTGGCGAGTTACACTGTCTGCATGAAATTTTGGACAGACCACTCCATTCCCTGCATTTAGGCCCTTTGGCACAAATCTACACCGTTTCACCGATCTGAACCAAAATATGTATACTTACCCTTTGGAACCTGGCGTGTAACACTGTCTGCATGAAATTTCGGACAGACCACTCCATTCCCTGCATTTTGGCCGTTTATCACAAATCTACACCGTTCCTCCTAATTGCACCAAATTTTACATAGGCCTACACTTTGAAGCCCTGCTGGTAACACTGTCCGCTTGATATTTTGGACAACGCTCTCCATTCGCTACATTTAAAAGGAAGGAAGGAAGGAAGCTTGTAGTTTAACGTGACCGTTAATCTCTAGATCATGAGCCACGGGACCTCCTTTTTACGTGGAATCCGAACCACAGGACATGGCATTTCACTTCGAAAATCTCACATGCATTGACCGGGAATCGAACCCGGACCGCCTTGGTGAGAGGCATACAGCTAGACCGCTTAGCCAGCACGCCCCCTCGCTACATTTAGAATAGCAAACAAACTGAACTTGAAAACCACGTATTAAGGTCCTAGAACCATTAATGTCCATAGTAGTGTAACTGTAAGAGTATTTTAATAAGTCTATTGATGACTGGCAATTCAGGCTGCAGCACGTCGCCCCCACCAGTGTTATGGTGCAGAATTGTGAAAATAGTTAAATCTTGCCCTGCTTATAAATTGCAGTCATGGGGAGTAATTACTGCAAAAAATGCCTTAGGCCCCTTAAAACAGTTATCATAATGAACATATTATGCCTCTGTATAAGTGCAATGGTGTTGATGAAGTACATTGAGGTTATCAGCTGCAATAAACGTTGGTTCTTTCAAATTCACCTTCATTTATTCCGAAACTGATCGTTGAGTGCTATGTGGCGATACATGCTACTATTGCTACCTCAGGATCTCGGGACAGCCGACGTTTTCCAAAATGTTCTGATTATTCTCCTACGGCGCTATGCGACGAAAGACGACACTATTGGTCTCTACATTTCTAACAGACAATGAGATATGGGCCCTAGGCAGTGTCTTTTATTTCACTTACTCCTCTTTCTAATCATTTTTAGAAATTTGTTTGTAAATTACATGTGTCAGTGCTGTAGTTAGTAAATAGCCGTTTCCCTATTCATTATTATCATTACGGGAAAATTACCTAAATGTTACGTCCATTATACCGTACTGCTTATTACCCACACTACAACCACCACCACCACCACCACCACCACCACCACCACCACCACCACCACCACCACCACCACAAAAAGTTATATTTTTTTCTGGCAGTTTAAGTATCATGTGCCAGTTCTGTAGTAGTATTCATTATCATCCATAAAACAAATAAATCCACAGGGGCGAAGCCGCGCACTACTGCTATTGCTACTATAAATAAACCCGTTCGACATAAATGAACATTAACCGGTTGTATGGAAATTATAGGTAAATGCAAAAAATGAGAAATCGGTAAAATAAAAACCACTTTTAAAACCCATTATAATTCTGCCATTTCAGAAAAAAAACATTAACCGGCCGTATGGGAATTTTAGATGAACGCAAAAGAGTGAGAAATCGATGAATAGACGAATTCACTTTTAAAATCCAATATGAATCTTCCATCCCTGAAAAGATTCCATATACCTAGGTATTATATACAGTGTAGATCCGTGACGAACGATTGTTAACACTGTTTTGCATTGTATTTCTCTTGCAAGAAAACTACGCTTGGTTAGGCCTACTTTGGCCTTTGCTGTTGTAATGGTAAAATTGATCTGCCGGAATATAAAATACTTGACAGGCTCTAACAATTTTTTATTGGAGATCATATCTCAAGGAATTGCGGAGAGAATATTCGATAGTACAACAACGCTATGTTCTTCCTTTCCTTTGGTGCCAATATTACCGTGCCACCTAAATACGGTCCATGTTTTAAAGTTTCTGGAATTGTACATCGACTTGTTTCCTTACATTCCCAAACTATAAGCGACGGTTCTTACGGGCAGTTGTATGTATTAGACTCCTCAGAAGCTAATCAAGTCAGACCTGCAAATCGAGCAAATCCTTGCATCAGTGAGGGCACACTTTATATTTTAAACAACATTTTTCAAGAGCCATAACCCCTACATGCAACATTTAAAATTCCACTAAATTTAAATTAGAGTTCTGTGCCTCTGTATGAAATAATATTCTAAAGCAGCTGGCGATATTCGATAAGCACGGTTCATAATATGGGATTGGAATATTAATTCACTAATGTGTGTGAATCCTCTTCTAAAATATATTATGGGTAACGACATTATTCCTTTTTGTGGGTAAGTTATGTTTTTTGGAGGAGACTCCAGGTAGATTTTTCCTGTTGTGCCGCACGCCTCTCGCCAATCAATTATTTGCAATAATTATATTACTGTAAATACTCTCTTCTCCGGTTCTTCTTCAAAATACGCCACTTACATAAAAACATGCGGTCGTAACCTGATAAAGTGGAATTCCCTAATTTTTTGCAACAAATTGGTAACGGCGACAGACTCTCTGTGGACGAGGAGAAATAAAATTGTATTGAATTACAGGCCAGACTTTCAGCGCATGAAGACATCGTGACTGAGATTTATGATGAAACATTCACTTCTACAAATGATATAGCCTAATCAATTTCTCGAAAGTTTGTATTCTTCCATCAAAAAATGAATACTGCAATGAAATTAATTTTGAAATCATTGAACGTATATCCAGTATTTCAAAATAGTGAGTGCCTAGTAATGAAATAATATGCCGTGTGCAACGACGAAATAAGGCCAGGGGAATGGTGTGCCCCAGAGTATTAAGTATAGGTTCTACGTACCCAGGATAGTGAAGCCTGGAGGTGATGGTAAGTGACAGTTAAGTGTGCAGATTAAATACTGAAGATGAAAGCCAGCTACTTAAGTTTCCTACAGAATTATTGAATTCCTTGGAATTAAGTGGTTTGCTTCCACATAACCTTACATTAAAAGTTTGAACCATACTTATGGTCATTAAAAATCTGAACGTTTCCCAAAGGGCTCCTAAACGGAACTAGATTAATTGTGAAAAATATGTATGGGAATAGCTTGGATTTGGAAATAATAAGTGTAGATAAAATGACGCAGAGAGCTCTAATCCCTGGACTTGATTTAACACTATCCAATAAAACACTTCCATTTTCTTATAAAAGGCGCCAATTTCCAATCCGCTTGGCATATGGTATCAAAATCAGTAAGGCTCAAGAGGAAACCCTGGAACGTGTAGGTTTCTTTTTATCTCAGCAAGTCCTCAGACATGACCAGCTATATGTGCAATGTCGAGAGTGCGATCTTTTGACGCCTTTAAAGTTGCAATAGAGCCAAAAAGCAATCGTACACAGATTGTTATATAAAAGAAAATCCTTTAGTAAATAAATTCCCATTGACCGCCATGTTCTGACGGGTTACAACTAGTTGTTATATAAAACACTAGAAATATATAAACACATTCTATTCATATAGAATAGAGATGCCATAAAGATTCATTACATTATTCTTTCCTGAGTCATTCGAAGTTCCATTATATATGGGTCAATGCCACCTCATTACAATCAATCATTACAGGTATGACAGTACTCAAATACAATATCCAAAGGATAGATAAAACATGACTATCAAAATTTCATAATGCGATCTCAATATAAAATCGACCTCAAACGTTCATCCTGTCTTCATTTCAGATATCATTAGAAAGATTTATTCTTCTTAATCTTATTATTATTATTATTATTAGCCAATTATCGAATCCACAACCTCATTGCTATACCTGGGTGTATACGTAAAATTGTGCTGACATTTGATACATGGGTAACTGCTGTATCTACTTTGACCTCTGCAATATCAATATCTTTTTCGTACTCATTTGTGTGTCATCCCTTTCATTGGTTTGCATTATCTTAATCTATTTCGGATGTACTGTTTGGACTTACCACTGGACTTCGTGCCTCTATGTTCACTACTTCAGGGCTTACCATATCCTAGTCATATTCACTTACCATCATCTCCAGGCTTCATTATCCTGGGAACGTAGAACCTATACTTAATACTCTGGGGCATACCACTTCCCTGGCCTTATTTCGTCGTTGCACACGGCACATTATTCCATTACTAGACACACACTACTTACCCGAGTACTAAATTGCATCTCCAGCACTAACATGATACACATCCAAGTCTCTTTCTTCAACTTGGCATCCATTTAAACACTACTTTCTACACCAAACTCTAGGCGTCGATAATCCATATCTTCCCAAAACATTATACAAGGTGTCACAACCACATTTACTTTAAAATATTATTCGGTATTAATTTATCCTAGGATTGTATTTGTCCTGTAGCCTACAGTATCTTTACTGGACATTTTATTATTAGTGTCTGCCTTTAGTCACAAAGATTATTAGCCTCAAATAAATTATTATTCATATAATTAAACTTCGCTTATTATTCCAAAAACGCAATACCCGTCTACTAAATTCCTTGAATTCAGCACCTTTTTGACTATGCAATTTCTAACAACATATTTGTTCCAATTTTTTCCAATATCCAAGCCCCAAAACTAATTCTATTCCCGAATCGTTCTACTCAAAAATATCATAATCTAACTATTCTCACTATACATCTTCCTCTCTCTAACTAAAATTGGTACTTTAATGTGATATGTTTGTACTCATCTGATGTTTCATGTTGCGTTCACTTGCAATATTACACTTGTGCCCGTTTACCCAGGACGGTGGTGTGGTAGTCCATCCCCACATGCGCCTAGTCCATGAGCAACCGTCCACATACTTCTATACACCTATGAACTAGGCCCTAAGAACAAGATTCCTTGCTTAAGGGGGTTTCTGGTAAATAATTCACGGAAGTGGACTGAGCCCCAGTTCATAGTATGCATTACAGTTAACCAAGCAATGAAAATTAAAATACAGCCGGATATAAAAAACTCCATCAGGATTTATTTGTGAATGTCAAAAGCAAGCAGCAGAAATGGTACTGTACGCGTTTGGAGAGACGAGACAGAAAATTATAGAACTAGTGGAAAGTTTTCTAAATTAGCCCATGTTAAAATTTATCGATGCTGGAAGCGGACATAAAACTGGTTTGGTTAGCGAAGGAATTAACTGAGTTAATTCGGCCGGCCAATAGCAAATTAGTAGTCGCAAGGGGACTCGGAACTGGCTTCGCTAGGATGACAAAAAGCCCGAGCAGCAACGAGGACGCCCGAGTGGAAAAGTGGAGAGAGGAACAAAGCGTGTGGCGAGGAGAAGAAGAGGGGAGCCGACGCGAGGCCGACACGCGACAATGACAAATGAGGAGCCACCTATTAAAATTAACACCAACAGAGTAATTAACATATATAATTACTAGGACAAAGTTATTACATTAAACCATCATGAAGAGTGTTAAATGATAATTAAGAACGATTGAATATAATTACAGCCGAGTTTTTAAGTAATTAATGAAGAGTTTGATCAATTAATATAAGCAACCAATCAGAGCCATGGATTGAAAAGGACGTGGTTTTTGGAAATTAGACGCGGGGGAAAGAGTAGAGGAAGCGAGACTCTTATCAGCCACGACTTTGAAGCAGAAGGACGATCAAACTAGTCTCCAAGTTGCACGAAGCAGATAGAATTATTCATCGAAGGCACTCAGTAATGTGCAAGCGATATTAACATCAACATTCAGCGAGGAAACAATTTTAAATTTATACGACAAAGCTACAGCTTCAAGAATGATAAAACTTCAAAAGTTGAGGGAGGAATTTCATGACGATTTTACAGGCGTCGTGATGAACGTTTAAACATTTAAGGGAACGACGCTATGATGGCATCAAGAACATACGAAATGATTTAACATCAACATCTCGGGGAGATTAACATCTCATCTCTCCCGTAATAGAAATTCTACAATTATCAGTCATTTTACCATCTCAAATGACGATCTACAGGGAACTTTGGGGAAGAAGACTTGAAGTAATTATGGACGAGGGCGACCAGGGAATTACCCGGTGCCAAAGAGAGAAGGGGCTATCCCATCTCAATCAGAAGAGTCATCGGCGGAAGGAGGAGACAGCACGATGATGATCGAGTTCGAATCCCAGGACCTGACCGCACGAGATATTCGGAGGGAGAATTGGACAAGAATGCTGACCACCACGCAGTCTTAAGCCGCTTGAAACATTCCGTTTCTAATGGGGTAACCAAAGGAAGTCCACTTCATGTCAACTCTAACCCAGCACAAGGTAGTCCACGGACCAACGTTGAACATCCCACTTTGTAGAATTGTATATCTTGAATATCCGACAACTATTGTTGAATGCCATTTTTCTATATTGTTCATTAGTTTATTGCAGTTTTCATTGTTATATTTGTAAAAACATCATGCGGATGTTTGATCGTATTTTTCGACGATTTCGGAATGTTAGGGATTTTTCTTTTCGATTTTTGCAATATTCGAAATTTGAAGGGAGATTTTATAGTTTAATTCAGATTTTATAGTTTGGTTCAGGATTTTATAGTTTAATTCAGAATTGTTATAGTAAAAGTCAAACGTGTATTAAATCGAACGATATCTATGTTTTATTAATAAATGTAATGATGGAAATGTTTTCCAAGTATGTGAAAGGAAGTATATGTCAAAGAATGCAATTACGAAAGATCTATTGTAGAGATCTATAGGAAGTCACGAACTGAGAAATAATGAAACAGATTTAGTGAAGAAAGTTTGTAAGTAATGTTTTTGAAAGTATTAGAATTTGTTGAACAGAGAGTAAAGAAAGAATTTGTGAAGTATTATAATGTGGAATTAACAGATGCGAACGAGAGCATATTTTGAAGTAAGAAATAATGTAATGATGGAATGGAAGAAATGTTACAGTTTGTTGAAGGAATTTTGATAAATGTGAGTGAAGTAAAGAAATAAGATTTTATTTAAGGATTATCATTTTATCGCATTATTTATTAAATTGAGTCAGGGAGAGAACCAGTATTTTTTATTATATGGTCATTAAGATTGTGATGACTGAAAGAAGAGTTTATTATTGGAAAGTATAGAGAAAGAAATGTTATGGAAGTTTACGAAGTATCTCGATTGATGAGATTTATTATTCCCGTTGTAGACGGAGGTATTTGTTGTGAGACAATGAGCCAGTGTGTAGCCATTGATCTATTTTTGTGGAAATGTCTGTAGTGACAAACGCGTGTATTTCATGAAAGTAAGAAGTTATAAGAGAATTGTTATGGAAGTTTATTAATTGTGGATGTTATTGAAATAGTCTCAATAGAGTTGAAACTCCTTGAAATTCACAGGACAGCGGATCCTGGATGAAGTTAAATCTGATAGAAATTATAGGATTTAATGGATCTTTGTTGAAGCTGAGAGTATACTGAGACCTATTAAATGGTTCTTATCCTAATGTTTGTCATTTATGGTAATTATTCGACGAGTGGAAATGTGTATTTTTATTAAGTATATTTATTACATGAACAGATAAGTTGTAGGAGGTTTTTGAACTAGACTCTACTTAATTGTATGGATTATAGAATCCCAGATGGTATCGTAAAACACGAACAAGACTAAGTAGAGTGAAGTAATATTTTTCTGAAGCCCGTTGAGATTTAGAAATGATGTGGAAAGACAGTTACATGTTGTATTGTCGGGAGAAAGAAACGAACGTGTTGTATATATTATTTCTAAGTAAGTAGTTGATGAACTACGACGTGATTATTTTCGTTGTATAGAATGTTATATTAAATGTATTTCAGATAGATTCGTAAGCAGATTTAGGCGTGTTTTTTATTTTAAATTTAAACCTTAAAACTATGTGTAGAGATTTTGCGCTTCTTAGAGGAAGAAATATTAATGTTAGGGTGCGGGAGATAAATTGTATAGAGTAATGATTAGTATTTGTAATGACGGAGATCTACGTCAAGGGTAACGTCATTTATTTTGGGGATTATTAAAATTTTTCGCTTATAACGTTTTTCTTGTTAAAAACTCCCGTCACATAGGGCACAGCAGTTGTTCGCTGTTTAGAAGCTTATTGAAGCTTGCACGTAACAGTTTTTACGGTTTCTTAGTGAAACAATTTGTACTTTTATATGGATAAATGACACTTAGTCATTCACATTTATTTCATTGTTTTATTTTAGAGAGCATTTAATCAAAGCTCGGTGACACGAGATGTGTATTGTCTTTTTTAATAAATAGACGGATTCGTGTTGACGATTTCCTGATTGTTTTATAGGAAACTGGCATTATACTTGTAGTTAGACGGTAGAGGAATGTGCTGTAGGGTGGAAGTTCCCGAGGGACCTAATCCGTATCCTTACGCCCGAGATTTTCATAGAGATTTTTTTAAATCCTAAGTAGTTAGATGACCCTACTGTTCTGTGGTTAGATACTGCAGCACATTCCGTTTGAGAAAATACCTGTCCCTTATTCTGAGTGTTTTCGCCAAGTGGCACCATGTCGTTTTAACCGGGACTTCAAGATGCTACAATCCCAGATTATTTCCAGCCGGAGGATATTGGTGGATCATCCATATATGAGGGTACAGTATACGCAGACACCGTGGTGATAGGATTGTCAAACAAAGACGACGCACAAGACGCGCTCCACAAATTAAAGATTTGGGCAAAGAAAAACAACATGGATATCAAGAATGAGAAGACGGTACAGATGACGTTCAGGAACGGTGAAATGACAACACCTAAAAGTAGGGGAGTAGTAGGGGATCTAACCCCACAAGGTGCTCAAAAAGTTAGTGCACACTTTTTTGCTTATTTATATCTCGAGAACCCATGGCCGGATTTTAACAAATGAGGTGTCGTCGGACTCGAGCTGACGGGGGCTTTGCTATGGACCACTCATTATATTTTCTAAAAAATTTTGTTTTTCAAAATGGCGATAGTTTTTTAAACTAATTATGATGGAACGTTGTGCAATGGTTCAAACAAATGGCGTATATGTTCTTTATTTTTTATAATAAAACTTTTTATTTTTAGAGATTTTTTGAAAACACTCAAATTTTGAAATTCAAATATTTTGAAAACCAGAAAGTTTACAAAAATGTTTGTTTGACCTAAATGAATGGTGGTGACCCCCTTTACCCCAAAAATACATTTTAAGTCTCTAGGACAAAGCTTGTAGTAGTGTGGTAATGGTAGCTGCTTCACAGCCTACTTTTCTACGAACTTTCCCGATATCTCCCGAACGCCTGATCAGATTTTAACGAACGAGGTGTTGTTGGCGTTGGGGTGACGTCCTCTTTGCTAAGAATATGTGTTGGCATTTTTGATGTGTAACATCTTTCCACTCGGTATCTGGATATTTTTGTGGCACTCGGTAGCTGGACATTTTTGTGGGAGTGATTTTGGAAAAGAGACGGAAGTGGATGGGACGGAAGTGGATGGGACGCAAGTGCATGGGACGGAAACAATGAGCGCATGCGGTGGCGGAGATCGGTACAATGACGTACTGTAAGCCATGTGACTATGTGGAATGTAAATCGTATACGGTTTACCTCATGGTTTGGAGGCCCCATTAAAGAAATTCCTACAATAAATCATCCTCAAGTTGTCGTTCTTTGGTGTGAAAATATTCATTATATCATATTTGCTGAAAACAATTATGATTTATTAAAACTTCATACTTTTGCTGTATTCTTATTTAATGTAAGCACTCGACACCTCGAGTGCTATATCGCATCAACCAACACTCCAAACAATGCAGGAATTCAGTATATTAACACTGACTACTAACATTAATTGAAACTTCGTAGGTCTAAAAGTATCACTGGGAGAAACGCATTTAATATACCTACTGCACACCTAATTTTTAATCGCACCTATAATTGGCAGTGCGCTATATCGGCAATAAGTGGCCATTTTCAATATCACCGCTGGCATGGGTTCACTAACTGGCCGGGAAAAGCGCAACTCGCATCAAGTTTGGCATCAAGTAGGCAGTGGATAGCTCCCGCATACAGTTGCAGGTATATGTCACTACTGCAGAGGCATTGGAGAATCCCTTCATGTTTGCTGGCACAAGGTAGCACTATGAGTTCATTTTTTAAAAAATGCGGGTAAGTAATATGGAATTATTCGAATAACATGTCAGATGTTACACATCATGTGCGACTACTGTGAGGATCTTTTTTTTTTATTCAATTTTTTTTGGACATTGGCGCTATTTTGGAAACGGTGAATTTTGAAAAAAAGTTTGTTTGACGTTAATGAAAGGTACCTAGGCCCTCTAGGCGGAAAGCAAGTTTCAATTGTGTTGGACAAAACAAAATGATAGCCTACTTTCTCGCGAACATTGGCGATAATTCGTCAACGCATGGTCGGATTTTAACGAATGAGGTGTTGTAGGCATTGGGGTGACGTCCTCTTTGCTATAGACAACTTGTTATATTTTTCAAAAATAAAAAAATGTTTTTGAAAGTAGGCGATAGTTTGAAAACCAAACTTGATAGAACGTTGTCCAATAGTCCAAACGAATGGTCTCTATGTCTTTTTATTTTTATAATATTTTTTAATATTTTTTTACATTTTTTGAAATCAGTCCAATTTTGAAATTGTTATATTTTAGAAACTAGGAATTCTACAAAAAAGTTTGTTTGACATGAATGAAAGGTCCCTACCACCTCTACCCCACACAATAAATTTGAAGTCTCTAGGACAAAATCTATGCATTTTAAAACTTTTTTAAAATTTTTAAATTGAAACCTTGTTATAGACAGGCGCTAGCGCTAAGCGTGTGTTTCAACGAGGATATCACTGGCCATGGTGAATACAGGAAAAGGCTATTTCGAGGGGGTAGCAGGGCGAGGGGTCGCTTTTCGATATTTTTCCTATGACGAACGAATAAAGGCAAATATTTCGAAAATCCCTCATGACTATCTTTAAACATATTAGTAATGAGTGAATTGACAAATGATAATAATAATAATAATGGTATGAGGCGAATGAAAGCAAGGCGTTTGATAGTTGTCAGCAACTTGAAGAACTTGCTTTGTATGTGTGACTAGCAGCCTAGAAGGAACTTCGCTTGAGGCTGGCTAGCCAGCTAAGAGAATGGAATGTGAGCGAGAGCTGACAACACTGCTGTCAGGTGATAACAGGTTGGAGCAATTTGGCAACTCTGTGACTGAGATAACAGACCCTGCCGCAGGCAGGCAAGGACAGCAGCGTGCATGAGCAGGCAGAAGCAGTGAGAGGAGAAAGGGGAACACCGAGACACAACAGGAAATCACGTGACCACTGCAGGGTTTGGAGGGGCGAGGGGAAGGGCCAGAGGGGGCGGGGAGAGGTGAGGGGAGGAATGGAGAACCCATGTCAGCCAATAGCTGAACGAGTTGTATGCCAACATGGAATGAAGGAGTGAGACACAGGTGAGGAGAGAAAGATAAACATGCGTGGACATGAATAAAGAGCTGAGCGCCATACACAGGGCCCACGTACAACATGATTCAATAAATAAATAAATAAATAAATAAAAAGTGCACAGGTTCACACAACATGTAATTTATTGATCCAAGAATTAAAGATAGAGTTAAATCCCAAGGATTTCACATATAGTTAATTCCCTTTTTGTTTCAACACTTTTTCCACAAGATAATGTTTAGGAAACGCTGTTTTCTGAAGTTCATAGAGATAAAAACTGCCTTTTATGGTTTGATGGTTGAGGTCCTCGAATTAATAGGTGACTGGGCTGTCCAAGTTGACTTGATGAATTCGAAATAGTTCAGTCCCCCACTGAGGCGTGTAGCCCTTATTGAAGGCAGACTTAAATTTGCTCACACGGACAAAATCCCCAATTTTCCGTCGGTGACGATTAGGGTCCGCTGTTTTTATGGGGTTAAACAGTTTATCCAGTCGCTCAATATTTTTGGTCACGAGCCGTGGCTTGGTCCCAATGGTTCTATGTTTGGTGTCATTGTAACGTGTCACTAGCTCAGGTAACATGTTCAACCAGCGATAAGTGCCCTAAGCGGTAAACGCTTTCCACATTTGAGCTTTCAATGTTCGGGTAAACCGCTCGACCACACTAGCTTTGAGTTTGCTGTACGTGGTGTAATGGTGAATATCCTTAGATTTGAGAAAACTGGAGAAATCCTCGTTGAAAAATTATTTCCTCTGGTCAGTTTGTAGCAACTGAGGTTGACGTTGGATTGTTGAATAATATGTTGAAAGGCCTTGGTGACTAGTTGACCAGACTTGCGAAACACAGGTTCAACAAAGGCCATTTTGGAATACACATCAATGACGGATAACATATAGCGTACACCATCATTAACGCTAGCATAGGAGATCATTTCAACCAGGTCTGCTTGCCAAAGTTCATCCACACCTCGTGAATTTACCTTGAGTCGCTGATAGTGACGCCTAGCTGGACGATGTAACTCATGAGCAATGCCCATTTTAATGGGTGAGGGCTTAAACAATAATTTTGGCATTTCGAAGTACTTGTTCAATATCTTGAATTTTCCAATCGTGACCGGTATGGCCGGCTTGACGTGAAGCATGCCACAGCTGTAGCCGCTGGACCAGCTTATTGGGATTGTGCCGGTAGGTAACATCCACAAGGGGTTTTAATGGTTTAAATGCCACTCACGAAGCGGACACCTTACGACGAATACTTTGACTGATGGAAAATATTTTTGCAATGATGGTTTTATATTTTTGAGATATATTGGCATTTACTTGTTGAGTGGGATCATACTGTCTTTTGTGGGCATGGGCGTCGAATAAAATGGATTTATATTTGCCAACGTCATCTGGCGTATAATCATGGGAAGAGGGTGTTCGAGAGAATAGCAGCTTTATCAGTCCTGGCGTTAATTCATAGTTGATGTTTTTAATAACAGCTTAAGTACGAGCAAATTTAATCGATGAATCACCAATTTTAAAACTATCATCCTCATAGCGAACACCATACGTGGTATCTGTGTTTCCAATAAATAGATCGGTAAAATAGGGTTCCAGTGTTGATCCATAATGAAAAAAAATGAAAATCCACAGCCTGCTTCCAGTCTCCGACCGGGTCAGGAATGGAATGAATGAAGCCCCCATCTAGCGGCGAGGATATGAAATGTGCCGGCTGCCGAGGCCTGACGCACTCCTCTGGGGCAATGATTAAATGAATGACAGATGAAATGAAATGATAGTGGAGAGTGTTGCTGGAATGAAATTTTGACAGGGAAAACCGGATTACCCGGAGAAAAACCTTGTATTAAAATGTTTTTCAGTTGAGCTTTATGTTGAGGGGTGGCCAAGACTTGTGAAAACGGAGACAATCTGGAAGGGCAAGGTGTTTCGACCATGACCTGGGATTTATTTTTCCTCAAAAGTTCTGCAAGGGGTGAGGATTTTTTTGGAGGTGGAAACACTTGTTCCTCGTCATCCTCAACCTCGCTAACACTAGTCAAATCTTCCTGTTCCTGTTCCCCTTCCTCTTCCACAGGGTCCTCGTGTAGCGTCTGTGTGGCTTGTGAAACAGTGGGTAGGGTTTCACAAGGCTTGAAAGAGAGTTTCAACATGGCTTTTAGCGGAGGTGCTAAATGTTGTTGTTGAATAAACAAAGCATGATCGGCACGTGATCGTTTCAATTGACGAAACGTTTGGCGAATAGTATTTTTTGCCCTAATAATATGCTTTTTCAATTGACTCTCTGCTAACGCCATGGTGTCTTGACAAATTACTTGATAGGGAATGAGACAGTGCCTTAAATAGCAATAAAATGATCAAACCCTAAGCGATAACGTCCTTGGTTGAGTTCACTTTGTTTGTCAATGACCAAACAGTCATAACGTTGAGTGTTCCAGCACTTGGCACACAATTCACTAAACATTTGAAAGGTCATATCCGGATTCACATGTTCATTATAAATGTGACGACTATTCCTCTCGTCCTGGCGAAATAAAACAATGACGTTGGCATTGTCACGAATCAACTGTTTGGACATTTTAGAATATGTTGGTCCAAGATAGAAGCAATCGATATGTTTGTGACGACCCATGCTGAAATAGCGTTGAATGATGCCTTGTCGTTCAGTGGATACATCATCGAAAAACATGAGTGAATCAGGCTTTACCTCATCCGGGGCAATAACATTTTCTTGCATGGAAAATATGAAATAACCCATATTCTCATTTTGTAATCCAGACATGACTTGATCCAGAAACACGTAGAGGGGATGGTGGAGAGATTTTTCAAAAATATAAATATTTGGAAAACTCAGACCATTGGGCGCTGTGATGAGCGTTAGCAAAAGATTGGTCTTTCCACAGCTGGAAGGTCCCACTATGATGCAGCGAATGGAAGATGGAAAGAGTGAACCATGGCGTTGTCCTCGTAATGTGGGACAGGGATGGGAAACCAAGTCCCCCACGGGGAATGACTCTTGCTGCTTAATAATCTTCATATCAACTAAGGCTTAGAGAGGCTTGCAGCCTGTCTACATACATGGAACCTAGCCTTGCCATAGAAAAAGTAGACTCGTACTACAGGTTGACGATGGATGTTTTTGGACGTGCGTTGATGGCCAAAGCTAGGTCTGTCCCCATGTTGTGTTGTTGTTTGAGTCTTCAGTCTTTTGACTGGTTTGATGCAGCTCTCCATGCCTCCCTGTCCTGAGCTAATCGTTTGATCTCTACATAGCTACCACACCCTACATCCGAGGCAATCTGTTTAACATATTCTAACCTTGGTCTACCCCTACAGTTCTTGTCCTCGATCCTTCCTTCCATAACTAAGCTTGCTATTCCAGGGTGTCTATGTGTCCTACCAACCTATCTCTTCTCTTCATTAGCAGTCGCCAGAAACATCTCTCCTCTCCCACTCGTCTTAATACCTCTTTGTTTGTAACCCTATCTACCCATCTGATCTTCATCATTCTCCTGTAACACCACATTTCAAATGCTTCAATTATCCTCTTTTCTGTTGCACCAATAGTCCAAGTTTCACTTCCATAGAGCGCCACGCTCCAGACAAAGGCTATCAAAATTGACTTCCTAATACCTAAAACTACATTCGATGTCAGCAGATTCCTTTTTTGTAGAAATGCTTTCTTTGCCTGAGCCAACCTACTTTTTATATCCTCTTTGCTTCGTCCATCACTGGTTATTCTGCTTCCTAAGTAACAGAAGGCTCCTACTTCCTTCAGCTTTTCACCTGCCAATTTGATCTCCATAGAGGTTTCTGATATATTTCGGGTGCATTCCAGTATTTTTGTTTTACATTTATTAATTTTCATCATGAATTCTTTCCGTAAGATGGAGTCCATACCATTCAAAAACTCATTCAAATCCTCAGGCTTGTCGGCCAAGATGACGATGTCATCAACAAATCTCAGAGTTGAAATTATTCCTCCTTGAATCTTCACTCCCACTTTAAATTTTTCTCTAATTTCCTTCATTGCTTGTTCAATGTAAAGATTGAAAAGTATAGGTGATAAATTGCAGCCTTGCCATACACCTTTCTGAATACCAGCTTCTCTCTCATGTCCTTCAACTCGAATGACTGCTGTCTGGTTTCTGTATAGATTGTATATCACCCTCTTATCCCTGTACTTTATTCCAATCGATTTCAAAATGTCAAACAATTTAGTCCAATCAACGTTATCAAAAGCCTTTTCTAAGTCTACAAAAGTCATGAACGTTGTCTTATCTTTCCTTATTCCACCTTCCAAAATCAGCCTAAGACTTAGTACAGCTTCCCTTGTTCCTACATTTCTCCTGAAACCAAACTGGTCTTAACCCAACTCCGTTTCTATCTGGCTTTCAATCCTCTTGTAAATTATTCTAGACATAATCTTTGAAGCATGAGTAATCAAGCTGATTGTACGGTAATCTTCACATCTGTCAGCTCCCACTTTCTTTGGTACAGGGATGATTACATTCTTCTTGAAATCAGGGGGTACCTCACCTCTCTCATAAATCCTACACACAAAGTGAAATAACCTGATCAGACCTTCATCTCCTATGCAGCGTAGCAACTCAATCGGTATATCATCTATGCCCGGTGCTTTGTACCTGCTTAATTCTTCCAAAGCTCTATCAAATTCTGATCTCAATATTAAATCTCCTTTCGCATCCTCATCAATTTCCTCCTCCCTTTCCATTACATGATTCTCCATCTCCTTTCCCTTATACAAACTCTCTATGTAAGCTTTCCATCTCTCAACCTTTTCTTCCCTACCTGTTAGAGGCTTTCCATTTGTGTCCTTAATATTACAGCACTTAGTCTTCTTTTCCCCAAAAGTATTCTTAATCCATCGATAAGCTGTGTCTACTTTTCCTAATTTCAAACAATTTTCCATACCTGCACATTTCTCTTTCAACCATTCTTCTTTCGCTTCCTTGCACTTCTTGTTAACCTCATTTCTCAGACGTCTGTATTCTGCTTTCCCCTTTTCATCTCTTACATTCTTGTGTTTGCGCCTTTCATCCATCAATTCTAGTATATCCTGAGTGATCCACGGTTTTCTACCTATTCTTTCTTTCCTACCAATGTTTTCTTCTGCGGATTTTGTTATTTCATTCTTCAAAAGTGCCCATTCGTCTGCAATTGAAGTTTGTTTAGGGGTTTTCATTAGTCCTTCCTTTATACTCTTCTTGAATCTTTCGTTTACATCCTTCTCTTTCAGTCTGTCTATTGCCCACCTTTTTGGCTTTTGACTTTTGTTCAGTTTCTTCAACTTTAATCTGCATTTCATTACAGAGTTTATGTCAGCACCAGGATATGTTTTACAATCCAAAATCTGGTTTCGAAACCTCTGCTTGACCATAATGAAGTCGATTTGGTAACGCCCTGTATCTCCTGGTCTCATCCTTGTGTATATTCTTCTATTGTGGTTATTGAAAAAGGTGTTAGCTATGGCCAACTCATGCTCGGTGCAGAATTCTACCAGCCTGCTTCCTCGGTCATTCCTTTCACCTAATCCGAAGTCTCCTACTATCTTCCTTTCTCTCCCTTTTCCTACCACAGCATTCCAATCTCCCATTACTATAACATTTTCATCACCCTTTATATACCTCAGAATTTCGTCTATTTCTTCGTAGACCTTTTCAACATTTTCATCATCAGTTTGACTGGTAGGCATATAGACTTGTACCACTGTGGTGCAGGTAGGTTTAGTATTGATTTTTGCTACAATAATCCGCTCACTATATTGCTCATAATATTCCACCCGCTGTCCAAGATTCCTACTCAATATGAGGCCAACCCCTGCTTGGCCATTGTTTGATTTAGTGCTAATGACCCTATAGTCTCCTGACCATAAGTCCTGTTCTTCCTGCCAGCGAATTTCACTAATCCCAACCAAATCCAACCTCAACCTATCCATTTCCCTTTCTAAGTTTTCTAACCTTCCACTTCCTAGCAGACTTCTAACATTCCACGCTCCGATCCGTAGAAAGTCAGATTTCCTCTTTGTCACTTCTGTGATGTTAACCCCCTCTCGAGTAGTCCCCACCCGGAGATACGAACGGGGGACTAGTTTACTTCAGGATTGAAATATTACAAGGGAGGAGGCCATCATCACATGTAATTATGCATAGAGAGGTGCATATCCTCGGGAATAGCATACGGCTGTAGTTTCCCGTTGCTTTCAGCCGTGCGTCAGGACGTAGTGTAGCCATTATTTGGCTTATATTATCAATATCTTAACCGTCTATAAGACTAGTAAAGAATAGATTTATTCTGAAAGGCTGCTACTCCCTTTCAGAATAAGTTAAGAGCAATTCTACTAACAAAAATACTAACCTTCTACCGTACTAACAATTAAATACCAAAATTCTACTAACGAAGAAATACTCAAGTTCCACCAACAACAAATACAACCACTGAAACAGTCTGTCACCAGGCACACTCACATGCACCCTCACACATCACAGTCTACTGAAACAATGAACTATAACTAATAAACAATGCAACTGCTACCAGACACACTCACACACCACTGCCTAATAGAACTATTACATATATCTAATAGACAAACTAACTACCTACTTACAACTAAAACTAACTACATACTTACTGTACTGTTATTTGAATTGACAATATTTACAAAATGCAATTTTAAAAATACTTACAAAATGTAATTTAGATTCAAAATAGTCACAAAATGCAATTGAGAATAAAAATACTTACAAAATACCCACCCTACACAATATTGGCATTTATCGAAGGATTGATTAATTATCTTAATGTCTTCCAAGTGCTGTGAGCCAATTTATATTGTTGATGTTTATTGCTTATTCAGAAGTTTTACCTACATGAATATTGTAATATCGCTAGTATAAAATATTTCAATATTCCATCATCAAGACTTTTGCTAACATCACTGAAAGTTTCTTTTAGCTATTATAGCTAATTCTAGTAAATTATTAAGGCAAGTATAGCTCGCTCAGCCAGCTTCCAACTTGAAGAGATTTTCGCTCTGTCCTGTGATTTACTTTTTAGAATTTTGGTTTTGTTCAAGTTAGGTTGGGTCTTTTCATCCTTTCTAAAGTTTTAGTCGTGCCCTGCTGGGTAAGAGTTAAGCCTTCTTTTAACGCAACAATTGGTTCTCTCTAATAATTTCTACTCATAATAATACAAATCTCAAAAGCTCTGAAGGCGCTTTGTCTCTGCCAATTCTATTGTATTTCATGTTATTTTCGTCCAGAGTGATATCGTCAGGTTGAGGTTTGTTAATCATGCCTGACTTAAGGCTTTTGTACCACTTGAATAGAGACTTAAGTCCTTTACACCAGTGTCTAAAATACAGTCTTCTCTTATGAATTGACTTACGCCCTTTATACCACCTGAAAGAGCTCACTTTTCTGAAAAGCGGTTAACCCATGTGAAACATCCACAAGTGTCTACAGATGTTACTACAAGAAAGTACGTGGATAACAAGGTGTGTGAATTTTATGAAAAAGTGCCTCAGCTTACATTGCATGGCTATACCGCTAATCATCACCGCATTATTCACGTGGAAGACCCGACGTGACCCCCAAGACGAAGACGATATCCGCACGACACGTAATGTGACCTATGAAATGAAAAGGCTTTATAAATATATCCCATCCGTATTTTTAGTGTATCTGACAAATGAAAAACCTGTGGATGACAGATACGATTTACGGCTAGTCCATGACCAGTACCTGACCTATGTGCTTGCTTAGGGTTTAAGCCACTAACGATTACACTATGATGGAACCATTCACATGAAATACGGGATGCCTGATGTGAACCATTTAAAAATAAAGGTAAATGGTCATAGGATGTTAATCCATAACCATGAAATGGTCAATGCAGGAGACGAATTATCCTTTCATCTCATGTTGACATGGAATGAAAAGCAAGCTGGAAAAACCATAAACGATTTCCCACTTTATGTAGAATTGGAATATACAGCCATGAAATAATAATCTGACGTTAGTTGTGACATAAACTTTCTTGTGAGAGGTTGTTGGTCATCATCATGATGAGACAAAGATATGTGATGAGAAAGACTAAAAAGATTAAAAATAAGACGCTGTCCTTGGCAAAGCATGGGCTTAAGGCATTAGTGAACAAGCCCTTGCGAAACAAAACAAAAATATTGTGTTGACCATAAGAAAAGCTTTTCGAGTAGCACAGAGACGTGTTATTCCAAAACGTCGGTGACAGGGTTCTAAACAAGGGCGAGTGATTCCCGTCCCCAAACGAGCAGGATTTTTACCTGCTTTATTTGCCGGTTTGGATGCTCTGGGTTCACTTTTGGGTGGTGCCAGTGCGGTGGCGAAAACCATTAAAGGCTCGCAGCGGGGCAAGCAACAACTAAAATAAAAGCTGGCGACACAATGAAACGATGGAAGCAATTGCTATGGGGGCTAGAAATACCAATTTAAAGCCAGCCTTTTATAAACAAAGATTTGGGATTTCACCATTTCGAAATAAAAAAAAATATCCTCAGCCATAGCAAGACAAGCCCTGACTCTTCAACAAGTGGAAAACTATGCTAAACAATTAAAGCTTTCTCATTTTCGAGGTGTGTTTATGCGAAACCAATTACTTCTACGACCCTGGAAACAGGAATGTGCTGTTGCTAATTTGGATGATCACCGAGGACCAGGAACGCATTATGTAGCTTATGTCAAAGAGGGATCCACTGTATGGTACTTTGACAGTTTTGGGAATTTGCCCCCACCCAAGGAACTAGTGACCTATTTTGGAAATAGGATCAAGATATATTATAATATTAAACGTGAGCAAACTTTTAACAGCCAACAGTGTGGACGTTTGTGTTTTTTTTATATAAGACACAGCATAAGTAAAAACGTCAACCGTATGTCGGCAGAAAGTAAAACGTTTACACTGCATGGACGTGGACCTGAAGTCAGCCTAGACTTTTACTCGCCTATCGAATTGAGTGAAAGACCTTATGGTTTGGGACTTGTTTCACTTGAAACGTACAATAGAATATACAACACACGTGAAAATGTGAACAACAAGTTTTACTATGATGATTCTGTGCTCACCCTGAACTCTGGTGGATACACGATAGATGATATTTATGAACACATTTAAGTGGTGTTGATCAATGAATATGGTTTAAAGTTATTTCTCGATGGAACGCGCAAGTTTGAACTTGTAGGAAATACCAACACGCATCGCTGCAGTATTTTCCCCACATTCAAAATTGACTTTAAAATACACCCCGATTCCATTGGTCCTTTACTAGGACTTAAACCACGCGTGTTAGAGCCCAACAAAAACATCAATCAGACCATGAAGTGAAAATCATTGAGGGCCACCATGTGTCAGTGACGTGTAATATTATTAGCCATGTATACACCAATCAAGAACCATCGCATTCGCTTTATGACTTTATTGTGACATCACCCAATGGCTATATTATTCGTGAAAACCCTCCAGTGGTGCTTTTTCATCCTGTGGCTGTTGATGGTATTAGTAATGTAACATTAAGATTGATCGATAGAGACCAACAACTCATTCAACTAGATTCTACCACACCAGTGACTAACAAGTTGGTGCTATAGCCACTATGAAGTTGGTGTATAAACAACAACACCATCTAGGAATGGTGTTAGTTGTTTGCCACGTGAATGCACGTTAACATCTAAGGACAAGCAGATTTTACAGCATTTGAGTTACCACGTCAATCCCCATTATGAATTCTATCCTAGAGGTAGCGAACCACATCGAGGAGCAATCAGGGTGGTAAGAATTGATCTCCTTTCCTATCAAGCTCAAACACCTGGACTCAATAACAATGATGAAATTCAGTTTGTTATCAACAACCAAGATATTTACACACTATCGCATGAACGTTTCATTCAGATTGAAGGTCAACTCACCAAAGCCGATGGCTCTACACCCACCACATCCAAGTTAGCCAACCATGGTTTTGCCTTTCTGTTTTGTGAGGTGCGTTGTGTGATTAACGATATCGTCGTGGATAGCACTCGAAATGTGGGTATTTCCAGTGTCATGAAACTATATCCCTCTAATAGTTAGCAAGAATGTAAAACACTTTGCATGGCAGGTTGGTGCCCTGGCTCGACCAACGACTGGATGGTACACATCGATGGGACCTTTACTGGATATTTACCTCTTAAACTGATTTTAGGATTTGCCGAAGATCACCAGCGCATTGTGGTCAACGCAAGGCAAGTCTTTATCTGGTGAGAGACAGGAGTGATAATAATGCACTCAAGGGAGCCGAAAATGCCCCCATTGATTCAAAAATTCAACTACAACGCATGCTATGGAAAGTGCCCCCATGTGACCATTGACGATAGCAAAAACTGGACATGCTCAAAATTGCGACCACCTAGGCTCTGGAATGGATGGTGGGCCAACTTACCTTTGTTTTCAGAGGTCCGCAGCGCTATTTGCAAGAACACCGCCAGAAGACATGCCCCAATAGAAGAACACCTAAAGGGGTGGAAGAAGGTGGGAAGGGGAAACGCACAGGCTCGTCTACAGACACGGTCTGACAACCGACAGGACTGCCACCAACGAAAAGATGCCACAACAGTTTCTTAATATTTAAAATAATATTTAAGGTTAAAATTTAAAAGAACACCTCCACCAGAAAACAGAACATGCATCAGCCAGCATTAAATTACAAAAAATAGAATAAAACCTCAGCTAGAATTCTCACTGTAGAAAAAAATATATTTAACGGTCGATATCAATTAACAATTACCTAAGGTAAGAGAAAGAAAGCTACAAACCAAAAAAACACTAAATAAGCACCTGACATACTCCCAACTGAACCATGTGGACCTTGGAGAATCAAAAAAAGTAAATAGTGCAAAATTTTACCATAAACAAGGTACCGAAAGAATAACGTAGGAATACAAAAGAAAACTCCAAAAAAGGAAAACCAAAGGATAATTTTAAAACAAAATAAATTAACCAACACCACCATGACCCAAGAACGTGCACTTCAAAACACGCCAGAAACAAAAAACCATAATGCACTTCCGTCAACAAGTTACCATGGCGACCAAGAACAGTTGAAGGTACAACAGTACGTATTTAAGTGAAACGCCTAATTTTACATTAAAAAAATCCTCCAGTGAGAAAACAGCAAGATATAAACAAACTCTAGACATTACGAGGTCAAAATGTTTTTAAAAGGCAACGGATCAAAAATAAAAACCGATCGACTAATGATCAAATTAGGCCTACTTTTCCATAGATTAGTCTAGTCAGTGTTAGAATGTAATAAAAAGAAAAAATGCTTTAGCCAGACGCCAAATAATAAAATAAGAAGAAAAACAGAAGAGTTCCCCGGACTTATATTGTTCAACAAAATTTTACATTTTTAAAGGTGACATATCAAGGCCAAAGTCAACCTTCAGAACAAAATACTTTCAGTGAAAATGAAAATCCACAGCCTGCTTCCAGTCTCCGACCGGGTCAGGAATGGAATGAATGAAGCCCCCCATCTAGCGGCGAGGATGTGAAGTGTGCCGGCTGCCGAAGCCTGTCGCACTCCTCTGGGGCAATGATTAAATGAATGACAGATGAAATGAAATGATAGTGGAGAGTGTTGCTGGAATGAAATTGTGACAGGGAAAACCGGAGTACCCGGAGAAAAACCTGTCTGCCTCCGTTTTGTCCAGCACAAATCTCACATGGAGTGACCGGGAATTGAACCACGGACCCAGCGGTGAGAGGCCGGCGTGCTGCCGCCTAAGCCACGGAGGCTCTAACAAAATACTTTCAGTACACAATGCAAAATATGGAGCTCCAATAATTTTAAAATAAATAAAATGCCAAAACATACCTTTAGGGGAGACACTAATTTTTTTACACTACTTAGATATCCTTAAAGGATTTATATCACCAAAAATAAACTAAAATAGCACATGGCTGCCAGACGCTGTCGAAGAGATGCACACCAAACATCGCCTTTCCATATTAAGGCCCAAGAAAACATTTTCACGATTATCACAGATGATAGTTGCACAGATAATTCTTCTTGTATTATCAAATACTGGGATATATTCCCAAGTTAGCGGGGACGAGGGCTAAGCCCTCGTTCTTTGTTTAATGAGGTATAATACTACATTTTTAAATATGTCTTGATTAGGATGAGATCAGAAGACATCACTCACACACTCTAGCGGTCGAAGATACAACTCCGGCTAGAGACGTCGATAGATGCTGCCACCTCTAGTTCATTAGCGGAACCAAGCCATCAGGCGGGCGCTTTAAATGGCAGGGAACACGTATATAGGGGTGATGCATTTTAAAAACATTGGTACGGGCTTTGCACGTAACAGTCTCCCTCCCTTAAGCGTGGACACCGTTCACGAATATGCCTAGGCATAGGCAGTACTCCATAACTAGTCGATTCACCAGGCATGTTTCCAGAAGATAATGATCACCAGTTAACTCCAATTGATGGATAAAAACCGCATCGTTTTGGTTAGGAAGAGTGCAGGGTCAGATTATCAGTGAAGGGATAATTGATCACCTCGCAAACCACTTAGTTAACAGCTTCACTGTGTCCATAATTCCTCAGAAACGCAGAACCCCAGCACCTGCAGTGCTTTCAAAGTTCGAGACACGTTAGGTAAATTTACAATAAGCCCAATGTTGTTAGCTTTAGACGAAGTAGGTGGACGCAATGTGCAAGATATCATGCGACGAGTGGGCAGCCATTTACAAAACAGAAGTTAATCAAATTTCAAAAATAAAAGTTTACAGAAATTACTAATTCTTAATACATTTTATAAAAGAGAAACAAAGTTGAACTTATATGAAGAAAATCCTGACCATGACCTAGATCCGTGCTTACAAAATTTCATTAATAAAGTTACCTTTTTACAGACCAGTAGTACTTTTCTAGAGTACACGCGTTGAACGATCATACATTTAGAAGGAACTACGGTAGAGGAATGACCACTCAAATTCCCAAGGAAACAGGTATATAATATCACCGTGAGTTAGGTCTCCCACTGAGTCCTACTTACATGCTAGCATCTTCTACGAGAACTTCAAAATTAGTTTCAATTTTACAATTTACCATTAAATGGGAATTACCCAACAGTTACAAGGTGTATCCCAGTAGAGTTTGCAAACCCAATTCAAAATTCCAGAAGGAACAGATGCCAGAAGGCTTCAACGAAGGTTAGGGATACTCTACATTATACAACAATCAGTTTACAAAATTTATGGTAGCATTTCCTCATTACAAACCTCTCCACCTCGTTTTATGTGCGGCAGATGCACTCTGGATATTTTGTTGGCCTTAGGGTTTCGAAAAGGAAAATTAATTAAGCTGACATGTATGCCTCTACATTTGTTGGTTCGTGATCGCACGCATTACTTGGCATGGGGACAATGAGGAATACAAACGCAGTTACAGTAACGACAAAAACGAAGAGGAAATGGCAGCGCAGAAAACCAAACACCAGTACACTAACACAAGGAACGAAATTGAGGTTCGACACCAGATGACTATACAGCCGAAATCCGCCTGGGTGAGAAAAATCCAACATAAAAAGAACTAAGTTCAACAGTACAGGAGGTACAATGAGGTTTCCTCGTTCAGGTTTAAGACACGAACACGTACAACCAAAGGATGCCTAACATGGCCCGAAAATACGGTTAGATGAGAAAACAAGCCGCTCTTGTCGAAAGACGAGGCTAACAGGGAGCACTAACGCACCATTCCTAACGATTAAAGCAGAAAAAATTTAGAAATACCAGTCAAAAGCAGAAAATTTTATTCAAATTACAGTGGCTGATGACCGTGATTGCCATAGCATGAACTAAACAATAGGCCTATGTCATTTACGGTTAGCATGAGGCAACAGATGACCCTGATTTCCAGCAACAACAGATTACTGGCTTACAACCCTAAACAAGCTTACTTACAGAAGCTTACTATTTTCAACAGAAATTTAACTCCAGTAAATTTTGACGACCCTATATTAACTAATTAAGCAGAAAAGCACATTACATTATGGCTGTTCACGAACTGAGACCTCATATTCACAACAAAATATTCATCGCACAACATACTCCAATAACAGCAATATATAATTTTTACCACCCACTAAAATAATTCCCATTAATACTCAAATATGCAAGTTATGTAGTCGTAGAAATATCATGACATAAACAAATACAATTAAAACACAATACCCTTACAATTACATTACATGCCACATACTCGCATGTCCTATATCATTGTACAATGTACATTATATGATTGAATGGATGAATAAAAAATACAAATACAAATAGAAATACATCGAACAGAATAGTCCCATACCTGATGCTCTTCGGATGGTGCAAGCCCTATATACAACCTGCCCAGGGATCAAACCAAGAAAGAATCCCATACTTCTAACCTAGCTAACCCCAGACAGTAGATATCTCCACGTAAAACAGACCTACATATTATGTTTAGTTCAAAATTACAAGGAAATCAACTAATAAAAATACCATCCTAGACTTACTTTTGCAACCACAACAATGCCTGAATTACCCCACCCTACAAATCTAAATCAAAATCTACGTTAACACATACATCCAGATACGATTTGCACAACATACACACTTATCCCAGAACGATTGCAGCATAAAGTAAGTGTAAGAACAAAAAATTACAAATCGCACACTGCGCTAAAAACATCTCAAAACAAACACTTACCTTTAATAAGTTTAGGAAGAATTTCTAGCCAAATAATAGTGACATGCACGATAAATGTGCCATTTGGCATCACAGTAGGGACATAGGGAGGGCAGATTTCCATAGTTTAGCCCTTTTAATCGGACTACACTTCTCAATAACACCGATAGGCGTGACAGTTCCATAATAAATAAATCAGGATGACAGCATATCACAACAGAATTTCATGCAAAGAAACATACAGGAACACAACAGTCTTCTTAAACACCGACACTGCCTCGACACCTGAAATTTCGACAAAAACATCATGCACAACGTTGCTCAGGACTGCAGAAGTCATCGCTTGCTTGGCTCGAGAACAGGAAGCTAAATTACAATAAATTGCTTCAAACCACATGGCGAACAGCTTCAGAGAGGGCTCCTCGATGTCTTCACACGCAGCATGTAGGCTATCAGAAAATGAACTAACCCCACATTTCCCATGCCAAGAACACATGCCAGTCACTTACCAAGCTTCTTTTTCACTGGGAATGTTGCATTATAAACAGGATAAAATCCAGCACAGACACCTCGCTTAGAACAGGTCACTTACATATCACCACATGGATATTCAGAGGCAAACATGAAATCAAACAAACGACAAGGATTAGCATTAAATAACATTAAGTGCACTGACATGACACATCCCATCAGCAACCGCTCTATCAGCATCAGAAGGGTCCATAAAATGAGCCTGCGGGTACGGTGGAGGGGATGGCTGCAGAAGCGCTACACAAGCTCGGTCTGCTACCACTGCGACCACCTAGGTTCTGGAATGGATAGTGGACCAACTTACCTTTGTTTTCAGCGGTCCTCAGCGCTATCTGCAAGAACACCGCCAGAAGACATGCCCCAATAGAAGAACACCTAAAGGGGTGGAAGAAGGTGGGAAGGGGAAACGCACAGGCTCGCCTACAGACACGGTCTGATAACCGACAGGACTGCCACCAACGAAAAGATGCCACAACAGTTGCTTAATATTTAAAAGAATATTTAATGTTAAAATTTAAAAGAACACCTCCACCAGAAAACAGAACATGCATCAGCCAGCATTAAATTACAAAAAAAACAAATAAAATAAAACCTCAGCTAGAATTCTCACTGTATATTAAAAAAAATTAACGGTCGATATCAATTAACAATTACCTGAGGTAAGAGAAAGAAAGCTACAAACCAAAAAACACTAAATAAGCACCTGACATACTCCCAACTGAACCATGAGGACCATGGAGAATAAAAAAAAAGTAAATAGTGCAAAATTTTACCATAAACAAGGTACCGAAAGAATAACGTAGGAGTACAAAAGAAAACTCCAAAAAAGGAAAACCAAAAGATGATTTAAAAACAAAATAAATTAACCAACACCACCATGACCCAAGAACGTGCACTTCAAAACACGCCAGAAACAAAAAACCATAATGCACTTCTGTCAACAAGTTACCATGGCGACCAAGAACAGTTGAAGGTACAACAGTACGTATTTAAGTGAAACGCCTAATTTTACATTTTAAAAAATTCCTCCAGTGAGAAAACAGCAAGATATAAACAAACTCTAGACATTACGAGGTCAAAATGTTTTTAAAAGGCAACGGATCAAAATTAAAACCGATCGACTAATGATCAAATTAGGCCTACTTTTCCATAGATTAGTCTGGTCAGTGTTAGAATGTAATAAAAAGAAAAAATGCTTTAGCCAGACGCCAAATAATAAAATAAGAAGAAAAACAGAAGAGTTCCCCGGACTTATATTGTTCAACAAAATTTTACATTTTTAAAGGTGACATATCAAGGCCAAAGTCAACCTTCAGAACAAAAAACTTTCAGTACACAATGCAAAATATGGAGCTCCAATAATTTTAAAATAAATAAAATGCCAAAACATACCTTTAGGGGAGACACTAATTTTTTTACACTACTTAGATATCCTTAAAGGATTTTTATCACCAAACATAAACTAAAATAGCAGATGGCTGCCAGTCGCTGTCGAAGAGATGCACACCAAACATCGCCTTTCCATATTAAGGCCCAAGAAAACATTTTCACGATTATCACAGATGATAGTTGCACAGATAATTCTTCTTGTATTATCAAATACTGGGATATATTCCCAAGTTAGCGGGGACGAGGGCTAAGCCCTCGCCCCCTTGGCGAGATTCACAATATGCGTAGTTCTTCTCCCAGCAATTAGTCACAACTCATTATTCACAAGATGGATGACAAAAACGAAGAAGGCCACCCAGCATGCACCAGGTTTATTTAAATTGGACCAATCCCAATTCGCCACACACACTAAGACAATGTGAAAACCAAATAATATTCACACGACACCATTAAAATGTTTTGGCGGCAAGATGTATATATAGTTCTTTGTTTAATGACGTATAATACTACATTTTTAAATATGTCTTGATTAGGATGAGATCAGAAGACACCACTCACACACTCTAGCGGTCGAAGATACAACTCCAGCTAGAGACGTCGATAGATGCTGCCACCTCTAGTTCATTAGCGGAACCAAGCCATCAGGCGGGCGCTTTAAATGGCAGGGAACACAAGTATATAGGGGTGATGCATTTTAAAAACGTTGGTACGGGCTTTGCACCTAACAAAAATGATAAAAAAGAGTTATGCCTCTACCCATGGAATTTAGAAGCTGGGCACTCCATGAGTACCTGCTATTACCCACCATCAACACACACAGTTGGTCTGTAAAAACAGCCCGCTATACGGAGAGACCTCTCTACATGATCGTGGGTTATCAAACGAATCGTATCAACAAACCAACGATGCCACGCAATTTGATCACCTGCAATTGAGAAATGCATGTCTTTTCCTCAACGGAGCTGTGTTTCCCTATGAAGGACTGGATTCGGACTTTTCGAAAAATAAGTTTGGCCCCCTGTACGACTTGTTTTCTAAATTTAGATGGTCGTATTATCAAAAAGAGAACAGCCCCATGCTCTCACCCCAAGCGTTTAAGGCAGGAGCGCCACTGATTGTATTTGACTGTTCTTACTTGGAAGAGTCTGTCAAGCCACCCAATATTGACATTCGACTAGATTTTGAAACGAATGACAATGTACCAGCCAATACGACGGCCTACTGTTTGATTATTCATCACAAACAAGTCAACTATTATCCACTGTCCAACCAAGTGACGAGTGTATAAATAATAGGTCAACCAATGTCAAGCCGCTCAGTCATGTCTTGCTTTAAAGCATCAAGAGACGTCACACCTATGAATTTAAACTCTGAGGAACAACGTTTCAAGACTTTTGCAACGTGGCCTGTGCCTTTGATAAACCCTCAAGCCTTGGCGGCCGCTGGCTTCTATTATTTAAAAACAAGAGATGAAGTGAAATGTGCCTTTGTGCCATCACCATAGACCAATGGCAAGAGCGTGATGAACCCATGCATGAATATCAGTGCTGGCTATCCGTCTGCCCCTACCTGTGCAGAATGGAGGTGGGAAATATACCCTGCCAATCAGGTTATCCCTCACTAGTGCCTCTGAGTGATGAAAAAACAAGTTAAGATACATGTGGACCTTATGGTGTCCATGGTGCTTCGGTGAGCAGTTCACCGTCAAAAACGACTAGTTTAGAGACATTGGGACATAATCGGTATTATGGAAGTTACAAACACAAAAGACTGTATTGTTGTATGAGTTGGTATCATCCCTATTCCAAAATGACTAAAGCCTGTAAGACATGTTATCACATTAAAATGATGTAATAAAAACTTAGGTGGTTGTTCTTGTTATTGTTATTATCATTTTTAATGTCCACCTGTCCTGCCCTAACCTCATTTTTTAAACTACCATGGTAGGAAAGTCCATGTTATGGCACACACTTTAGTGGTCGATCGTCAGTCAGTCGTCAGTTGAACTTGGTCCAGGCAAGCGTTAACATGTTGCGCAGACTCATTGTGGATTGCCAAGGGTTTAAAATTGGCGACAACAAATTTATATTTAAACAACTGGCCATTATCGATTGTACCACGTTTTGGATATCGCACGCTACGCATTTGATATTTAAACCGCCCCATGCGTTTTGATTTGTTGTGTGAAAAAGACCGTAAACAAACCCAGTGGATTGAAAATCATAGGCAACTAGACTGGAACAAGGAACCATTTCCTATAAATATTTGAATGTGGTCATGAAAGCAAACTTGTCCTCGGTCAATGTGGTATTTGTGAAAGGTAATGAAAAACGTGAATGGTAGCAACCAGGTTTGGCGTCTTACTGTCAATGTATCGACCTCAAGGGCGTGGTCTGCCCATCCCTGCAAACCCTTATGGACCGCTGTCCCTATGGCAACATCACCCATACAGCCCTAGCACATGTGTGGTATCTCTTTCATTGGTTAACCACCAATGCCTGCTGGGAGTTAATGAACAAAATTAAAACTCAAGATTAACCTGTGAATGATGCCAGTGAGATTTCTACAAGCGACGTGTAAACATCTACAGAATGTGATACCATGGAGAAAGGCAATGCTACAGACAAAGCCATCGGCATGCTCTTTGTGTTCAAAAAGAAACTAGACAGTTTTACCAAAGAGGAACTATTGGCGCTCCCCAAGTCGTTCATTTATTATGTGGCTGCCAACGCGGTGAAAGAAATCTGCGAACATGTACCAAAATCATGGACTTAAGACCCTGTGTTGAGTGAATTGCAACCCTGTACGGTTACGATCATCATAAGCAAGTGGCCATGGCAAAAATACCCTCTATGCGACAGTGCGCGACTTGCCAGCTGGTCAAACTGTATACGGTCATAAAAGCCAGTGTTAAGACTTTGTTAAATCATTCCACGGGTGTCATAGCGAGAAAAAGCAACAACAACAAACACAAACATCATCCACAGAGGAGGAGGAAGACCAAACCTTTCCACCAACCATGGAAAAGGATATGCCAGACCTGTACTGGCAATGGCGTCATTGACAAAATGATTCAATACTTACCTTTCGAAATCCATCTCCCAGGGTATCGTTTTTGTGGCCCTGGAATTCATCTTGAAAAACGTTTGCAGCGTGGTGATGTACCCATTAATCTTTTGGATCAAGCATGTAAAGAACACGATCTTTCTTATGGCCATAGTCATCCTGGTTTAAGACATGTGGCAGATAAATTGTTATTGAAAAAAGCTAAACATCGTTTCACATCCTGTGATGCCTCAGTGGTTGAGAGGATGGCAGCACTGATTGTGATGAGTGCTATGAAAGAAAGTTGATGATGCATGGACATAAACATTGAGGAATTGGGATTTGTTTGCATTCTATATTCTTTTGCTATGAAATGAAAACAAAGGCTTACCAGAGCACAATGTTTTTTTTAAATTATGATATTTATGGGCTGATTTTTCATTTTCACATTTCACACATGACCAATTCACACATTGCCATTTAACATTTTCAATTTACAGTATTTTAAAAATGTCAGTTTCAAGTTTTGCGTTTATGATGACATGGTTTCTTCATTTTGTTCATTACACTTATTAAAAATGTCCGTTTAAAGTTTTTTGGAATTTTTATATTTCACACTTGGCCATTTCCAGTTGTTTAAAATGACAGTTTTACGTTTTGAATTTTGCTGATATCGAAACATGGATTTTCCATTTTGCGGTTTTCACATTTTTTCCATTTGGTGTATGTCCAAAGTTCATCTTTGTCAATGATGTTGATGTGGGTGCTTGACCATGATGATGATGATAATGGAGTGTGTTTATGGGTTTGCGGAAACTGGCGGGTCTAAGACTACTGCAGGTAAGATTGTTTTATAAAAATAATGTCTATTTACCGCTACATTTAAAAGAAAACAAAACTATTGAAAAGAAAATAACTATCGACCATTTACATATAAGTGTTGATTTCCCCATCCCCACCCACCCTGCATTACCGTGTTTGCTCTGATCGTACATACACACCAGCTTTCTCTCTACTCATACATTCACACAACCATACCTGTCTTTGGGAACAAACATAATCACAATCACTTTATTTATTCCCAAAAGCACATTCTCGACATGCACACTCATCCCAAAAGAACCTTTTTTTAGTTTACCATTTAAAATACAAAAAAATTAAATACTAGACATTAAAATTACGAAAAAATACTCTTACTCATTGAATATTTACACACAAAAAAACAAATAACACTTCTGTAAAGCCTAAAACAATCAAACCATTTACCATTTACCATTTTCAAATTCCCAACCCTATCAAAAATTTAAGAAAATTAAGTTGCTCAGAACTTTTTTAAAGAGCAAAAGGCCTAAGTGGGTTGCCACTATTTACAAAATCCACTATTTACAAGGACAAAAACCAATATTTACAAAATACTAAATCTACGAGTTACAAAAAGTCATGTCCCAAAAGGAATAAACAGGAAAATCAGACCTCCTTCTCCTTGCGGTCATAACCCCAGGGCAGGCTGGTAAGCAGGTCATCATACCACACATGTTTGTTATCCATGGAGGCGAGGGTGCGTTTTCTCTTTTCCAAAAGATACAAATGATGGTTGCTGGATTGTATCCTGTACTGTGTGTGGGACATAGCTTTGCCAGTGCGTAAAACTGCTAAGTAGTCGTCTACACGTAGCGATTTTACCACTGCTCTACCTACACCTTTTGCTCTTTTGGCTTCCTTACAGTCTAGTGTGCGATAAGCATACATTTTGGAGGCCAAAACTACGAATTCCGTCTTGATGGAATCACCGCATTCATCTTTTACTTTAATGGGCAGCTGAAACACATTGTCAGCGCTATACGAAGAGGTGTCGAACCAGTCACTCTGCTGTCTCATGACGTCATAGGGGTTGCAGTGCCGAATGTGGTAAATAAAAGAGTCCGTATCCATATACAAAAGAGAGACGTCCTCAAAATGTTCTTTGGCAAACTAATAGTGGAATCGATACATGACCGATTTAGAAAAGTCTAAAATGACTTGGCCCAAGTAAATGGGCTTATCCGTGGTCACGCTGGTCTTACTCAATTCAATGGTGACCTAATTCTCATCGATAATGTTGATCGATTTGAAATTTGGCTTGGTAATGTACCGCCGGGTACCCCACCACCCATCCCACACATTGCGTTTTGAGTAAACGAAATACGTCTATGGATTTTCTTCAACACCAAGCCTTGGGCTACACATTGCACCATTTGGATATATAGCACATACCGATTTTTGTTGTAAAGTGTGCCCATGAGTTTTTCAATGTTCACTACTGTCAGGGGGTACCATTTGCTCAAGGCAGAATGGGAAATCGGCATGTTCATCATACATGGATGAGGGATATTCAATATCCACTTCTAACACATATCCACGGCCTGTTTCTTGGCTAGCCTTGTTCACATCAAATTCTGACACTTGTTTCTCTGTCAGCCAAGCAAAATCCCTATACGGCAAAGGCTGACTCATGGCGCAGCCATACAAATTATTCACGTCATAGTACATTAAGTACGATTCTGGTTTGTCTGGTGAATAATCGGGCATGTAGGCATTGTTCGCTCCGGCATGGCGCTGGTTAAGCGACACAAAGCCACCGCGAATGGCCTTTTCAAAAAATAGAACCTTGTCTACATCAGTGAGTAAATCCAATTCCACTTGAGTGTATTTCAAAGCGGCATCGAACGAGTGCCCAGGACTCGTATAATAGTGAGCCGGGTCAAGAACATAAATGTGCTGACACAACTCACGGAATTTTTGAAACACATCAGTGAGCAGCAATACATCCAGTTTTGGTTAATGCATAGCATATTCAGCCAGCATGTTCATGCCAAGCACTCCCCAAACTTGACATGCATGTGCATAGTCTTCATTGGAAACGGTACTACGTGTTAGTTTCGCGTAACATTTCTCTTGTGGTGGGAGAGATTTTTGCTTCACGGCTCAGTTGTTACAGAAATCGTAGGGATATATACCTTTCCGAATGCACAATTGAAATTGCTCAGGATTTTCAGAATGCTTTCCAGTGTATTTTAATTCCTTCTCATCCAAGCCATTCACAAGACTATCTAGCGAGGATGCCATAAACTTAAAGGAATCCAAAAATCGAATGCTTAAGTTGCCCAACTGCCATGTCAGGGCTGTAAAACGCTCATGGTTTTGGGGGATAATAGTAAACGAGCCCTTGTTGACATGACCCAATTCACGAATCAAAAACTGAATGTCATTATTCGCCACATTGTGGAAAAAGGCACTGATAAACCGAGGAGCTGGAAAGTTCAAATTGCTTTTACTGTGCGCAGCTCCACGAAACTCTCCCGTAAAGTGTGAGTGATCACGAACAGTGTTTTCAGCACTGATCAGTGTCTTTTCGCAAATATGACATGTCGTGGCATGCTCATACTGCTGCTGCTGTTCTGGAGATAGGCTCATGGGTGGTCGAGTAATGCTTGCACAGGATGTGCCAACTTTACAAATTCATCCCAATACCATCTGGCAAAATCTGGTCCTCGACGGGAGTCGTAATAGGATTTTGTGGGTTCATAGGCACACACCACGTTAAATCCTATGGCAAAGGGCTCATGTTTTTAAATGGGTGTGGTTGAGCGGATGGTGGGATATGGTTCACATCCTGCCTTGGGTGTGGCGAGGGCTTCGAAATCTGCATACACCACATAGGGGAAAGTGTCACGCTTATGAATGTTCTTGAATTCCAACATAGCCTTGTCCGCTTATGGCAATATCAATCTCACCGCTTCCAGAGAAGCACAATCTACCCTATGGCGTTCCAAAAGTGTAGGGGTTTTAAAATATTGCAAGCAACGATCACATATATGCTTGTTACATTTATATTTAGACATTTGACTGCTTAGCAATCTACATAACCCTTTGCAGGGCAAAGACTGGGGCTATAAAATATTTTATTTTTTGCACATTTTTAATTGGGGGTGATAGATGAGTAGGAATATGCAACAATTTTACGGGTGTGGACTCTATTTTATGAAATATGGGGTGGGAAATTATTATCCCACTGCCCACACCCGACACTATGGTTTCTTAAATGAGCAATAATCTCCCACCTCCAAATTATGATGATACTGTGTTTATCACTCAATTATGAGGTTTAATTAACAGGATATAATATATAAAAACACCCATCACGCTCTATAATAAAAACGTAACTCCCACGCAACACAAGGTCAGTGACCTCTATCATCTTTGCCGAAAACTGCACAAAATTAGAAAAGTTATTTTGGAATGTTAAAAGTTAGTATATTCGAATATAATTCAATAATTTCAAAATAGTATTTACTAAAACACAGAAAATTAATCTTAAAAATCTTCTATTCTATGGCAAACATCCTGAGCGGGATAATTATTTCCATTCTAGCTGAAATACATTTACTCAAATGACCAAAACCATTATTAACTTTGTATTTCAGTTATATACCAACGTTTACAAATCTCTTATCTTCATTAAAACGCCCTTCTTTTGTAAAACAATGCATTTCTTTCACTCAATACAACCGATCTGGCGAGCACATGCACTGTGGAGATCACTGGGATATATGCTTCCCACCTTTGGTTTCTGATGACAGTATACATCCAATTAATGGGTTTCAATATTCCTCTTCATCTAGCTGGTGGATGCATGTGGAACTGCTCGAAATGAAAGGGGTGGGAAGATTATCGCCCTAACACCCTTCTATAAATACATGGTGGGAAGATAGTATCCCAAGGACCTATAAAGTGTTAAGCTTTTCATCAGGCAATATTGATTTACCTCCCCCTCAGACAGATATAAAAGAAGAATGTGGTGTCGTTTCGGTTCTTTTATGGCATAAAAAGGACCCACAATCTCAATACCATCAAGGCCATACACCATGAACGAAAAGTCCTGGTTATCTTGTTCAATAGGGAACAATACTCTAGTTAAATTTAAATTTAGTTTTTATTCTTCAAACTTGGCCTTGTACTTTGCTGGTATCTCAACATGACGTTGTGCTGGTTGCAAATAGGCAGCCACAGCCTACAGATAGCAATCATTGTCATGGTTCTCAATATTCACCACTGCCTTCTTCGAAGATATTGCTTGTGGTTTTTTAAATAGCTAGACCCAGCATTCAACGGGTTGAATTGACAAATGTTGATTTTTAGGTAATGGATTTTGTCTAATGCTAAACCACTGGGTCCTTGTTGCAGTTTATCAAATTGTGATAGCAAGGCATTCACCACATGGCTTTGATACCAATATTTCAGATTATCGGCTATCAAATGCTGTTGCATTTTACAGCCAATATAAAATGTTTTTTATGCTCACTGTCCTTGTTTTTAGATATGAAATCGCACAAGAGTTGTCTATTGACCTTTAAAGCCGTACGCAACCTTTGCGCTGTACAAGTGTGTTCTTTAAAAATTTCAAAAGATGATTCGATAAAGTCTTTTGGGATTAAACTCTCTCTAACATTCACCACGTAGCCAGAGCAAACGCGTTTCTTAAAACAGGACTCAAGGGGTTCCCAAGTTAAGCTACCTGCAGTGGTAAAAGACATGATTTTTATATAAAAAAGAAAACAATCTCACCAGCGTTTTCTGCCGTAGACTGCTAGGTAAACAATGATTCCTAACCCACACGTTCCTTTTTCAGCAGCGACTGCTCCAGCCTGTTGTCAGGCTCACACACTAAAAGAAATAATATAATCCACCATGAGTATATTAATTCCCTATAGCACCTTTCATAAACAAATAAAAATAAAATAAAGACAGGTATTTATATATATGTTTAAAAAATCTTACCTTGCTTTGTAAAAAGCTCTGCTTTTCCCTGGTCGTAGGCTCGAGTAAATTGGTTTCTCTCTCTGTCTGACTGTCCGTCTCGTCCTCTTTTACCCCAACAGGTATGTAGATTATCTAAAACAAAACAAAATAATCCATCAAGGAAATTGTAAAACAATAATAATTTAAACATTGATTAGGATTAAAATAAACTTATCACCATTTAATCGTATACTTACCTCTAATATATAATGTATCCAATAGGAACACTAGTTTTGTGTTGAGCACACAAATCCAATCACTTTCACGCAGTTAATACACCGTCTATGTGCACAGTGTAACGTTAAAAAGAGGAATGACGCACAATGTGCAAGGACAAGCTCAATATTCTCTTACCTCACTTCTCCCCGCCCCCTGGCCCCCTCACCGCTCTTGCCCTGCAATTGGCTGTGGCAATGGTAGGGAGAAGGGTTGTAATATCTTACTCCGTTATCTCTCTGACGTAGTTGTCAGATTGTTTCACCTTCAAGTGACCTCTATGTCACGGTAATTTTCCATTGGCCTGTTGTCAGCTCGCGCTCACATTCCTGAATCAGGATAACATTTCACATCCTGTCAACCAGCCAGCCTATAGCGGATTCCTTTCTAGGCTGGTCGTTCTGACATACAAAGCAAATTCTTCAAGTTTTTGTTGACATCTATCAAACGTTTCCCGCTTTCATTCACCTCATACAATTATTATAATTTTATCATGTTACTGATCACCCGTTTACTATCATGTTTAAAGGTCCTCTTTACCTCCATTCATTCATCATAGGAAATATCTAAAAAAAGGCGACCCCTCGTCCTGTCGTTTTGTCGCCCCTCGAAATAGCAATTTCCTGTATTCACCATGGCCGTTGATAGCCTCGTTGTAACATATGCCCAGCGCTAGCGCCTGTCTGTCTACAACCTGGTTTCATTTTAAAAATGTTAAAAAGTTTTAAAATGCATAGTTTTTGTCCTAGAGACTTGAAATTTATTTTGGCGGTAGAGGGGTAGGGACCTTTTATTTATGTCAAACAAACTGTTTTTAGAATTCCTAGTTTCTAAAATGTCACAATTTCAAAATTGGACTGTTTTCAAAAGAAATGTAAAAAAATAAAAAAATATTATTATAAAAATAAAATAAAATAAAAAAGAGACCATTCGTTTGAACTTTTGGAGAACATTCTATCAAGTTTGGTTTTCAATCGCCTACTTTCCAAAACACATTTATTTAAAAATGTTTGAAAAATATAACAAGTCGTCTATAGCAAAGAGGACGTCACCCCAATGTCAACAACACCTCATTCGTTAAAATCCGACCATGCGTTCACGAATTATCGCCAATGTTTTCTAGAAAGTAGGCTATCATTTTGCTTTTTCCTACACACTAGAAACTTGCTTTCCCCGTAGACGGCCTAGGGACCTTTTATTAACGTCAAACAAACTTTTTTCCAAAATTCACCGTTTCCAAAATAGCGCCGATGTCAAAAACAATAATTTTCTATAAAAAAAAATACCAACACACATTCTTAGCAAAGAGGACGTCACCCCAACGCCAACAACACCTCGTTCGTTAAAATCCGATCAGGCGTTCGGGAGATATCGGCAAAGTTAGTAGGAAAGTAGGCTGTGAAGCAGCTTTCCCACTACCACACTACTACAAGTTTTTGTCCTAGAGACTTAAAATGTATTTTTGGAGTAAAGGGGGTCAGGACCAATCATTTACGTCAAAAAACATTTTTGGAAACTTTCTGGTTTTCAAAATATTTGAATTTCAAAATTTGAGTGTTTTCAAGAAATCTCAAAAAATAACAAAAATTTTATTATAAAAATAAAGAATATAAACGCCATTCGTTTGAACCATTGGACAACGTTCTATCATAATTAGTTTAAAAACTATCGCCTACTTTGAAAAACAAGAATTTTTAGAAAATATAATGAGTGGTATATAGCAAAGCCCCCGTCACCTCGTGTCCAACGACTTCTCATTTGTTAAAATCCGACCATGGGTGCACGAGGTATAAATAAGCAAAAAGTGTGCACTAACTTTTTGAGCACCTTGTGGGTTAGAACCCCTACTACTCCCCTACTCCGAAAGATGGGATAATTCTATTCAATGTGACTCTACATGTAATATGACATTATAAATGTCTGGGAGTTATACTACAGACAGCTACATCATCATTCAATTTACAGCAGCAGCAGCAGCAGCAGCAGCAGCCATGAAAGCCTTATATACTGTAATATCCCAAACATAACCAATCTATCGACAAAAACAGCAATGAAACTATTCAAAATGGCAGTGGCGCCAATCATAACATACGCCATAGAAATCGCCCGGGAAAAACTCAAGATAAGGGACTTGAAAAGAATACAAATGTCAAGACGATATTTATGAAAAGAATACTAGAAGTTGGAAGAACAGCGCCATCACGACTGGCATACGTGCTCATTAGGGAGACCGATTGATTACCATCCATAGGACCCTATCAAGAACTGATCAATCAGAAGGAAACAAACAAATAAGACGGGATTTCTACATCACACCAGCCATGGCGGATGACAGCTGGAAAAATGAGTTCCAACATCAGACACGTCACAAGAAGACTCTCAATACATGGACCCCATCACAAAATATGCATGAACGGGATATTCCAGGAACCGGCCGAAGAATGTCAATGTACGTTAGGTGGACCAAGATGTGGAAAATACTTATACATTATAATATGTGCAAAGAAAACAAAATCTATAACAGACTATATCAAAGACTAAAAATGTGGTTGTTGTTTTGTCTTGTGTATTTATGCTTCATTTGAGCGCATTTTACTGATTAATAATATTTTTTTCTTCTTTTCTTTCTTAGTCGCTATACCCACCAAGATCACAGCGAGGGATCTTACCATTACTGCCTCCAGGAGCTTGAAACGAAATAGCATCATAAATAGAAAAAATCAAGAATGAAAATTGAAGTTGAAATTTTATAAATTCAGGACTGGAAAAAATCCGTTCAAAACTCCCATGTTGGGCAACGAAGATTAGATACAAAATATCTAGCTAATTATACACGCCCTAGAAGAGAAACTTCCTACTTTAAAGTCCTATAAAACCCTCAGAGAAGTTCTATCAAAACAACAATATGCAAGCTAGGTTAGTGGCGAAAAGAAGTAGAAAACCCTGTCTATTTCTATCTAAAATACAGTAATAAAACAATAATTGACAGTGACATCAATCCTACGTCGGTCCTAGCCTGTCTCAACTGTTGTCATCAAAATCTCACAAGGAGACCAATGAATTATATTAATAGCAAAATGACCCTATTTTTGACATGGTAATAACTCGATAGAAAATAGTGTAGGGTACCCGTGAGGGTGTCCTCTACAATGTATTGTTTTAGGGGATGAAATAGGAGTAGCTGGGTGGGGGGCTGCTCGTAGCTTGGCTGAGAGAGGTGTAAACGTGGACGGGTTCGAGAGCGTATAAGCGCTCGAAAGGAGAACTCCCGAATGTACTGCTTAATCGGGTAGTACGGAGATGTGGTTAAGGGATGAGGGGCGGTTGGACGCTATGAGCTTTGAACAGCAGAGCCGCTGTTCGGAATACTGCCGCGTGGGCAGCGTATGGTTCGTGCAGCTGGGCGATGCACGCAGTGTGACGTCAGCGAGTAACTTGCTACGTGCGCTGTGAAACAATTAGTTAAATGTCTACCTGGCTTCAACCTGTGATGAGAGATGAAGGACAGGGTCTTATCAATTAATTAAATAAACTAGAAAGACCAGTTACTTCTAATATTACTGAGTTTAATGTGGGGTACTTCAGACTTGAAGTACTCCTTGCAGTGGCAAAACAGTTATTAAAACAGATACTTCTATAAACCAAGCACAAAGGGGTGGTAGTGTAAATGTCTGTACTGAGGATGGTGTATCGCTATGACACTTACCCTCCGGCGTCGATGTGGCTCGTGGCAGCGGTTCGGCACAAAGAAGCACTGAGGCAAAGCGCCTAACTGTCTGACCAAGAATAAGTGATCGATTGATCGAGTGAATGATCTTGAGGTACCGCGCCTCCCCACTTATATAGGTTTCGAAGTGCCGCGTCTGTGGAATTGCAGTCTTAACAGGATGTGCGTTGCTGGCTGAGGTTACTGGAGGTTGTTGCTATGCCTTGGGCCTGGCTTTATGTTAGAAGTTTAGGTAATGTATGCCGCAGGTGTCTGTGTATAGATAAATGTATATTTCGTAGATAGAGGTGGATGGGGATGCATCCCCCGGATGCAACAATAGTGATGTTCAATAATATATCAGTCGTAGAATGATCCAATAAGTTGGCTGAGGAACAAATTGACCCGATAAAAACAATAATAAAGGATACCCCTAACTAGTTTACGAAGTTCGTCACTACTACACATAACGTTAAATCGAACTAAATCCCATTCTAAAGATTTCTACATCATTCATGTGACCAACAGAATATTCTTAAATTTAGAATATTCACATCCTTTTACAATGTGATCGTATATTTACCGCGAGCCGTTCCATAATTCGATACAAATTCAGACATTTGTCCTTTAGTCATAATAATCACCTGTAATTGAGATCATGTGCCATCGTCAAATTTTATAAACCGTTATTAAATTCATTTTATACGATAGAAATTTCTAATTATTATTATTTCGTCAATTATTGTCAACTTCACTTATATTGAGTTATATGTAATGTTCTCATTATGTATTAATAAATCATTATTTAAGTCCAGTATTATCCATAGATAACCCTAATTAATTGTTTGCTGTTATTATCTTATGCTTTGGTTTATCCATGAGATCACGAATTTAATGCTTGTTTATTAAACTCCCTGTATGCGAATTGTATATCAGCTTTTTAAACACACTCTATTAGTTGTTATATTAACCTCACATAACGCTCAAATGGGATGCAACGTGTAGATAGCCTGCACGTGGTGTACCCTGGGCGACGGACTACTAATGCAGGACGGCTAATAGACTACACAACAGGCGACCAAACTAGATCTAAGATCTCTCACGGTCAATCAAGGCAACATTAGATAAGAATGATAAAGAGCAAAGACACTTCTCAGAGCCAACTGACTAGATCGTTAGGAACCAGCGCTCGCATTCTCCAAATTAACGGAGAGGGCCTGCCAAAGGATAAATGTGAATACCTCAGCAAACTAGCTACTGACCTGAAAATCGACATCTTAACAGTTCAAGAAACTCATATCACAGAAGATTTGGAAAAGAGGGGTAATATTGAAGGATACAGATTGATTGCGAGACTCTTCTCCCCTGTCCACGGATCAGCTATGTATGCAGGAAACAACCGTTGCAAACTTACAGAAGTTAATTGTCAAAAAATCAATAACATAAAAAATTTCAGCCAAACTAAATAACCTAACCATCACGTCAGTTTACAAACCACCTTCTCCCAATTGGACAACACCACCACTACCTCCATTAACCGCACCATGTTTTTACATAGGAGACTTCAACAGTCGTCATAGAATTTGACGTTATTCAAACAATGATTCAAATGGAGAAAAACTTGCTACATGGTGTGATAGCCAAGATCTTTATCTCAGCTTTGATGCTAAAAAAAAACTAAGACATTTCACTCTGCTAGATGGCAATCTGACACCAATCCTGATCTGGTCTTTGTCTCTACAGATGAAAGAAAACTTCCGCTAGACCATACAATAAAAGTCTTTCAGAAATTCCATAGAAGCCAACATAGACCCACACTCATCATCATTGACCTAGAAATTCCAGTTATCAGGTCAATTCATAAACCAAGATGGAATTTTAAGAAGGCGAACTGGGACAAATACAGCTCGGACGTGGACTGTAATTTACGATGGATACCACCAAAGGCAGAGAACTACAAGACATTTGTAGGCGTTGTCATCGGCGCAGCTAAGCGGAACATTCCCCGATAGTAGTGGTTTTGTGGGGGTTCTAAATCCGCCTCCTCCTCACCCTCCTCACAAGATGGCGGCGGCACGATATCTCCCGAACCCGAGGTCGGATTTTGACGAATGAGGTGTCATTGAACTCGGGCTGATACCCCCTTTCCAATGGACAATATATTTCAACCCCAAAATAAAACATACCCCTACTAGGGGGTGAAATTGTAAATTTTTAGAGAATCTCTCTTTCCAAGTGCAACATGTGAGAGTTTGAATGCCAATATAGAATGAAACGTTGTTCTACATAAAGTGTATATGTTCGGTGGAAAGCCACTATGAATTAGCATGCCCACTCATGGCTTTTGAAGAGGGTGGGGGAGCGGTTCCCTTTGGACGGGTCCTTGTTGACAGGTCCCTGTGGACGGGTCATTGATGACAGGTCATTGATGGCAGGTCCCTGTGGACGAGTCCTTGTGGACAAGTCCTTGTTGACAGGTCCTTGTGGACGAGTCCTTGTTGACAGGTCCTAGTGGACGAGTCCTTGTGGATGAGTCCTTGTTGATGAGTCCATTTGGACTGATCCCTTTGGACCGGTTCCTACGGACTAGCCCATGAATTTATTTAAATTATGTCAAAGGGCCTAACTACATTTTGCGTGTAAAGCAGTGTGTTGAACTGACGTTGTTCACCAGTCCCCCACTAGTATAATGTGATAACGATATGAAAGGAAAGTGACGAAATACATGTGAACTTACAAGGGATCTAACTTGGTGGATTGATGTGTTCTAACGAGTCATTTGTAGTTGAAAGAGAATAATAAATGTTCTTAAGATGTTAAAACTATGGAGATGGTACGTGTAGTAAGACGTCTTGTTATTTCCTGTGTCATATTACAGACATGGCAGAGAGCACGCAGATCTGTTGCTATGACTAACGGTGCAGTAATATGAAACCGCAAGTGTTCATGAAGACAATGGGTGATGATCATGCAAAGTAAGCAGTTATTGCATATTACACAGGTGTTCCTTCCGGTGTCATGTTGCTGACATGGCAGAGAGCGCAAACTGCTGTTGCTATGACTGACGCTGCAGTAATTTGAAACCCCAGGTGTTGATCAAGACAATGGGTGATGATCATGCAAAGTCAGCAGTCATTGGATACCACACAGGTGTTCCTAGTGTACTTTAGACTCTCAGCTGTATTGGGAAAGGAATTGCAATGATCTGCAAAAAACTGCTGACACGAGCGATGAGAGTTTATATAAGAGAGGTGTCATATATTTCCCTACTTTCAGTCTTTATTACTCGCTTTGAGTGAACAGTGCTCTATTACTGCTCAAGAGTTGTAAAAAAGCCTTTTTGGTAGAAAATCATTAAATTATTTTGCAAGGTAAGTACTTATTATTAATGGATTGTAGTATTTTATTACTAATTGATGTTGAAGTTATTGATTGGAATGAATTTATTGATTAATTGATTGATTGATTTGTTTACAGATAATTGGGTACCTGTAGGTTACCAGATTCCTACAATCTGTTCATTCAGTGGCAGCAGTTGATAAATTATAAAAAGGTAAGTGCCCCTCTAATAACTTTTAAACAGTTAGAGTGATATTTTCCAATGTTCACCACTGCATGTCAGTGAAAATGGTATATTTGGCAGTCAAAAGTTGGAACTACTTGACCATGGTGTGTAAAGCTAATTTTGTAGGTTAGATTTTGATTACCTCTCTATTAAGTCTGAATGTTCATTGCTAGGTGTCAGTGTCACAGGGAATATTCAAAGGCTTAACCTCAGTTCACCTAACATAACCTAACTTTACCTAACTTAACCTTGTCATGTGGCATGTTTTACAAGTTTAAACTTGTTTTAAGACTGGCTATGACGTCACACTTAGATCACTTAACTGACGATCGCTGGTTTCTATCACGTGACATGTTCTACAAGTTTAGACTTGTTTTAAGACTGGCTATGACGTCACACTTAGCTCACTTAACTGGTGATCGCTGGTTTCTATCACGTGACATGTTCTACAAGTTTAGACTTGCTTTAAGACTGGCTATGACGTCACACTTAGCTCACATAACTGCCGACCGCTGGTTTCTACCACTCTATCAAGTTCCAATGTTCACCGCTAGGTGTCAGTGGCAGTGGTATATAGTAACCCCCAGTTAGAACTACGCGAAGTTAGACTTGCTAGGAGTTCACAGATCGATTTAAATACCCTGCTATAACCATTGACTGGAATATAATTAAAATATTTATATTGTACTTCGTTTTATCATTTATTATCATTTATGATTTCTTTCTTTTATAGGTGATTTCGAAAGTGATCATAATGTTCAAGTGTGGTGACTGTAAGAAACAGTTCTCAAGACCTGACAACCTTCAACGACACGCAAATGCTAAACATGACATTACAATGTTTGTGTGCAGTCATTGTGCTACCACATTTAACAGACAAGATAATCTTGGACGGCATGTAAATTTAATGCATGTCAGTTCAGCACCTTTTTCATGTTCAGTTTGCGAACTTTGTTTTTCAGCTGTTAAGCAATATCAATCCCACATGGTTGAAGTGCATGGGGAACAACAGGAATTAAAAACTCTAAAACCATCAACTAGCACGGAACCTTTAAATGAATGTGGTGCCCAAAAGCGTAAACGTTCTCAAGATTGTGAAAATAGTTGTGCATCAAAAAGAAAGAAGAATGGTGAACCTTCAATAACACATTGTGATGTATGTAATATTGATATACCTTCTTCAATCATTCATGGACATTTACGTAGTATTCATCATAAAAATAACGCTTGCCATGAAAGAAATTCTGGAAATATTCAACAAATTGGTAGTGCGTTTAAAAGTCGAAATGCTAGTTACAGACTTCATAGTGAAGAAAAAACTCAAGGTATTGAATCATTTTTAAGAAATGTTCAACCTACTGTGTTTCGCTTGGTAGAAAATGTTTTAGTGGAGCATAAAACATTTAAAATGAATTTTGAACTTTTTGGACTCTATGTAAAAACTGGGAGTGAAGGTGAAATTACAGATATCAAATCTTTTAATTCAAAAACATAATTGTTAGCGAATCAACTAATATTAGTGATATATACCAAGATATTTCAAGTGCTATCATTGTGAATAGTGAAGAGTTTCAGGAAAGGGAGTCAGGCTGGGCGTTGGTTGAAGTACTTTATTTAGAAACCAACATGAATAAATATAATCCCCTTCGAGCATCATCATACATTGATTTGCCAGGATGTATCAAACGTAAGCATGCTTGTGTAAACGTTATGAATAATGATGACGCATGCTTTGCATGGGCTGTAACCTCAGCTCTCCATCCAGCAGTGGAAAATATGGATAGAACATCATCTTTTCCTCACTATTCTTCAGTGTTAGATTTAAAAGAAATAGAATTTCCTATGGCGATAAAAGACATTCAACGTTTTGAAAAGTTGAACAATGTAAGTATTAATGTGTATGAAATTGAAAATAAGAGTATAGTTGGTCCTCTATATTATACTCAGGAAAAAAAGGATGCTCTTGTAAATTTACTATACTTAACCGAATGTGAAAATGCTCACTATTGTTGGATAAAACATTTAAGTAGACTTGTTGGTAGTCAAGTATCAAAACATAAATCTAAGAAGTGGTTGTGTGATGGTTGTTTGCTACATTTCCAGAGAGAGGATCAACTAACTCAACATCAAAAATGGGGATGTAATCATGTTTGTACGGTATTAACTACTCCTAAAAATAACATTTTAAAATTTAAGGATTATGAGAAACAGCTTCGAGTACCATTTGTTATATATGCTGACTTTGAAGCTTTGCTAAAACCATTTAATACATGTTCATCGAATCCAGCCCAACCTTTTACCAACACTACTCACATTCATGAACCTTTTAGCTTTGCATATTATATTAAATGTAGTTACGATGACTCTTTAAATAAGTTTGAGCTCTATAGAGGACCTGATGCACCTTAAGTTTTTATGGAAAGACTTGAAAAAGATGCCATCCGTATATCCTCTATTTTAAATACGATAATTCCAATGGAGCCACTAACTTCATCAGAGCAAATGAATTTTGAAACTGAAACTAATTGTTTTATAGGCGGTGAATGTTTATATACAGACAGGCTTCGCGATCATGACCATTTAACAGGAAAATATCGTGGTGCTGCTCACCAAGAATGTAATTTAAATTATAGAGTAAAGAAATTCATTCCGGTCATTCTACATAACGGTAGCAAATACGATAACCACTTTATCGTTAAAGAATTTGGAGCTTTAGATGTGAAAATTGATGTGATTGCAAATAATTAGGAACAATACATATCGTTCACAAAATACATCAAAACTAGCAATAAAAAACATTAAACTGCGATTTTTAGATTCATTCCGCTTTATGCCGAGTAGTCTTGATAAGCTGGCTAGTAATTTAAAATCAGATCAGTTTCATGAAATTCAACGTGTCTTTCCTAAAGAAGATGATTTTAATTTGATTCGTCAAAAGGGTATATTCCCTTATGAGTATATTATCTGTGTGGAACGTCTTGAGGAGTGTTCTTTACCGTCGAAAGATGCATTTTACAGTTCCTTAAACACAAGTCATATCAGTGATCAGGAATATTTACATGCACAACGTGTATGGACACAGTTCCACATTCAAACTTTAGGAGAATTTTCAGACATATATTTGAAGACAGATGTGTTATTATTAGCAGATGTTTTTTGAAAAATTTCGGAATGTTTGTATGAAAACTTATGACCTTGATCCTTGTCAGTATTTCACTGCTCCTGGGTTAAGTTTCAGTTCAATGTAGAAAAAAACGAAGGTAAATTTAGAATTAATGACTGATATAGACATGATCAATTTTATAAAATCATCAATTCGAGGTGGATTAAGCCAATGTAGTGGACGGTAATCTAAAGCAAATAATAAATACATGCCTAGCTACAACCCTTGTGAAGAGTCAAAGTATATTGTCTACCTCGATGCGAATAACCAATATGGTTGGGCTATGAGTCAATATCTACCACTGAAAGATTTTCGCTGGCTGACATAACCTGAAATTGATGTCTTACATGTTGACACTCTTAATGATAACGATGATAAAGGATATATTTTAGAGGTAAATCTTGAGTACCCTAAAGAGTTACATGATGATCATAATGATTTACCATTTTGTCCTGAGAATATGAAATCTCCATACATCACATCACGAACAAAAATGTTAATTGCTAATGTAAATGATAGATGTAAATATGTAATACATTATCAAAACTTGAAACAGTGTCTACAGCATGGATTGAAATTAACTAAAATTCTTCGCGTATTGCATTTTCATCAGGGCTCAAACCGTATATTGATCTAAACAATAATTTAAGAACACAGTCAACAAACGCGTTTGAAAAAGATTTTTATAAACTCATGAATAATAGTGTTTTTGGAAAGACTATGGAGAATGTTGATAAACGAGTTGATGTAAAGCTGATAACAAAGTGGGAGAATGATGGTAAAAGGTATCGTGCGAGCAACTTAATAAGCAAGCCTAACTTTCATAGCTGTTCAATTATTCATGAGGTTTTAATTGTAATACAAATGAATCGTCTTAAAGTAACTTACAACAAACCCATATATGTGGGTTACACCATTCTGGAATTGTCAAAAACACTTATGTATGAATTTCACTATGGTTATGTAAAGAAAAACTATCTTGATAATGCTAAATTACTCTACACAGACACAGATTCTTTTATTTATGAGTTTAAAACTGATGATTTTTATGAGGATATCAAAACTGAGCTAAATAGGTTTGATACAAGTGACTACCCCAAGGATAATATTTACCATTTACCTCTAGTAAACAAAAAGGTTCTTGGGAAATTTAAGGATGAATGTGCTGGTGTTATTATAGACACCTTTGTAGGTACAAAATCTAAATCATACAGCTATATGACAATTGATGATGTAGTAAAAAAATTAAAAGGAGTGAAAAAGAATGTTGTTACTAAAGAGTTAGATATAAGTGATTATAAAAACTGTATAGTTAGTAACCCACCTGTATTATATAAGAAAATGTGTGTATTTAGATGTAAAAATCATCAGCTACATACCAATTTGTTGAACAAAGTTGCTTTAAGTAATGAAGACAACAAACGATTCATTATACCCAACACATTTGATACTCTTGCTTGGGGAAACAGTCGCATTGACGACTATTACTTTACTTAAGTCTAATGATTGTAGTATTTGTAGTGAGTTTTATATTGTAATATTTTTTGTAAAAACTGTAAGTTGAATGTATAATGTTAGGCTACAGTAGTTTAGTAAAAATAAGATAAGTAATACATTTAAGTGTAAAATGTTTGCTTTTTTTATATTACGAAAAAGATTTTAAAAAATTTACAGAATGTGTGAACTAAACAAGGGGAATGTAAAAATGTTAAGTGGAAATTGTAAATATTCATGTGTGAAAAAATGAAAATGAAGAAATGGCTATCACCATTTTTAGAATTAAAAGATATAGTGATCTGGTGAACCTTATTTTTATTTCACAACAAAAAAGTGTACAGAATGTGTGAACTAAACAAGGGGAATGTAAAAAAGGGGAAGTGGAAATTGTAAATATTCATGTAAGAAAAAATGAAAATGAAGAAATGGCTATCACCAATTTTAAAATTAAAAGACATTGTGATCTTGTAAACCTTGTTTTTATTTCACAACAAATAGAGCTTTACAAAAAATAGAATACAAAGTAATACCAATTCCTCCATCCTTTTCAATGTTCATGTCCACTCATCATTAACTTTCCTTATATAGCACTAATCATAATGAGGGCTGCCAACCTCTCTCCCACTGAGACATCACAGGATGTCAAACGTTGTTTAGCTTTTCAACGATACTTTATCCGCTAGACGTCTTAATGCAGGATGACTGTGGTGATAAGAAAGGTGCATGCTCGATCCAAAGGATTAATAGGTATATCACCACGCTGCAAAGGTTCTTCAAGATAAGTTCAAGGACCACACAAATAATAACCAGGTAGGTAGATTTCGAAAGTCAAGTATTGAATTACTTTGTCAATGACGCCATTGCCAGTACAGGTCTGGCATATCCTTTTCCATCGATGGTAAAAAGGTTTGATCTTCCTCCTCCTCTGTGGATGATGTTTGTTGTTGCTGCTTTTTTCTTCATTACACCCGTGGTATGAGGAAACAAAGTCTTTACACTGACTTTTATGACCGTGATACAGTTTGACCAGCTGGCAAGTAGCACACTGTCGCATAGAGGGTATTTTTACCACAGCCACTTGCTTATGGTGATCATAATCCGTACATGGTTGCAATTCACTTAACACAGGGTCTTGAGTCCATGATTTTGGTACATGTTGCCAGATTTCTTTCACTGCATTTGCTGCGACGTAATAAATGAATGATTTTGGAAGAGCCAATAATTCTTCTTTGGTAAAACTGTCTAGTTTCTTTTTGCACAAGAAGAACTTTCCAATCGCTTTATCGGTAGCATCCTCTTTCTCCATGGTATCACGTTGATGTTTACACGTCGCTTGTAGAAATCTCACTGGTGGCATTCACAGGTAAACCTTCAGCTTCAATTTTATTTAACAACTCCCAGCAGGCATTGGTGGTTAGCCAATGAAACAATTGCCACACCTGTGCCAGAGCTTTATAGGTAATGTTGTCACAGGGGTAGCGGTCCATGAGTGTTTGCAGTGAGGGACAGCCCATGTCCATTAAATCGATACATTGACAGTAAGACGCCAAAAATGGTTGTAGCCATTGACGTTTTACACTACCTTTCACAAATACTACATGGGCAGAAGACAAGTGGGCTTTCATGATCATGTCCAGGTGCTTATATGAAATGGTTCCTTGCTTCCAGTCTAATTGCATATGAGTTTCAATGCAGATGGTTTGTTTACGGTCTTTATCACACAACAAATCAAACGCATAAGGTGGTTTAAACACCAAATGGATAGCTTGCGATATCCAAAAAGTGGAACAATCGATAATGGCTTCTTCTTTAAATATAAATTTGTTATCTCCAATACTAAACCCTTGACAGTCGACAATCAGTGTACGCAACATGTTCACTCTTGTCTGGATCAAGTTCAACTGACCACAGACTGACAATTGTTCAGTAAGGTGTACCCATGTCATTTACTTCCATTCCATTCTAGTAAAAGAAAAGAAAAACATCGAGTAGTCACTATAGAGGTTAGGATATGACAGGGGGGCATAAGAAAGAATAATATAACAACAACAAACAATTTTTTATTACATTATTTTATTAGCATAACAAGTTTTACATTCTTTTTTCATTCTAGGATAAAGGCGGTACCATCTCATACAACAAAAAAGTCTTTTGTATTTATAGTGTCCATAACACCGATGATATTCTAATGTCTCTAAACTGGATGTTTTTGACTGTGAGCTGCTCACTGAAACACTGTTGACACCATAAAGACCACACGTATCATAACTTTTTTCATCACTTTGAGGCACGAGTGAGGGGTAACTTGAATGACAGGGTATATTACCCACCTCCATTCTGCGCAGGTACGGGCAGGCAGGTGACCAGCGCTGATGTTCCTGCAAGGGTTCATCGCTCTCTTGCCATTGGTCTACGATGTTGGGACAAAACACACATTTCACTTCATCTCTTCTTTTTAAATAGTAGAATCCAGCGGCCGCTAAGGCTTGAGGGTTTATAAAAGGCACCGGCCACGTTGCAAAGGTCTTGAAACGTTGTTCCTCAGAGTTTAAATTCCTGGATGTAACGTCTCTTGAGGCTTTAAAGCAAGACATGACTGAGCGGTTTGATGTGGGTTGACCTGCTATTTATACATTTGTCACTTGGTTGGACAGTGGATAATAGTTGACTTGTTTGTGATGAATAATCAAACAATAGGCCGTGGTATTGGCTGGAACATTGTCATGCGTTTCAAAATCTAGTCGAATGTCAATATTGGATGGTTTGACAGACTCTTCCAAGTAAGAAGAGTCAAAGACAATCAGTGGCGCCCTTGTCTTAAAAGCTTGGGGTGACAACATTGGACAATACTCTTTTTGATAATACGACCATCTAAATTTAGAAAACAAGTCGTACAGGGGGCCAAACTTATTTTTTGAAAAATATAAATCCAGCCCTTCATAGGGAAACACAGCACCGTTGAGGAAAAGACGTGCATTTCTCAATTGCAGGTGATCAAATTGTGTGGCATCTTTGGTTTGTTGATACTTGCGATTCGTTTGAAAACCCACAATCATGTAGAGAGGTCTCTCTGTATAGCGGGCTGTTTTTATAGACCAAATGTGTGTGTTGGTGGTGGGCAATAGCGGGTACTCATGGAGTGCCCAGCTTCTAAATTCCATGGGTAGAGGTATATCTCTGTTTACCATTTTGAGTATGTCCAGTTTTTTGATATCGTTAAGGGTCACATGAGGCACTTTCCATAGCAAGCGTTGTAGTAGAATTTTTGAATCAATGGGGACATTGTCGGCTCCCTTGAGTGCATTATTATCACTCCTGTCTCTCACCAGATACAGCACTTGCCTTGTGTTGACCACAATGCGCTGGTGATCTTCAGAAGAGCCTAAAATCAGTTTAAGAGGTAAACATCCAGTATAAGTGCCATCGGTGTTTACCACCCAGTCATTGAGCGAGTCAGGGCACCAACCCGCCATGCAAAGTGTTTTAGCTTCTTCCTCACTATAAGAGGGATATAGTTTCATGACACTGGAAATACCCACATTTCGAGTGCTATCCACCACGATATCGTTAATCACGTAACGCACTTCAGAAAACAGAAAGGCGAAAGCATGGTTGGCTAACTTGGATGTGGTGGGTGTAGAGCCATCAGCATAGATGAGCCGACCTTCAATCTGAATAACACTTTCATGCGGTAGAGTGTAAATATCTTGGTTGTTTATAACAAATTGAATTTCATCATTGTTATTGAGTCCAGGTGTTTGAGCTTTATAAGAATGGAGATCAATTCTTACCACTCCTGGTTGCTCCTCGATGTGGTTCGGTACCTCTAGGATAGAATTCATCGCGGGGGTTGACGTGGTAACCCAAATGCTGTAAAATCTGCTTGTTGTGTGATGTTAACGTGTATTCACGTGGTAAACAACTAACACCATTCCTAGACGGTGCTGTTGCTTTATATACAAACTTCATAGTGGCTTTAGCACTAACTTGTAAGTCACTGGTGTGGTAGAATCTAGATCAATGAGTTGTTGCTCTCTATTGATGAGTCTTAATGTTATATTACTAATACCATCGACAGCCACAGAATGAAAAAGCACCACTGGAGGGTTGTCACGAACAATATAGCCATTGGGCGATGTTACAATAAAGTCATAAAGCGAATGCGACGGTTCTTGATTGGTGTACACTTGACTAGTAATATTACTCGTCACCGACACATGATGGTCCTCAATGAATTTCACTTCATGGTCTGATTCATGTTTTTTGTTGGGCTCCAACACGCGTGTTTTAAATCCTAGTAATGGACCAATGGAATCGGGGTGTGTTTTTAAGTCAATTTTGAATGTAGAAAAAATACTGCAGCGATGAGTGTTGGTATTTCCTACAAGTTAAAACTTGCGTGTTCCATCGAGAAATGACTTTAAACCATATTCATTGATCAACACCACATAAATGTTTTCATAAATGTCATCTATTGTGTATCCACCAGAGTTCAGGGTGAGCACAGAATCATCATAGTAAAACTTGTTGTTCACATTTTCACGTATGTTGTATATTCTATTGTACGTTTCAAGTGAAACAAGTCCTAAACCATAGGGTTTTTCACTCAATTCGATAGGTGGGTAAAAGTCTAGGCTCACTTCAGGTCCACGTCAATGCAGTGTAAACGTCTTACTTTCCACCGACATACTGTTGACGTTTTTGCTTATGTTGCGTCTTATATAAAAAAAAATTAAACACAAACGTCCACACTGTTGGCTGTTAAACGTTTGCTTCACATTATAATATATCTTGATCCTGATTCCAAAATAGACCACTAGTTCCATGGGCGGAGGCAAATTCCCAAAACTGTCAAAGTACCATACAGTGGATCCCTATTTGACATAAGCTACATAATGTGTTCCAGGTCCTCGGTGATCATCCAAATTGACAACAGCACATTCATGTTTCCAGGCTCGTGAGGGTAATTGGTTTCGCATAAACACGCCTCGAAAATGAGAAAGTTTCAGTTGTTTAGCATAGCTTTCCACTTGTTGATGTGTCAGGGCATGTCTTGCTATGGCTGAGGTTAAAGATGTTTTTATTTTATTTCGAAAAGGTGAACTTCCAAATCCTTGTTGATAAAAGGCTGGCTTCAAATTGACATTTCTAGCCCCCATAGCAATGGCTTCCATCGTTTCGTTGTGTCGCTGACTTTCTTTGAGTTGTTGCTTGCCCTGTTACGCGGCTTTAATAGTTTTTGCCACTGCACTGGCGCCGCCTAAAAGTGAACCTAGAGCAGCCAGACCAGCGAATAATACAGGCAAAAATCCCGCTCGTTTGGGGACGGGAATCACTCGCCCTTGTTTTGAACCCTGTCGCTGACGTTTTGGAATAACATGTCTCTGTGCTGCTCGAAGATCTTTCCTTATGGTCAACACATTATTTTTTCTTTTTTTCTTTCGCAAGGGCTTGTCCACGAATGTCATAAGCCCAGGCTTTGCCAAGGACAGGGTCATATTTTTAGTCTTTCTCACCACATATCTTTGTTTCACCATGATGATGATGACCAACAACCTTTCACAAGAAATTTTATGTCACAACTAACGTCAGATTATTATTTCATGGCTGTATATTCCAATTCTACATAAAGTGGGAAATCGTTTATGGTTTTTCCAGCTTGCTTTTCATTCCATGTCAACATGAGATGAAAGGATAATTCGTCTCCTGCATTGACCATTTCATGGTTATGGACCAACATCCTATGACCATTTATCTCTATTTGTAAATGGTTCTCATCAGGCATGGCATATTTGATGTGAATGGTTCCATCATAGTGTAGTCGATAGTGGCTTAAACCCGAAGCAAGCACATAGGTCAAGTGCTGGTCATGAACTAGCGGTATATGGTTTCTCTCATTCACAGGTTTTACATTTGTCAGATGCACTAAAAATACTGATGGGATAAATTTATAAAGCCTTTTCATTTCATAGGTCACGTATCGCTTGGTACAGACATCATCTTCTTGTGGGCCTTCCACGTGAATAATGCGGTGATGATTAGCGCTATAGCCATTCACCGTAAGCTGAGGCACTTTATCATAAAACTCATACACCTTGTTATCCACATACTTTTTTGTAGTAACGTCTGTAGACACTTGTGGATGTTTTACATGAGTTAACCGCTTTCCTTTAAAGTCATAATCTCCTTGTTTTGTGCGTGGCACTACTGACCTATCCACATAGTGTTTATTAGCAGGATCTGTTTCTTGTTTAGGATCATGTATGGGAACAGACCTAGCTTTGACCATCAGCGCACGTCCAAAGACATCCATCGTCAACCTGTAGTACGAGTCTACTGTTTCTATGATAATGCTCGGTGCGATGTATATAGACAGCCTGCTAGCCTCTCTAAGCCTTAGTTGAAATGAAGCTAATTAAGCAGCAAGAGACATTCCCCGTGAGGGACATGGTTTCCCATCTCTGCCCCACATCACGTGAACAACGCCATGGTTCATTGTTTCCATCTTCCATTCGCTGCATCATTGTGGGGCCTTCCGGCTGTGGAAAGACTAATCTTTGACACTTATTACAGCGCCCAATGGTCTGTGTTTTCAAAATATTTATATTTTCGCAAAATCTCTCTACCAACCCTTCTACGTGTTTCTGGATCAAGTCATGTCTGGATTACAAAATGAGAATATGGGGTATTTTACATTTTCCACGCAAGAAAATGTTATTTCACCGGATGAGGTAAAGCCTGATTCACTCATGATTTTCGATGATGTATCCACTGAACGACAAAGCATCATTCAAAGCTATTTCAGCATGGGTCGACAAAAACATATCGATTGCTTCTATCTTGGAAAAACGTATTCTAAAATGTCCATCAGTTGATTCGTGACAATGCCAATGCCAATGTTTTATTTCGCCAGGACGAGAGGAACAGTTGTCACATTTATAATGAACATGTGAATCCGGATATGACCTTTCAAATGTTTACAGAATTGTGTGGCAAGTGCTGGAACACACATCGTCATGCCTGTTTAGTGATTGACAAACAAAGTGAACTCAACCAAGGGTGGTATCGCTTAGGGTATGATCATTTTATTGCTATTTAAGGCACTGTATCATTCCCTCTCAAGTCATTTGTCACGACACAATGGCGTTAGCAGAGAGTCAATTGAAAAAGCATATTATTATAGCAAAAAATACTATTCGCCAAAAGTTCCGTCAATTGAAACGATCACGTGCGGATAATGCTTTGTTTATTCAACAACATTTAGCCCCTCCGCTAAAAGCTATATTGTAACCCTCTTTCAAGCCATCTGAAACGCTACCCACCGTTTCACAAGCCACTCAGACGCACCACGAGGACCCTGAGGAAGAGGAAGAGGAACAGGAAGATTTAACTAGTGTTAGCGAAGTTGAGGATAATGAGGAACAAGTGTTTACGCCTAAAAAAAAGGCGTCACCCCTTGCAGAGTTTTTAAGAAAAAAGAAATCCTTGATCATGGTCGAAACACCTTGCCCTTCCAGATCGTCTCCATTTTCGCAACTCTTAGCCACCCCTCAACATAAAGTTCAACTGAAAAACATTTTAATAAAATATTATGGATCAACACTGGAAACCTATTTCACCAATCTATTTATTGGAAACACAGATACCACGTATGGTGTTCGCTATGAGGATGATAGTTTAAAAATTGGTGATTCATCGATTAAATTTAGTCGTACTAAAGCTGTCATTAAAAAGATCAACTATAAATTAACACCAGGACTGTTAAAGTTACTATTCTCTCGGACTCCCTCATCCCAAGATTATACGCTAGAGGACCTTGATAAATATAAATCCATTTTATTGGACTCCCATGCCCACAAAAGACAGTATGATCCCACTCAACAAGTGAATGCTAATATATCTCAAAAATATAAAACTATCATTGCAAAAATGTTCCCCACTAGTCAAAGTGGTCGTCGTAAAGTGTCCGCTTCAGGGGTGACATTTAAGCCATTAAAACCCCTTGTGCATGTTACCTACTGGCATAATCCCAATAAACTCGTCCAGCGACTACAGCTGTTGCATGCTTCACGTCAAGCCGGCCATACTGGTCACGATTGGGAAATTCAAGAAATCGAGGAAGAACTTCGAAATGCCAAACTTATTGTTTAAGCCCTCACCCATTAAAATGGGTATTGCTCACGAGTTGCATCGTCCAGCTAGACGTCGCTATCAGCGACTCAAAGTGATTTCACAGGGTGTGGATGAACTTTGGCAAGCAGACTTGGTTGAAATGATTCCCTATGCTAGCGTTAACGATGGTGTACGCTATATGTTGACGGTCATTGATGTTTATTCCAAAATGGCGTTTGTTGAACCTGTGCAACGCAAGTCTGGTCCACTAGTCACCAAGGCCTTTCAACATATTATTCGACAATCCAAACGTCAACCTCAGCTGCTACAAACCTATCAGGGAAAATAATTTTTCAACAATGATTTCTCCAGTTTTCTCAACTCTAAGGTTATTCACCATTACACCACGTACAGCAATCTCAAAGCCAGCGTGGTCGAGCGGTTCAACCGAACATTGAAAACCCATACGTGGAAAGCGTTTACCGCTCAGGGCACTTATCGCTGGTTGAACTTGTTACCTGAGCTAGTGTCACGTTACAATGACACCAAACACAGAACCATTGGGACCAACCACGGCTTGTGACCAAAAATATTCCACAACTGGATAAACTGTTTAACCCCATAAAAACAGCAGACCCTAAACGTCATCGCCTTAACATCGGGGACCATGTTCGTGTGAGCAAATTCAAGTCCGCCTTCGACAAGGGCAACACACCAAATTGGGGGACTGAATTATTTCAAATTCGTCAAGTCAACCTGAACAGTCCAGTCACCTATTTACTCGAAGACCTCAACCATCAACCTATAAAAGGCAGGTTTTATCTCCAAGAACTCCAAAAGACAGCGTTTCCTAAACATTACCTTGTGGAAAAAGTGTTGAAACCAAAAGGAAATAAAATATATGTAAAATGGTTGGGATTTAGCTCAGCCTTTAATTCTTGGATTAATAAATTACATGTTGTGTGAACCTGTGTGTCTTGTATTTATTTATTCACTCATGTTGTACTTAACCTACAGTCCTATGTACAGTTCTCAGCTCCACATGTATTATGAGCAATACATATTTCTTTCTCTCTTCACCTGGGTTCTCTCTTACACCGGCTCTCCCCCTCCACCCCCTTCACCTCCCACCACTGTCAATACAGGTTGTGACTTGTTAGCTCTTATCGTGCACGTGTACAGGTGAACACCTGTGTGTTAGGTCATATTACACATGAACTCACATTTTCCCACGTATGAACCGAAACAGAATGTGACTTGTTTCACAAGGGGGACGGTAATAATGACATCTCACACGTTATCTCAAACATTATACTAGTGGGGGACTGGTGAACAACGTCAGTTCAACACACTGCTTAACACGCAAAATGTAGTTAGGCCCTTTGACATAATTCAAATAAATTCATGGGCTAGTCCGTAGGAACCGGTCCAAAAGGATCAGTCCAAAGGGACTCATCAACAAGGACTCGTCCACAAGGACCTGTCCACAAGGACCTGTCAACAAGGACTCGTCCACAAGGATTCGTCCACAAGGACCTGTCATCAATGACCTGTCAACAATGACCCGCCAACAATGACCGTCAACAATAACCCGTCCACAGGGGTCCGCTCCGCCACCCTCTCACAAGAGCCATGAGTGGACATGCTAATTCATAGTGGCTTTCCACCGAACATATGCACTTTATGTAGAACAACGTTTCATTCCATATTAGCATTCAAACTCTCACATGTTGCACTTAAAAAGAGAGATTCTCTAAAAATTTACAATTTCACCCCCTAATAGGGGTAGGTATTATTTTGGGGTTGAAATATATTGTCCATTGGAAAGGGGGTATCAGCCCGAGTTCAATGACACCTCATTCGTCAAAATACGACCACGGGTTCGGGAGATATCGTGCCGCCGCCATCTTGTGAGGAGGGTGAGGAGGAGGAGGATTTAGAACCCCCACAAAACCACTACTCCCGATGATTCAGGAAACAATATATTCCATTTTGGGACAAATCCGCCCAAACTTTATATTTGAACTATGAAAAAACTGGTGATCCTGAAGTGGGGAAAAAGTTATTGGAAGAATTCAATGAAAGTAGGCAGGGGAAGTGGAAAGACCTAACTTCTCAAATGAGCTTCACTCACTCCAGTAGGAGAGCATGGTCTCTTCTGAGAAAACTTGGAGCTGCTTCCATTGTATATAAAGAGTAACCTGGTTTCACACCAGCATGGCACTACACATCAAATTGAGAGCTGATAATATTCCATTAGACCTTGCCATGAAGAATCAAACAGAAAGAGAGCTTAATAATACAAACATCAACCTCCAAAATGACCCTCCTCTCTCTAATTCATTCAGTGACAAAGAAGGAAGGAAGGAAGCTTGTAGTTTAACGTGACCGTTAATCGCGCGATCATGAGCCACGGGCAGTGACAAAGAAATTGGTCAGCTATTAACATGCTAAAATTGAGGAAGGCATCAGGCATAGACGGCATATTCCCAGAGTTCATAAGATATCTCGGAAAACTTGCAAGAACATGGTTCAAGAACTTCTTCAGTGAAATTATGGATACTGGGATCGTTCCCCCAGAGTTCAAAGTGGCTCACACCTTGGCAATCCTCAAACCTGGAAAACCAGCAGATGTTCCTTCAAGCTACCGACCTATCGCCCTACTCAGTATTTGCTACAATTTCTTAGAACGTCTAATCCTGAATAGAATCCAGGGAATTATAAATATAACTCCATCATTCCAGGCAGGTTTCAGAACCCAACGTAGCTGCTGGGAACAGTCATTGGCATTAACATGTTACATCGAGGCAGGATTCCAGAAGAAGTTAAATACATCAGTCGCTTTTGTCGACCTAACAGCGGCATATGATACGGTCTGGCTAGACGGATTATTGCTTAAACTTAAAAGACATATACCGTGCACAAAACTAACATCACTCCTGAAGAATATGCTGACAAGTCGGTATTTCAAGGTCACCATAGGACAAACGACAAGCAAGTAGTTTTCAGTAAAAAATGGTCTTCCTCAATGTTCAGTATTAGCTCCATTGCTTTTCAACTTATACACCAGCAACATGCCTGACACCATCAGCAACAAATTCTGCTATTTCCAGGACTTAGCTATTGCTGTACAAACCTCCAAGCTTGAGGAAGGAGAAAGTATTCTCTCCAGTGATTTGCAATTAATGCATGCGTATTATACAAAATGGAGACTTAGTCCCAATCCCTACAAGACAGAAGTGTGTGCATTTCATCTGTGCAACCGCATTACCCACCAACAGCTGAAAGTGAATTTCTGCCTGCAAAGAGTTAAGCAAAATTTCAGCCCTAAGTATTGTGCCCATGTTGAATTGGCACAAGATTTGAACCCCTGATCCTTTATGGAGAAATACTCGAAGACTTTAGAAAGATCACAGAGAATACAAGAGCAGGCAAAATAGTAGGCGACCGTAAGACGGCTAAAATGGAAACAGAGGGTCAAGTCAGACACATAAATATCATTAAAGGTGACAGTTTAAAAGCAAAGAAACATTAAGGAAACTATTAAAATTTTAACGAGAGTCAAAGTCGAGAGGCAATAAATACCACTCGAAATTCCAATGAACCAGCAATTTCACTAGAATTATGACTTCTCAAGTGGACATCTGAAGGGAACTTTTCTCAAGTGGCTCTTTAAAACTTAAACCAGGATTGTGTTAAATCAGCAGTTTTTCTTAAATATACAGAAGGGGGAGTTACCTCGTTAAACTTAACAAAATAAATCCACCAGAAGTGTTAAATCTAAAGGAAGACGATAAACAGGAACGAGAAAAATCAGTAAGTTGGCCAACCGGAAAATACCACTCGAAAACTGCAAGCTAAGAGAAAATGTCATAATAAATCGAGCGGAATACTATTTGTGGACGACAGGAGTCGATAGGCTGGCCCCGCAAAGGGGATAATAACTAATTGATGTAATTAAAAATAAACCAGCGAAGGATTTTCATTCCGCCAGCCGGAAATCAAAAGATATTTATAAAACACACTTTAGATTAAATTATGAAGAGGATCAGACCAGGGAATGAGAAATTCATCTCCCGGTTTTGTAGAGAACTATTTTCCAGACAGAAACGAATAAATAGGCCTAAGGCTCGACCAGAAGTATGAAGTTCGTCAGTCAGATTCAAACCTCGGCAGAGGAGGTACGTTATGAAGTCCGTCAATTGAACGAGGGCCTTGCTAGAGGCACGTTATAAGAAGTATCGTCAGTTACAGACAGTCATCAGTCAGTTGAAGTCCGTCTTCATATCAGTCAGTAGAACGAGAAGCGATGCCGGAGGGCATGTTGTAATTATCAGTCGAGAGAGAGAGACTTTGCTAGAGGCAGATTATACGAGAATTGTCGAAGACCAGAGTTCGAGTGCGCTACGCAGATAGCCAATTTTTAACATTCTCTGTATAGGCATATCAGAAACGCTAGAGTTCGAGTCTCGTAAGAGGTAAGACCAGTATAAGGTGCGATAGACTGCGAAATAGTATTGGTTCGAACCAAACAGTGCATTAACGTAGGAAAGGCAGAAGATGCGAAAGTATCTTAAGAACGTTTACGAACGAAGTGCGGAAAAGTAAAGACAATAGAGGGTCAGGAAATTTGAACACTGGCAGTCAAAGAGAAACGATAACGTGCAGAAAAAGACAGTTAAAGTAAAGAACAATCATCCGAGTAAAACGTCAGAGAACGTAAGCTCAACAGTTAGAACTTGTAACACGATCTTCAGGGAAGATCACGATAGAAGGAAACAGAACTATAAAAATTGCGACAGAAAATTATGAAGCAAACGTAAAGAGCGATAGCAGGAGGATAAGTGGGACAGTAATACGTAAGGAGAAAGGAGGAAGTCTGAAGAAAGACAAGTACGAGATTGGGAATACTAGGAAGAGACTTACCGAGGGGAAAGAAGATAGGATCACACGTTCAAAGCAGTACAGGGAGAAGCTATTCATGCTGTTTTCCAACAGATTGTACCCTGAGAATTGGTCCGTGTTCGACTGTAAATATTAATTAAGTGAATTTTTATTGTGTTTTTATAAGTGTTAAGAGTAAAACTTGAAAAATGTATGAAGATATTGTCGTGTGAAAAGATAACGACCAAGTATTTAAAAAGGTCGATTATTATAGAAAAATGAAGTACTGAAGAATTCATGTGGGTGAAATCATCTAGAAATCACGTCATGAGCGGAAACATGGGTGAGTCAAAATGTTTATAAATATCAAAGTGATCGTATCATATGCTATCTCAATAAATGTATGTATGAAATGTATACACGATGAGTAATCAAATAGTAATAATGTGTCAGAAGGCAACCTCCAAGACGGTTTGCATGAATGTTAAAAATAATGATAAAAGTGCAGAAATGATAAGAATAATGATAATGTTGAAAGCCCGTAAAAAGGGTTAAATAACAATTAATTAGTGATCTAAAAAGGAGGAATAGAATGTAATAAAGTAAATGGCAAATAAAATGCATGCCAAAGAAATGAAGTAACGTAAATAAAACAAGCACCGTTAAAGTAATAATGATAATAATAATAAATATTGAGTTTTTACACTCCAAAATAAGAAATGTTGAGTTTTGTACTCCGAAATGTTAATGGTAAACTGAATAAATTGCATTCCGCAAAGTAATAATGAATTGATGAATGTCGATAAAAATAATAATAATAATAAACTCGAGTTGAATGAAGTAGATAAAAAATAATTAAGATAATTGAAGAATCATTGAGATACCTTAATATGATGATAAAATAACGCTATCCAGCAAATAATAAGAAAATGCGCTAAGATAATCGGTGTTATCGAATACCAGAAAGGGAATTGTGAAGTCACGATATATCGAGTTACGGTAAAGTAAAATGCTAATGTGAGCAAAGTTATGAAAGACGCTATGATGATCCAAGGTTTTTACAAGTTGTATTGCCACAAATGGCCTATAAAGAATAAATAAGTTAAATGCTAGCAAGTGAAATGAATATATCCTGTGACGGGCGTAGGTTTGGAGGTAAAAGGTATATAATTGTCGGAAAGTCGTCGATTTTGTTGTGCGAGGGTACGGACCCCTTGATTGAACAGGGATTCAAGTCAAGAGCATTATAGTGGAGATGTGTGGTAATGTTGAGTGAGGGCTCGACCCACTTAACCGGACAAGGGTTCGAGTTAAGGGTATTGTTTGTTGCAATCTAAGTCCCGCCGGGCAATTGCTAAATATATATGGAAGTACGATAGCTGCTACGATTTGTGTTTCGACTGGAGGTCCACAAAGGCGTACCTGAGCCTAGATTCACATTGCCTGTACTGTTCCAACGACGTTATGTAAGCCGACCACATAAAGTATGTGAAAGGAAAAGGTAATGAGTTGTAATCTCAAACTACGGCACGTGTCACAAGGAAAGTGGAATGAAAATGAATAAATAAGTGATAGTTAATGAAGTGAGGTGATAGCTTGGATCCTCATAAGCTTTTGCTTTAAAGGGAACGAAACAGTTGAAAGTTAAAATCTATAATGAGGCGCGAAGGAGGTCATAAATCACGAGGGGTTCAGGCAGTGGCCGACCGCTCCTTCAACGAGAAGGGAGAGAATACAATGAAGCTTTGTATACGAAGGTTAGGGTGTTTGAATGGATACTAGACGTTATCGCGGAACATGCAAATTTTTAGATTATGAGGTGCTATGTAATTGTGAATGAAATAATTAAACTAGCGGGTATTTGAAATTTATTCCCATATGAGGATTGCAAAAATCGGATAATATTTGGCCATAGTAGTCAAAGATATATTGATCATTAGATATTCGATTCCTACCTTAAGATACATGTAAAATATAAAACGGGTAAACTCAAATTTGAGTTTATAAGGTAACTGAAAAGTATGAAAAAATAGCATATGATACATCTTTAAATAAACCACCCTACTGCATGTAAATGAATTGTGACGGGACGTGAATTCAGGGATGGGCATGTATTTTTATTTTCAAAGTGTTAAATTGTTGTGAAAAATAAGGCTTATTGATTAAAGTTACAATACTTAAATGAATGATTATAAAGAGATATAAAGTAAATGAAGTGTGAATAAAGCCCAGAAGGGATATTAATAATACAGTAAATTATCTGAAAAGCCTTAGATAAAAATGGTATAAAGTGTTAGGCATGCTCTATGTCTCAAGAAATAAAATGTTGTGGAATGAAATATAAATGAATACTGAATAATAAAGAGACACCTAAGCAAAGTAACGCGGTAATATAAATATTATATGAATTTATTATGTCTTTGATATTTGATTATTGGAATTTTTCAAAAATGTAAGTGTTTTGTAAAATAATTGTAATTTCTGGGAGTTTTTCATAAAATAAACTCATGTCTTTTGAAACATGTTTGTTTTCAATGTAGTCTTGCAGATCCTAAAACAAGTGCTATCATATCCAATGTGAAATCACGTTGTGGGTGGACGTAACATGCCCCGAACCGCAACCGCTAGCCAGCACGTGATTGAGCATTTCCATATGCGATGGGTACAGTATCTTGGCATTACCTTGGACCGTTTCTTAACCTTCAAGAAACACTTAGAAAACACAGGCCAAAAACTCAAATCGCGGAACAATATCATGAAGAAATTGGCTTCCACAACATGGGGTGCCGATGCAACTTCACTACGCACGCCTGCCCTCTCCATGGTTTATCCTGTAGCAGAGTATTGTGCCCCAGTGTGGCACCGTAGTGCTCATACTAAACAGATCGATGTCCATCTGAATGAAAGTATGAGGGTCATAACAGGCACACTGAGATCCACCCCAAATCCCTGGTTACACACTATCAGTAATATATCACCTCCAGAACTAAGACGACAGGAAGCAACAGTACGTGAGTGGAGAAAGTTACATCAACAAAATCACCCACAGGATCTACCAATTCATGAAGTTCTTAATGATCTTCCCTCCACTCGTCTTAGATCAAGGAACCCAATATTGCATAACATACCTGACATTAATTCCACGGAACTATGGCGCCAAAAACTGGGCGGCTGCTCCAGTGAAACATCAAGGTATTCTACATCCTACTATACGACTTCCGGGATTCAAACCGAAGAGAAACCAGTGGGTAAAATTAAATCGCCTAAGAACAGGCCACGCCAGATATAACGCCATGCTACATAAATGGGGACTTCATGATTCTTCTGCCTGTGACTGCGGAGCTCATCTTCAAACCGTAGAGCATATTGATCAAGAATGTCCACTGAGGAAGTATGCTGGATCACCACAAAATGTTATTTCTGCTGCACCTCCCTTTCTGGACTGGCTTCAATAACTAGATATCTCGTTATGAATGCAAACGCAACCAATGTTATTGTGATGTATATATTGTTGATATGATTTGCTTATTTATATATATGCATACATTTATTATATTGTAATTCACCTAGTTGCTAGCCATACGATAAATAAATAAATAAATAAATAAATAATAAATAATGCTCAAATCTAACTTCATAAATATCAGACATTTCATCATTCATCATAATTTCACCGATTTCCATTCTTAAATAGCCACCAATTCACCATAAATACCTTTAAGCATAGTGGCATTACTTCTTCATAACTAAATTATGCACCTGAGACCAACGATCTCACTTCCAATTGTCACAAACATATCAATACTCAATAGTATATTCGATCAGTTGTTTGCTAAGCCGTAATGGCGATTAATACTTTCTCCAATAAATGAACACTTTAAATCTGACAATGTTAGCCTTCCTTGTACTCATGGGAAATTCCTAATACCATTTATAACCATCGATTTCATTCTGCAATTTACAAATTATTAATCAACATTAAAATACTCTACGATAATGATCCCAATTTCCAGCACAGTTTGTCATATTAAATTCAGTAGTTTGTAGACTGTCCATTTATTCATTTATAGCAGATGTGATAGCTTCCTAACCAACCATCGTAACTGACTTCATAAATGGTAAGAATTCCTGCGTATGATTTCATAATCATCGTCACACACAATCTAGCTAACTTGCCTGGCTATTATGCTAATTAATGCGGAATAATTACATTAATTAACACTTGGGATATTTATTAATTATTTACTGAGAGCCTGCTACTACGTAGAATATTTTAGCAGCATAAAAAGAATAATAGAGCTTCGTAGACAAATTATGGTTTCAATAAAATAATTATAACAGCTGAAAATTCGTGATTTTTAACGAAAAGAATATTTTAAAAATTACCAACACTCTACAGATGAAAATAATTGCAGTAATAAACTTTCTGTACCTTATATTGACTTATTCGTCTGGCTTGTGGTCCTGATGTGATTTTGGTCCTCGTGCTCTCACCCTCCTTCGCACGAATTAACCAGGCGAAAGACTTTCCATCTCCCCAGCTGGATTAAATTAGTTGATCATTCTAATAGTCTTGGATACCATTCCTAAATTGCGGAATTCACCCACATGGTTATGCATTTTGAACGTGGTGTTGGAAATAACAAGTTTTGTCCTAAAGTTTTGATATTTTTGTGTATTCTGAATTTTACGCAGTAATATTTCACTCTATTCGTGGCACTTGAAGAAATGATTGCTTTTTAATTTCACCTCATGTGTAACTATGCCAACAACAGTCCAAATTGCTTCTGTTACAAATGTTTCAATTAAAAACATCCGGGATCACACATGCAAAAATAACAGGCATTCAAAAGGAAAACTTGGAAGTGTTCTACAATTTGTCATAAACAATTGTTCATTCACCAATGTTTCTATCAAACCTGTGGTATTTATTAACCATAAAATCAAGCGTGGACAGAAGATCCTTCTTTATTTCACCTCTCGTTTTAGATGATGGGTTTAACTGAGAAAGATTCACCAGATGTGTCACATATTGCATTTCATAATCTTTCTTGAAACCCCCCGCCGGTACTGCCACCTTGAAGAAGGCAATTTGTTATTGCCGGGTGTTTTGGGGGCTTGAGAGCCCAAATGATCTTCAGAGCTATGCCAGCAGCTATGTCACCCAAGCTGAAGAGGTCTAAAGTGATGAGCCGGACTAAGAACGCTACCCTAGTCCTCCAGGTTGGGGGTTGGGCGTGGGGCTAACAACCCCACCCTGTAAAACCTCAAAAGTTACGAAACTCTCAACGAAGCTTCGGAATTTGGACGGAATTAACGATGACGAACCTGGAAAATGTTTAAGGACAAGGAAAAAGGATATGCCATTGACAATGGCAACATGGAACGTACGAACGATGTTGCAGATAGGAAAAATGGCAGAAGTAGCTGAGGAAGTATTGAAGTATGGAATGGATATAGTAGCACTACAGGAAGTGAGATGGAGGGGAAACGGTAGGATCGATAAGGAGGACTATACAATGTTATACAGTGGTCTTGAAGTAAGAACTCGTCAGTGTGGAACAGGCTTTATCATTAGTTCAAACATAAACATATTTTTTCTTGGATTTGAGCCTCTAGGAAATAGAATGTGTAAAATGAGACTAAAGGGACGATTCAGAAATCTGACTCTTATATCAGCGTATGCACCTACAGAAGACGATAGTGAAGAGGAAAAAAACGCATTCTATGACCAGTTGGAAAAGGAATGTGGTATGATACCAAAATATGATGTGATAATACTTCTTGGGGACTTCAATGCCAAAATAGGTAGAGAGGACTTCTTGCAGTATGTAGCAGGGAAACATTCTTTACTTACTAATACTAGTGAAAATGGGAAGCTTCTATGCCAATTTGCAGAAAGTAATAGAATGGTAATCAAAAGCACTTGATTTAAACATAAGGATATACACAAAGGGACCTGAAAAATGCCAGGCACTGGAGTGGTAATTCAAATTGACCATGTCTTGATTCCAAGAAGACATGCATCTTCAATGATTGACGTCAGATCTGCAAGGGGCCCCAACTGTGCTTCGGATCTTTTTTTGGTGAAAGCTCTGTTTAGAGAACAAATTGCGAATGTAGAATGTGACAGAGGAATTAAGTGGATACAGTGGGACGTGGAAAAGTTTCAGCTAACACAACTTGTTAAGCAATATGTGGACACACTGAACAAGAAGTTGGAAGAGAGATTAAAGAATATGAATGAGGATGACACTGTAGACAGGAGATGGACTGGAATAAAGAAAGCATTGGAAGAGACTGAAAGGAACTATTGGGGAGAAAAAGAGGAACAGGAATGAAGAATGGCTTGATGATGAATGTAGGAAATATATAGAGCAGAAGAACGCAGACAGATTGATTATGATTCAAAGAGAGACAAGATGGAATTGTGAAAAATATAAAGAAAGTAGAAGAACAGCAAATAGAGTTATGAAAAGGAAGAAGAGAATGTATTTAAGAAGAAAAATGGAAAGAATTGAAGAATTGAACAGCCAGAATGAAAGTAAGAAATTGTACCAAGAAACAAAACGAATGACAAAGGAATTTCAACCACGGGAGAACTCATGTAAGGATAAAGATGGAAATTGATTGGAGAGGAAGAGAGAGTCCTTTAAAGATGGGCGGAGCATTTTATAGATGCGTTAAATATAGAACGTAAGGGCGACATGAATGAGAGCCATGTCTACATGAATGTAGAGCCACAGGTCATCTACCAGGTATAGATGAAGTTATGGAGGCAGTGAAGCGTCAACGCAATGGAAGAGCACCAGGAGAGGATCAGATCAGAGCGGAGGTAATAAAGAATGGAGGGCAAGGGATAGCTAGGAACCTACATGAACTGATTGGTGAGATATGGGAAAGGGAGATAATGCCACAGGATTGGAAGGTTGGCCTTATCTGTCCCATCTTCAAGAAAGGTGATAAGTTACAATGTGGAAATTATAGAGGGATAACATTACTGTTGTACATATTCTCAAGTATATTGCAAAGGAGACTAAGCGCCTACGTTGAAGAAATACTGGATGAGAACCGGTGTGGATTCCGACCAGGAAGAGGAACTACTGACCAAATATTAATTATGAGACGATCTATGGGGAAATGCTATGCATATGATGTTGATATGCATTTGCTATTCATTGATTTCCAACAGGCGTTTGATAGCATTGATAGAACGAAGATAATGAACGCCCAAGAAGCATGTGAAGTGCCAAAGAAGTTGATCAGACTAGTAGCAATGCCAATGGAAGGATCGCAGGCCAAGGTTTATGTAGGAGGAAAAACTAGCACGCATTTTGAGGTGAATACCGGAGTGAGGCAAGGAGATTCATTGTCTGCAGTGTTATTCAACTTGACACTGAATGAAGTTATGAACGAACTAGGATTGGGAGGGACGATAATAAACAAGTTCAAGCAGGCGTACGCGTATGCGGATGACATTGTGTTGATGGCACTGAACTGGGAATCTCGGATCATGAATGGAAACAGGGCTAACTATGCTAACACTAAGCCCTTGAAATCAAAACTTCTAAGTAGGAACTTGAAAGTTATACTCTACAAGACCCTTAATAGACCAGTGGTGACCTATGGATCTGAGACGTGGACAATATCAACAAATGATGAGAATGATCTTAAAACTTTCGAACGGAAATTTATAAGAAGTGTATATGGCCCGATAAACGAGGATGAGGGGTGGCGAATCAGGACAAACAAAGAAATTGAAGAGATAATCAAACGTGAAGATATAGTGAAACTCTGTATCACCAATAATGATCGCTGACAGCTGTCAAAGCTAGCACGTGGGGAAATGCTGCGTTGCCACTGAGGCAGATCATGACTCATAACATTCCAAGAGAATTGCAGGAAGACAAAAATACTGGGGAAGTTAGCCCCCTGCCTGGCGGTCTAATGACCGTGACGAGTCAAGGGACAGTAGAACATTGTGAGGTTTGAAGCCATTTTTCAGTGTTGCCTGAGTAAACAAAAGTTTGGTGCTTTTCAGTCGGTCAACACGAAAGTGCCCAAATAGAGCTGGGTTATGCCCTGATCCTGAAATAAATTACATAAGATTAATAAATACACTAGGATGACCAGTTTCGATCGTCAAGCGATCATCGTCAGATCCATTACACTTAGGCTATAACATCTATGTTTGAGAATACAGGTGAAAAATATATACAATATGTACAATTATTTAGTTGCAGTGTTGGTAATGCAACAGTCGGTGTATGTTAAATGTGGTATATCTAATATTAGGTAAACTTCTAAAATAGTGATGAAAATTCGGAATTTGTCTGTTAGGGGTGATTATATGGTTTTACAAAATCAACTATGGTTATACTGAAATAATAATACAAGGAGACAACTCGATACGTATAAGCTTGTATTATTTCAGTATAACCATAGTTGATTTTGTAAAACCATATAATCACCCCTAACAGACAAATTCCGGATTTTCATCACTATTTTAGAAGTTTACCTAACATTAGATATACCACATTTAACATACACCGACTGTTGCATTACCAACACTGCAACTAAATAATTGTACATATTGTATATATTTTTCACCTGTATTCACAAACATAGATGTTATAGCCTAAGTGTAATGGATCTGATGATGATCGCTTGACGATCGAAACTGGTCATACTAGTGTATTTATTAATCTTATGTAATTTATTTCAGAATCAGGGCATAACCCAGCTCAATTTGGGTACATTCGTGTTGTCCGACTGAAAAGCACCAAACTTTTGTTTTGGACAGTAGAACAATGAGTCAAACCATGTGCCCACTGCTGTGTCGTCATATATTGCTACACTGCTCGCTGTTGCTATGGAGACCGTGACCCCTCTCGTCTCCACTCCTCACCTCACCCTTCAAGCGGATGGCAGCTTTCACCGTTCATCTATTGTAAATCAGAGTATAAGTTCCGACGTCTGGATTGGCTGCGTCATGTAGAGAGGATAAATGAAGAAAAACACCAAGGAAGATAGACTATTACACGGAATAGGGAAGGGAAGAGGAGACGTGGACTACCGCGTAAAAGATGGCAACAAGACTTAGGAGAAGACCTGAGAACTATGAGGGTTAGGAGATGGTGGGATAAAAACTCATAGAAGGGACGAATGGCGAGGAATCGTGAGAGAGGCCAAAGCCTACCCTAGGCTGTAGCGCCGAGGAAGTAAGTAAGTAGTAGTAATCTTTCTTGAAGAATGAATAGGCGTTCCATTCATCGATTTCACTAATACTTTATCGTCCAAAATAGTGTTGGAATTACGCAATCTCATAGAAGAGAAATTAGTGACCTGGAGTTCGGATGAATTGATATATACATCAGCTAGTGCACCCAAGTAATAAAAATTCCTCTCGTTGCACGTTAAGGACTATGGAAGGATGTTTCAATCTGGCTGGTAGGAACATTTCCGTAACTTCTTCAGGAACCATGGGTTTGCAGTGCCTGTCACTAGAAATGTAATATGTATGGAGTCAAAATCTCTTTGAGCATCAAGGTAAATGGCAGTAATCAGTACCATTCTAATCTTTATTTTGGGCTCCACATAGTTGTTACACCACACGTCCAGTTTTTCTTTGCAGTAAATCCAGATTTTAAAATGTTTAAGAAACAGGAAGCAATTTCATTGCAACTGCGACTAGAAACACCCTCATGCCACATACAATGTTTTTCCACTGTAACCCATATGTATACATTTACATACGAGTACATGAACAAAACATACTGCTATGAGTGAGCATGGGGCAGCAAATAACCTGTTGTAGTTCCATTAATATGGTAGGAAGCTGGGACACTCTCATATATCTATTTAACAAAGAACCTTCTAGGTTTTGTATTGGTGCATACTTAGTTCTGTTCGTAAGGTGTAATTATCAGAGGCATATTCACTTGCCATGATTTTACACTGCAGCCAGTCTAAACTCTGCATGTGTCTGTCTAAGACATTTCAAAATAAAGTTTTGGAAAACAATTTCAAAACACACGTTGTTAAAATCTATATTCTACGTTCGACTCAGCATACTTGACTTTAAAATCATACTAGATTACTTATATACTACCTACTTCCCTTACTTCTTCCATAGTGGCTCTCTTTGCGTGGAAATGTATGTATGTGTTCCTTCAAAATATTCCAATCTGCATCTCTATATTTAAGCCTGTGTCTATGTGGCGAAAGAGTTTGTCCCCAACCACTTGCATATGCGGCATGCCCTTTCTTCTTTGTTCATTCAGTGTCTAAAGCAGGCTGTTCCAAATCCATGAGTTTGAGTATGCGTACACGCGAGTACTCAGCAGTGTTGCTCGGAGCACGGTTGGAGAGGGATTGGGGGTGAGAGCCAATACATCACTGGGCGAAGGTCATAACACAAGTTCATGCACTTCCTGCCGGTCATGATGTATCCACCGCGAAGTGACGGCAACCCCCCACAGCAGAGCTGTATTGCATGTTGCAGGTTTACTCACGGAAGGCGGCGAGTACTCCGCTGCTCACGGGCGAGTTGCTCGGCTGCAACAGCCTGGTCTAAAGCCTTCGGTTTGTGACAGAAAATGTCTTTAAACGTTTAGGAACATACCTGCACAAGTCTATTGTCAGAGGGAACAGTATATTGCATTGTTGATTGTTGCTTACTTTAAGCCAGATCAGCATACTGTCCATGATTCTTGGTGATACGGGTGTCATCTCTATTCGGTTAATCAAGTATGTGGCTAGGTTTTTTTTTATCTGAGAGTTTGTACAATTCTAGGAATAAGATGTCTTTCTATTCTTATGCGAGTTCCTTACATTTGTACTTGCATTTGCAACATGCCTGCAATACAATAATATGATTAAATACAATACATGATGTATAATGTGTATTCATATATTGCACTTTTAAACGAGTTACAAGTTGAATTCATAATGAGAATGGCAGAACCGTGGGTTGCAAAACACAGCCTATATTGTGGTTATAAGGACACTGTATACCTGACATACTGAAGTTTTTCCTGGTTTATTTATTCCCGTTAATGTAGTGTAAGGCTTTCCATGAACCTTCAATTCTTTTCTATCAGCCTGTTTCTTCCTATCAATATTATATTGCGTATTATACTTTGGTCCATCTTAATACAATACACAAACTGCGTATGAGGCTAATAAACAATGACCTAACACAGGATAACTAATATTTTAGCGGAGAGATTGTAGGAAAATCAAATAGAATAGAATTGACTGTACTTTCTGCAACACAGTGTGTAGTGTTCTGTGATAGATAACATAGTCGATTAATCGATTGCATGGCACCATAATAAAGAAGATTCGCACGTACATCGTTCTCCAGGGAAACTATTTTGAAGATACACTGGGCGTGGCCTTTGGACAATAGCTTAAACTACATGGGAATGTTTGACTTTTGTATCCTTCTGTACAACATTAGCAACAGAACAGAGAACAGTTTCAATGAAAAATACCGAAAATTAGGTATCCTGGCACTTATACTGGTTCCCACAAACACTCCTCAGTTTATGGAAAGTAAGATTTTGATATGCATACCTGTAATTTTAGACTTGAGCGGTGGTCAACTATACCAAGTTTCACAGATATCGGATCATTCCTTGACGAATTAGACAATTTAACATCTCGGGAATTGACATGCTTGCGATCTGTAAATTATTGCATGAAAACCAAAAGTTTATGTATTCACTTTGATCACTTGATCACTTGATTAGTATGCAAGAATGAAAACATGTTTTAAAAATTTCACACAGTTGCCAGTGTAACATTTTGAAAACAACATTGAATTACATTAGCCGCCAATATATGAAGCTCTAAATAAAGATCTACTATGCCAAGTTTTATTGCGCTTGGATGACTCAGTCCCCAGAGAAGGTCACTGAAGTATTGGAAATTTGCAGGCCCACCATATTGATTTTGAAATTATCATGTTTTTGAAAATCGCACACACCAACTTACTCAACAGTCTTCTATCACCATACAACATTTCAGATTGATTGCTGGAATAGTTTTGGAGAGGTTGAGTACCTGCATAACATTTCAAGTGACCTCAATGTTGGATTGGTGACAATGAAATGTGAAAGGCACGGTCGGGGTGAGATAGGGTAGTTGTAAGTTCTTGCCAAGTCTCATCAAAGTCACTCCAGTTAATCAAAATATATTAGGGACACACACAGACATACACAGACACATACAAAAAAGGTGATGAAAAAAGTCTATATTTTGTATGATAAAATCAGGCTAAAATTAATGTAAATGTAACATCAAACCATCTAGCGAGGCTGGATGTGGTTTCCGTAAATGTTTCAAGGGTGATTGTTATATTTCAAGATGTGGCTGGATACCGCGCCAGTCCTGTGAAAGAGAAAATTCTATTTATTTGGGCAAGTGCCTATTATCGAAATTGAACGAGGCTGTGTTCAGAATTGTACCTGCCAGGGTACAATTTTGAAAGTTGATAAAATAGAAATCTTAGAATTTTGACCGCGAATAAGCAAGTAATATTTCGTCATACTTTCGTATCAGTAACATTTAGTTGAAGGCTTTCTGATAACAATCGATTTAAAATTATATGTAGCATTTTTGTTAATACAGTAAAAATATGTACCTAGTGTTCGTAATTATTCCTCCTTACTCTAAGTGAGCCACTCTCGTGGCCATCACCCTTTGAGCATTGGCTGGTCTATGAGTTGCAACTGTACATAATATGACCGCTTTATGCACATATTTTTATTACTCTATAATTCACAACGCTCAAAGTGATCATTTAAACCATTGAATACTGTGTAGATTAGTTAACTATGCAAGTCGTAGCAGCAAATCCTTCTTGACTCAGCTGGCAGTATAATGCATATGTCCAAGTAGTCAAACTCCATGTAAATATGAAACACAACAAAAGTATCAATTCTCAAAATATTTTTATCCCTCAGAATCTCTGTGTAAACATTGGTGAATCCCCAAGTATTACGGAACCTAAAATCATCTTGAACTGAATTTATCCTATTCAAAGCTGGCATCAAACAAGAGTTCAAGGAAGATATGATTTCAAACGGATACACCACACTGACTTGGGAGTCAACGAGATAATTACCTTTGGTCCTAGGGGTGTCGATGAGCAGCAAATCCTTCTACGACGAGCATCTGAATGGCATGTCCAGGATTTTGGCCAATATGTGACCTGTCGACGAATAATTCAGTGTTTCATCAACTCAGGTATTGTCATCAACTAACCAAATATTTCACGGTCATATACAGAGAAAACGTATTGAATGAGTGATACAAAGTTAAGTTATTCAAGGATAGGAGTGACCTAGAAAACATTTGTGTAATAACATACCATCCAGTGGCATTGCTGGTATAACTGCTGTTCACAATCAGATTGCTCATATTTATAGATAATAATAATGTTATTGGTTTTACGTCCCTTTTAACTACTCTGGCTTTTAGGGACGCCGTAGTACCAGAAGTTTGCCCTGAAGGGGATCTTTAACGTGCCAGTACATCTACTGACACGGCTCCCTCTCATTTGCGCACCCTCAAATGCCAGCTGACTGCGCCAGGATACGAACCTGCAACCTTGGGCCCAGCCATATTTATAGAATAAATAAGTGTACGCTAATATACATTTTTCGTGTCTGCCAGTCAGTTTGGGAAAGACGCAGATGTGTCACTGTAGTTACTTGGACTGAGTACTCACTCGTTTTCTCATCGCATCTTAAGGCTTGGAAGGATCTACGTCTTGTCTAAGAATTTCAACCCGGTCGTTCACTTTCGTGTAGCCGCCATGGAGAGTGATTGATTGAGCAGGGGAAAGTGTGAAGGTCTCGCCTAGTTGACACTCCACACGTCATTAGCTCACCGTGTACTCCCAGCATAATGTAATAGCTTACGGCACGAAAATTATCTGTATTGTATACTGTATTACACTGTATATACAGTATTGTAACCGTCCATCATACTAACTTAGTGCAGCTGAGTCGTTATCTACATTCCCATGTAGGGTTCGGTGATAGCGATCATAACACAAGGAGTTGGTATTTAATGTTCAGGATATTCCATAGTAGGCCTACTTATGACGCAATTGAGGGTACGATCTCAATATATGAAGCCGCTTTGACGTCAAAAGGAATCTAATTGAAGGCCGTTGCTCCATATTACGCTTAGAAATTTAAAGCTGTGTTAACAGATGAAAACAAGAGGTGTATAAATTAAGTCTTGTATCTCCTTAGTTTTCTAGTACTGTGGCTAACGGATAATCAGGCGAAGAGTTAAGAAGCCAGTGGGAAATAACCTGTTGGCTACCCATTTGACTAATGAAAGGCGGAAATTGTGATGGAGGTTCTGTTTACTGAATACTGTATGTACTTCCATATTATTAGCATTGATCTAGGCTGGGTTAAAATCTAGGTCGCTGATTGTGTTACAAAGCAGCACTGTAACCGAGTCTACAGTTTCTTCATGTCCTTAAAGGAAGCATGCGTTAATTTGTGTTGAGCACCGGAACCGATTCTCACACACCAATGCAGATACACATAATGATCCACCGTCACGTGGTACGATCCTCGTGATGTAACTATGGTTCTAACAATGGAGAAGGTCTATTTCCTTGCACCCATGACTGTCATATTTGCTAAGATTAAATATTCCCTACTTGCAACCAGGCATCTTTAACTTTTTGGCCAAAATTCTTCTAATGAAAATCAACGTCACAGATGGCCACACAGAGCAAAAGTTCACACGGACAGTGTGTGCTGATCGCATACGAGTTTTAAGACGTGCTAGTATATGTTGTCGACCAAGCTCGTCGTTTCTGACTGGCTCTTTTTCCACTGACAAGGAGAGGTCGCCATGTGGTTTACTAAAAAAGCGCTCAAATTTAAAAAATATTTTGCCCCTGTTCGAGCGTTTTCGCCAATGGGCCTTAGTGTGTTCAAAATTGAACGTTTAAAATCAATCCTCAAACTTTTGTAGTCCTATTCCCGTTCACGCTACCAGTTCGTCTCCGTGGCGTAGTCGCTATCTTGTTGGCATGGGGAATTGAAGGTTTCGGGTTCGAGTCAGACCTTGGTCAGTACTTTTTTTTCTTTTACTGATACATTCCTTATTGTCTTTTGTGTTTTCTATAATGCATTTGCTGTGGTCTCTTCGAGTTTGGAGCTATGTACATTTTTTTTTATTTAGTCAATTTACCCTCTAGGTTGGTGGTTCCCACGGACTCAGCGAGGGAACTCACCACTACCGCCTCTATGGGCAGTGTCCTGGAGCTTGGAACATCTGGTTGGGATGGATACAACTGGGGAGGTGTGATCAGCACTTCGCCCAGGCGGCCTCACCTGCAAAGCGAACAGGAGCCTCATGAGGGAGGGGAAGGGATGGAAGATAGGGATGGATAGGCTAGGAAGAGGGAAGGAGGCGGCCTTGGCCTTACAGTAGGTACCATCCCGGCATTTGCCCGAAGACGAAGTGGGAAACCACGGAAAACCACTTCGAGGATGGCTGAGGTGGGAATTGAACCCCCTCTACTCATTTGGACCACCCGAGGCTGAGTAGACCCCGTTCCAGTCCTCATACCACTTTTCAAATTTCGTGGCAGAGCTGGGAATCGAACCCAGGACCTCCGGGGCGGCAGCTAACCATGCTGACCGCTACGCTACGGAGGCGTCTGTACAAAATTTTAACATCATTATTCGAGCGTGACGCTTGAACGTGTTGTAAGTTTTATACGTTAGAATTTAAATGCAGCGTGGCCGGCGACGCTACGTTCATTCGCTCTGCACCGAGTATTCTTCTTCTTCTTCTTCTTGGTACGGTAGTGGGCATAGTAAACTCTTTACCCAGGCACCGAGTCTAATGCAGAAACGCAAGAGCCCTTCCCTCTGTTCCACGGTGCTCCACCATCAAGCTAAACTTTCTGTATGTAAACAATAACGTAAATAGAAAATGCAACAACAATTAATAAAGTACTTGATGTAAATATTGTACCAAAAACATAAAATAAAATAAAAAATGTCAAAGAAAGATAAAGAAAATGAGTTAGAAAGGATCCGATCACGGTAACTTCCATTCCTAACGACAAAGCGCTAGCGACTACGCCACGGAGACGAGCCGGGAGGGTGTGTGGGAATAGGACTACATAAGTTTGAGGATTGATTTATACGTTCAATTTTGAACACACTAAGGCCCATTGGCAAAACGCTCAAACAGGGGTAAACAAAATAATTATGAAGAGCAAACTCACCAAATTTGAACACTTTTCTAGGAAACCACATGGCGACCTGTCCTTGGGAGCCGAAACGGAGAGAGGGAGAGGCTTGCATCTCTCTGGAATACCTTTGCCCGCCAGCAAGGTCTGGTCTTCATCGACATTTATTCGGCACATAATGTTTATTCTATTTTGGTGAAGGCTCCTTTAGCTTGCATGCTAGTCGAGTGCCATGATTATGCTTTTACGATTTCTTTGTACCTGTCTAACTTTGACAGCCTTGTGTTGGTAAATAAACCTATGAAATGCAACATTCCAGTAGCCTGTCGGTGCATCTATTTTGGGCGGGTTAAAACTATACACAACCTTGAGACCAAAATTGACTTCATACCTCAGTATCTTAAAGTGGTATGCACACTGGACAGAGACGTTTGCTGTCCTTAGAGCAGTGATCTATGCCCATGGTTGCAGTATCAACTCGGGGTGACTGTTCTTTAAGAGAGCGACACATCGAAGTCATCTACCCCTGGGATGGAACCATGGTACAGTCCATTGGCAATAAAGGGTGCTTAAATAGCAAATGGGACGCCCATGATAACAGGTTTACTAGAAAGTTAAAGATTCCCGTCGGGATAATATTTCAGCACCGTGGTACCCGTGAAGCCTCAGAATAGCAAGGAATTTAAAACCACGTAAATATTATTAGTCGCCTCCGTAGCGTAGCGGTCAGCATGGTTAGCTGCCGCCCCGGAGGTCCTGGGTTCGATTCCCGGCTCTGCCACGAAATTTGAAAAGTGGTACGAGGACTGGAACGGGGTCTACTCAGCCTCGGGTGGCCCAAATGAGTAGAGGGGGTTCGATTACCCCTCAGCCATCCTCGAAGTGGTTTTCCGTGGTTTCCCACTTCGTCTTCGGGCAAATGCCGGGATGGTACCTTCTTCAAGGCCACGGCCGCCTCCTTCCCTCTTCCTTGTCTATCCATCCTAACCATCCCTTACCTTCCCTCATGAGGCCCCTGTTCGCTTTGCAGGTGAGGCCGCCTGGGCGAGGTGCCAATCCCACCTCACCAGTTGTATCCCTTCCGATTCGATGTTCCCAGCTCTAGGACACTGCCCGTAGAGGCGGTAGTGGTGAGTTCCCTCGCTGAGTCCGTGGGTTCCACCAACCTGGAGGGTAAACGACAAAAAAAAGGTCGCCTCCGTAGCGTAGCGGTCAGCATGCTTAGCTGCCGCCCCGGAGGTCCTGGGTTCGATTCCCGGCTCTGCCACGAAATTTGAAAAGTGGTATGAGGACTGGAACGGGGTCTACTCAGCCTCGGGTGGTCCAAATGAGTAGAGGGGGTTCGATTCCCACCTCAGCCATCCTCGAAGTGGTTTTCCGTGGTTTCCCACTTCGTCTTCGGGCAAATGCCGGGATGGTACTGCCCCCGTAAATTGAATTATATTGAGACCACGGTGGCTGTATTGGCAAATATGAAGAAAGTTATGGCTGTCATAGTTGTGACGTGGATACTTATGACGTAGGCACGGATGACGCAGACTTTATGCAAGTAGGCTGGTTGAACTGAGATTCTTGGTGACGTCATGATTTTGTTCGAGAAAGATCTGAGATTTACGACGCAGTCGCAGGGAAACATGGAATTGTGCTGAGGAAGAAGTTACGCTATTGGAGGAAAGGCTTGAACCAATGAATGATAGTTTGGAGGGAGACGGAGATTACTGAAACTATTATATTTAATTGCTTTTGGAATGCAGAATTGTGGAAATCTATTTTCAGTTATGGCATTGATTTGGAATGTTGAAGAAATTAATTTTGAGTTTTTGAAATTTGAAAATCCGTCAAGTATAGCCAAAGTTAGAACTTCTAGCGATGACGCAGGAACAAGCTATGGAAGGGATGGATACGCCCCTTAAGAAGTTGATAAAAGATCTTGCACAGCAGAGAGAAGCTCTCATGTGTCTCGTATTTCTGATGTCTTATGGTCGTTTTTTTTGATTTGGTCAGACTACGAGTGAATCAGTGAAGCAAGTCGTCATTAGAACGTGTGGTGAAGCCCACCGCATTGAACGTGCACGGAGCAGTGCAGCAGTACCATTTTACGGTTTTGAAACTAGGCGAAGTTGAAACGCACACATTAACGAGTCTACAAGAATATATATCAAGAGTTAGCTAATGCCTATAAGCTAATTCTATTGTGCATAACAGTATTAAAGTGTGTAGTAAAGTTGAAAATTTTCACGATTATAATTTGGAAGATATTGGCATTTTAAGACGGCAGACAAAAGTGATTTTCTCGCCACCTGAGAAGCACTTTTATAAGATCACATTCTACGCTACGGCTGACACTGGTATTGCAACCGTGATACTTAAGATTGCATTTGGTGATATAACGCTACATTCTACAATGCAACAATATAATATGGCAGTTCTTTCAACTATTATAACGGAAATGGAGATGGAAGGCTAAGGACTTTAATGCAATTGGGACATATATCGATGGAGTGAAATAGCAGCATGGAACTTCGTTAATCGCCATTCTACACAAGCGAGCATGTAGTGAACATCCAACTACACTCATGCATCGTAGTCCAACGCTGAATTATATCAAATGGCAGTGGAAATATTTTCATACTCCACAAATATGAATATTTCTGCGGAAATAATTGCAATAAACTTCATGGCGAATTTCTACCAGAACTTCAGGGAACTATCAAGAGAGGCCAGGGTGGACCCGGCTCACAAAGAAGAGTTTTGCCAGAAGGATGTCTATCGTCTACACGGAGCAGTGCAATTTCCGGAGGAGGAAGCAGTTCTATTCTCCGAGGGCGCTGGTTCCAGGTTCGAGGTCGGAGCACATCTTTACGCTGGTAAAATGGAACCATCAGCAGTCTTCTTTGGAAATTTTCCTCTGGAACTTCAATCAACAGATAAGGTAGTCGTGAACGTTTCTTGTTTTATTTGAGCCATTTAGCGATGTCTGAGCAACCATTTTTCCCATATTTTCTGTCCCATATATTTTGCCCCATATTCTTGCTTGATATTTCTGTACTCAGTACACTTTGATGAGTTATGCCTTTTTCTACGATTTATTGAGACATTGTTATGTCATTTGCATAGTTAAATAATTTTGGATCAGTTGTGACTGATAATCTATTCTTTTAGTAATTTGTATGTTTTTGTAGTCACGATTTGACTGTAAAGTTAACGATTTTCTATGGCAGATTTGAATTCAGACAGCGTGTCACTTTATTAAAGTAATTCTTTTCAGTAAATTACTTTGACCAATTTTCTGTCATCATCAAGAAAGAAGAATAATTAAAAGATTTTAGAGCGTTAAAATCTATTACTGTATCGACGATCTTGGAAATACTAGTCGTTTTATGAACATGATTGCAACATAGACATTTATCGTCAGTTTTGAAATACCATTACATTATAGACAATTTTATGAAATATAAACTTTGATTACGATTTATTGAATACACTTAAGTAATGAACTTTTGATAGGAATTTTTCTCAATTCTAGATTGGAACAATAATGTTTGCATTCCACAGTCTAAATGGATTCTATTCGACTATTATGCAGTTTAGATGAACTTTGATTAAAGATAGTATTTTTATACTGCGTTACTTTGAAGATATTAATCTCAATTTTGATAGACCAGGGAGGCGTGTCTAATCGTATTTGCTATTAAATTTATTTGTGATTGGCAAATTTTTACTTCATATCGATTCATGAATGAAACCCACGAAGGTTAAATATAATAACAGTTTGATACAATTGATAAATATAAGAATTTTTAAAGTGGAACTATGGATGTATAATCGTTAGTTCAGTGGACGTGTAAAAGTCGCTGATGAATAATGCCCTTGAATAAGCGAAGGAGGTTCCCACAGTAATTAATGATGTTGAAGAATTTGTAAGTGGAGGTTTTTTGTATGTATTGTGGAAGATTTTGATGCCATATATATTGAGATATATGATGAATTCTGGGCCTATTTTATGCAATTTTGTGCGTTTGAGCGAAGTATTTTTCCGCTGAGTTTATTGTCCAGGTCCTTTGAAAATTAATCATGTGAAGTTACTGTTATAATTAACAAGAGTGTTTAAATAATTTGAGATGACGATTTTGAATGGAGGTTACCGTCACAAATAATAATAATTATTATTAAACCTTATTTAACCTGAATATAACATTTAAATATAACTAACCTTCATTGGTCGATTATATCAACACGATTTGAGTAATTATCAACCGGATAAACGTGTGGTTTAATGTATTTCTAAAATAAATTATAAATGTTGTAAATAATTATGTAAAAATCTTTAATTATAAAATTTGATATGAAAAGGAATTAATAGAGGCGTGTATAGATTTTTCAATTGTCGTTTGACAATCCTATAAACAATTTAATATTGTTATAAACTATTAATGAGATTTTGTTATTAACATTAAGCGTTTTGTTATAATACTCTAAACAACGCTAATTAAACATTTGGATTATAATTAAACAAGTTTTGGGATTATTAGAGTAATCCATGGTTATTTGGATGGAGCATTTAAAAGATTTGCGTGATAATATTTGAGTTGAGTTGAGGACATTTAAAGTGTTTGGAGAAGGAGCTAGGCTCTGATGTAACTAGCAGATGCTAACGTTGGCTGGACAGGTGAGTCCATTTGACGATGTAGGCATGCGACATGATGCAGGGTGGATCGCAGCTGGCCAGACAACTGTATGATAGAGGCCAAGGTCACCTGCATAGCAGGCTTGCGGTTATAAATAAAAGTGTGATGTCTATGAAAAAGGAAAACAATTGCTATATGTCTCGTCCCAACTCCCTTATCCATTCCAAGTGTATTATGATTATTTCGTTATGTTAAGCTAGTGAAAGCTAAGATTTTGTATGTAACGTCTAAAAGTCCTACAGGAGGACATGATTACATTGACAATGGCTTCTAATTGCCACGTTTATTTTGTTGAATTTTTGTTAGAATCATTCCCTTTATGTGAAATAAATTATTGTACAGTTTAAAGTTCTTGTTTCCGTTTTGGTTCATTTTAAATATCGTGGTGGAGGTTATTGTGAGGGCATACTTTAAGTGATCCAGTTGGCAACCCAGACCCGAGATTAATTTGAATAGGTAAGTAAAGGTAAGTATGAACCCCCGTTTATTTTGGTGTGTTCCACAATAATTTTCTTGTTAACTGCTGTGCTCTAATCTCGGTAGTATCTGTCAGTGCCATTTTCATTGATGTAGCTGTGCCGGTGCGTTTGATTTTTGGCAATACGATTGAGGGGGCGGATATCTGACAGCCTACTATCCGGATTATCGGGGACAGTAGGATTGGCGCTGCAATTCGGTGGGGCATGATCAGCAAAACATTGGATTACCAAGTTATTGCAGTAGAATTGGCACCGCAATTTTGTGGAGTGCTCGAATAACATTGGATTACCAAGTTATCGATGTCAATAGGATTGTGAAGACTCAAATAAAGAGGCTGATTCTTTATTAGATGTCTTGGCCAATTGTAGAATTTGAGAGTGTGATTATATAGGGATTAAATGTTGTGTTGTATTAGGAAAATTACACTCAGAAAAGATCAGATCTTATACAACTTGAGAGAGGTTAAATAGGCTGGAAACTTAGAAAAATCGCCTATGATCTGGAGTCTTATTTTATTTGACCGGCTTATGACATGTTTAGTCATATTAAAGATAAAATTAAATTATTTGGATTGTAAATGTAAATTATAGATTTAAGGCAGAAAATTGCTCAAACCTATATATGGTGAAAGATGTTGCTCAGATGTTGTTATTTTGCTCTGTTTGATGTATGTCCCTAAAGCAGTTTATTCTTGAATATTATTGAAATGGCAGATGAGAGTATGAGGATGATGTTGGAGGAGATGTCCAACAGAATGAAGCAGATGATGGAGGAGAATTCTAGTAATATGTCTGCTAATTTGAAAGTTAGCATGGATGAAAGCATGAAGGAGATGGAAGCTAGGAATGCTAGTCGAACGAAGCAGATGCTGGATGAAAATTTGAAAGTTCTTCAGACCAGTTCTACAAACTTAGAAAATAATGTGTCGCGTTTACAGATCAGTACCCAGGGAATCGAGAATGCTGTAAGTGATATTCATAAAGATGTTTCAGATGTTAAGACTGATGTTTCTAAGGTACAGAAAGATCTTACTATGTTGAATCTTGATGTTGCTAATGTCCGGGGTGATATTTCATGTGCTAGAGCTGAAGTAATTGTTGTTAGGAATGATGTTGCTACTGTACAAGATAAGGTAGAAGAAGTTCAGAGGGAGATTAAAAATGTTCGAACCGATGTGTCAAACGTTCAAGTAGACATTAATAATATTCATTCTGATGTAAATGAGATGCAAAGCGATATCACTAAGATACAAGTAGAAGTTAACACTGTTTTTGTAGACATTGCCAAAGTTCAAACTGATGTTAATAAAGTTAGAGAAGAAATTGAAACTTCAAAAACACTTTGTACTCGTAACATTAGTGCTTTAACAACTAGGTTGGTTGACGAGTCTGTTAGGACAACAGCGTCTTTAGCTGGTTTAAAGTATGATGTAGAGGTCATGAGAACCCAAGTATTAGATCATAATCGTTTACTTAAGGAAGACATTGAAGTAGATATTGCGGAAATGTTAACTGCAAATGTAACGGTTTGGAAAGATGAATGGAACAGGTCAAGTGGGGAACATGTCACTCAGATTCAGGAACGAATTGAAAGAAAACTTGCCAGTACACAGGTAGATATCAATAATGAGGTAGTGCAAATTAGAAAAGATTTGAGTATAAGGATGGATTCGCTATCCGAAAAGCAGGTAGAGGATAGAACTCAAATAGGTCAGGACGTGCAAGCATTAAAAACCGCGTTAGAGGAACAAATTCATAAGGTTGTCTCTGATGTTAATGAAACTACGAGCAAACTTCAGAATTTGAAACTAGGAGAAGCTAGCATGATGGAAACCTATAAAGAAGAGTTGATTAGGAAAGTCATCACGGAAATCACAGATAAGGATCCAGAAGGATTGACTGGTGAAGATGATAGGAATTACGTCAGAAGATGTAACCTCGCTACAGAAGAGAAAGATATTAGTCCTGAGGAACGTATATCCAGATTCCGGGAAGAAGAGGAGGATAGGAATATTGAACCTGAATGGAAATATCGTGATAGTGGGAAGAATTACATGGATTCATATCCAAGAAATGTGACAGTCATCCGAAACTTCGAGGACAAACCTCAAAAATTTAGCAATACTGATAGTCTAACACCGATAGAATATATCAGGAACCTGAAAGACTATTTCATTGAAGCTCACATTCCCAGAGAAAGAGAGATGAGGATAGTAGAAAGATTTCTAGCTGGAGGACCCCTTGCATGGTTCAGAGCATTTCGGTACACCTTCTGTAATTTCGACGAATTTGCAGAGGCACTGATAAAACGATTCTGGTCCATAGAAGCACAGAATTCATTAATGGTAATCAGGTGTGGTGTGGCAATGTATTTATAGTTTCTCACTGTCGTTGAGAAATCGGCGTTTTTTTTGGTGTTACCAATCTCGAAGTTCTGCTGGCTTGTAGAAGGACCAGGATCGATCACTACATCCTGTCTTTTCTTTTGGTTTTCAGCTTCCTTCTCTCGTAATTCCTTAAGATACTGCTGACTTTCTTTCTCTCTCTCTTGATATTTGTCGGGTGTCATAACCTGACCTTGAGAATTCTGATTCCTATTCTGGTAATTTCTGCTGTAGTTTCTATTGTAACCCTGGTTATTGTAGTATCTACCTCTTCCATTATTGTAATTTCCTCTATTATTATTCCAGCCTCTTCTTTGCTGATATGGACGGTAACCTTGCGATCTGTGGTTGCGAAAATGATTATTCCTGTGAGGACCTACATTTTCAGTTTTCTCTTCATTGGGCTTATCAGTTTGCTGAACTTGTTCCATATAGACTGTATTAATGTCTTTGAATTCGTGCCTCTGACCTTTTTGTACCACATTTGGCATCGGACTCGTGTAGTCAAGCCTTCTCAATAATTCGTCCATACTGGTCAACTCCCTGATATTTGACGATATGATGAGTCTTCTCACCTCCACAGGCAGCATACGAGAAATCGCATCTATCAACTGCTCTGTCGACAATGGGGGTTGCAAAAATCTCAAGCGCGATAACTGGCTCGTGAAGAAATCAGCGTACCGTGTTGGAAGAGTACCTGAATACTTCCTCGAGTATACCTCCGCTCTTAATGAAATTTATGAAGTTACTGATGAGGATTTATTAGAAGAGAGGGGAATCGTCAAAGAGGAAAGACCATGTGCCTTACCTATTATTTCTGTACTGATAGATGGCCAACAGTACAAAGCTCTTATGGATACCGGCGCAATTATTTCTATCATTTCTGATGAATGCTATCAAAGTCTGTTAAAAGGAGAAAGCATGACAGTTTTACCTGTTTCTACCGTCAAAGTGAGAGGAATTTTCCAAGACAAGGCAGTGAAATGCAAGATCCAAGTGTTGTTGAACTTTGAAATTAATGGAAGGAATTATGAACAGATCTTTATTGTGGTGAACAAGATCCATTTCTATATTGTGATAGGAATCGATTTTATATTGAAAGTTGGAGCCATTATTGACATGAAGAATAGGAGTATTAGCTTTAATGATGGGTACATGATCACAGAAGAGATCGAAGAACAGGACGTGAAAAACAGTCTGGAGATAGACCTTAGGGAAGAAATTTTAAATACCATTATCAATGAAGTGGAGAATCTAACAGAAATGCCCAGTAGAAAAACTGAAGGATTTGAAGAAATTCAGGGGGAATTTGAGGATTTGATAAAGGAATTCCAAGATATTTTTGATGAAAGGCCTGGATTGATTAAAGACTATAAGTATAAGATAAGGCTGACCGATGAAACCCCTTACCAGAAGAGAATATACCCCATACCTGAGAAATACTACCAAGAAGTACGAGGGTTGATCAGAAAAATGGAAGTAGACGGGATTATTAAAAAACAGGCGTCGTCTTACATAAACCCCATCACTGTAGTCAAGAAAAGTAATGGACAGATACGTCTTTGTCTCGATGCTCGGACCATCAACTTAAAGATTCTTCCAGAAAATGACCGACCACCTAAGATTAGAGATCTGCTTCGAAAGTTCAAAGCGAGAGCATGTTTCAGTGTTCTTGACTTGACATCTTCATTTTACCAAGTTCAACTGGAAGAAGAAAGTATGCAGTACACTGGATTCTTATTTGACCAGACGTCATGGGTCTTCCAGAGAATGCCTTTTGGAATGGTCAACAGTGGAGCAGCACTTATTCGAGCACTTGATAGCAAGCTCACTGATGAAGTAAAGGAAAATGTAATCTGCTACATTGACGATTTAATTGTATCTTCACCCAACGCCGCAGAACATTTAGTGCATTTGAGAAAGTTGTTTGAAAATTTAAGGGAGGCCAATATCAAGATCAATTTTGGAAAATGTCAATTCTTGAAGAAGGAGATCAACTATTTGGGGCATACTATTGATAAGGATGGATATCACCCAAACATGCAGAAAGTAGATGCGATCACAAGGTTCCCAAAGCCAACTAAGGTAAAACAAGTCAGAGAATTTGTAGGAGCATGCCAATTCATCATCAGCCACTGTCCGAGATACTCTGAAATTATGGCTCCTCTGTATGACTTACTCAAGAAGAATAATAGATGGAAATGGAGTACCGCAGCAGACGAGGCTTTTGAGAAAGCAAAAGAGATGCTCAGAAACAACGTTAAACTGGAGTACCCAGACTTTGAGAAGATGTTCTATATTGAGTCTGATGCATCAAGAATAGGCATTAGTGCAGTCTTATACCAAAAAGACGAGGCAGGCAACCAGCACTACATTGCGTTCACTAGTCGGAAGTTAAAGAAACACGAGGAAAACTACTTTACGACAGAACTAGAAGCGTCAGCTTTTGTAACAGCTTTGCAAGCGTGGAAGAAAATGTTGCTGGGACACAAGGTTATCATTATTACAGATCACAAAGCACTTCAGTTTATGCTGCAAACTGACATGTCTAGTGATAGATTGACACGTTGGGCTTTGTTCACCCAACAGTTTAACGCCACTATCGTCCATCAGCCTGGGAAAGACAACTTACTGGCTGATGCTTTATCACGTAACCCTATCAAAAATGTGCAGATACACCATGTACAATTGGAGCAGCAAGATCAAGAGACCGTTAGGAGGTTAGCCCGAATCGGTGTGTCACAGAAGAGACACGCTCCAATCAGGAAAATGTACAGGTTCCTTAAGGGTTACATGGACAATACTGATGTTGACTATGCAGCTACACAGAGAGATTCACGACACTTTGTCTTGAGTGGAGACATCGTATGTAAGTATGCTGACTCTGCGCATACAAAGCTCCGAATAGTCGTGCCACCTAAACTTGTTGTCAATTTAGTGTGGGTAGCTCATCACGCAACTGGACATGCAGGTCTGGATAAGACTCTTGATACTCTTAAAGAGAGGTTTATTTGGACTAACATGCGTTCCAGCATTGCTAATGTCATTCGTTCATGTGATAAATGTCAAAGAGCAAAGTATGCTTCCGCTCTAATAAAAGGAAAACCTAAGGCAATGATTCCCTCTAAACCAAATGAACTCATGGCTACGGACATATTTGGCCCCTGTCCGAAGGGATACCAGGGTAATCAGTATTTGTTGGTTACCGTGGATGTCTTCTCGAAATTTGTAACAATGAGTCCCATGCAAAAAGCTAACACGAGGAATGTTGTAAGCAGACTGGAACATGCTGTATTTCCAAAAGCTGGTAAACCAGAATATCTACTATCGGATCATGGAGCTCAGTTTACATCCGTAGAATTTACTGCAGATATGGAAAGGCTTGGTATTAAGCACATATTTTCAAGCGTGCGCTATCCGGAATCAAATTCTTCAGAAAGATATATGGCAGAATTTTCAAAATTTTGTCGAATTTTCTGCCCGAATGATCATTCTGGTTGGGTGAGATTTGTACCCCTTATTGAGGAATGTCTGAATTCTACAGTGCAGGAGAGCACAGGAGAAGTGCCAATGAGACTTCATCTAAGAAGAAACCCAGAAAGGCCGTGGGATAATCTTTTTAACCACGTTCCTAGAAAGGCAGCAGAGAATTGACAGAGCGAAGGAACAACTCCAGAAAGCAGCAGAAAAACGATTGAAAAGAGTAGCTGGAAAACGTTCTGGTGCTCCCTTAGAAAGTGGAAATCTGGTGTTACTACGCAGACCTGTCAAGGCTGATGTGAGTAAGAAAATCTATCCCAAGTTTGGAATTGTGTTTATGGGTCCGTTCAGAATTACGAATGCTTATGGAAACAACTGTTATGAACTCTACGATGATGAGCATAATGTCGTATATGGCAAGTTCAATGCCGGAAACTTGAAGAAATATTATCCAAGAGTAAGCCAATAATAATTCAATTTCGTGTTCAAGTGAATTTTGATACTTATAACACAGAGGTTAAAAACAATTTGCAACTGTTTTTAAAACGTGGTGAAGGGAGAATGCCCCCGTAAATTGAATTATATTGAGACCACGGTGGCTGTATTGGCAAATATGAAGAAAGTTATGGCTGTCATAGTTGTGACGTGGATACTTATGACGTAGGCACGGATGACGCAGACTTTATGCAAGTAGGCTGGTTGAACTGAGATTCTTGGTGACGTCATGATTTTGTTCGAGAAAGATCTGAGATTTACGACGCAGTCGCAGGGAAACATGGAATTGTGCTGAGGAAGAAGTTACGCTATTGGAGGAAAGGCTTGAACCAATGAATGATAGTTTGGAGGGAGACGGAGATTACTGAAACTACTATATTTAATTGCTTTTGGAATGCAGAATTGTGGAAATCTATTTTCAGTTATGGCATTGATTTGGAATGTTGAAGAAATTAATTTTGAGTTTTTGAAATTTGAAAATCCGTCAAGTATAGCCAAAGTTAGAACTTCTAGCGATGACGCAGGAACAAGCTATGGAAGGGATGGATACGCCCCTTAAGAAGTTGATAAAAGGTCTTGCACAGCAGAGAGAAGCTCTCATGTGTCTCGTATTTCTGATGTCTTATGGTCGTTTTTTTTTGATTTGGTCAGACTTCGAGTGAATCAGTGAAGCAAGTCGTCATTAGAACGTGTGGTGAAGCCCACCGCATTGAACGAGCACGGAGCAGTGCAGCAGTACCATTTTACGGTTTTGAAACTAGGCGAAGTTGAAACGCACACATTAACGAGTCTACAAGAATATATATCAAGAGTTAGCTAATGCCTATAAGCTAATTCTATTGTGCATAACAGTATTAAAGTGTGTAGTAAAGTTGAAAATTTTCACGATTATAATTTGGAAGATATTGGCATTTTAAGACGGCAGACAAAAGTGATTTTCTCGCCACCTGAGAAGCACTTTTATAAGATCACATTCTACGCTACGGCTGACACTGGTATTGCAACCGTGATACTTAAGATTGCATTTGGTGATATAACGCTACATTCTACAATGCAACAATATAATATGGCAGTTCTTTCAACTATTATAACGGAAATGGAGATGGAAGGCTAAGGACTTTAATGCAATTGGGACATATATCGATGGAGTGAAATAGCAGCATGGAACTTCGTTAATCGCCATTCTACACAAGCGAGCATGTAGTGAACATCCAACTACACTCATGCATCGTAGTCCAACGCTGAATTATATCAAATGGCAGTGGAAATATTTTCATACTCCACAAATATGAATATTTCTGCGGAAATAATTGCAATAAACTTCATGGCGAATTTCTACCAGAACTTCAGGGAACTATCAAGAGAGGCCAGGGTGGACCCGGCTCACAAAGAAGAGTTTTGCCAGAAGGATGTCTATCGTCTACACGGAGCAGTGCAATTTCCGGAGGAGGAAGCAGTTCTATTCTCCGAGGGCGCTGGTTCCAGGTTCGAGGTCGGAGCACATCTTTACGCTGGTAAAATGGAACCATCAGCAGTCTTCTTTGGAAATTTTCCTCTGGAACTTCAATCAACAGATAAGGTAGTCGTGAACGTTTCTTGTTTTATTTGAGCCATTTAGCGATGTCTGAGCAACCATTTTTCCCATATTTTCTGTCCCATATATTTTGCCCCATATTCTTGCTTGATATTTCTGTACTCAGTACACTTTGATGAGTTATGCCTTTTTCTACGATTTATTGAGGCATTGTTATGTCATTGGCATAGTTAAATAATTTTGGATCAGTTGTGACTGATAATCTATTCTTTTAGTAATTTGCATGTTTTTGTAGTCACGATTTGACTGTAAAGTTAACGATTTTCTATGGCAGATTTGAATTCAGACAGCGTGTCACTTTATTAAAGTAATTCTTTTCAGTAAATTACTTTGACCAATTTTCTGTCATCATCAAGAAAGAAGAATAATTAAAAGATTTTAGAGCGTTAAAATCTATTACTGTATCGACGATCTTGGAAATACTAGTCGTTTTATGAACATGATTGCAACATAGACATTTATCGTCAGTTTTGAAATACCATTGCATTATAGACAATTTTATGAAATATAAACTTTGATTACGATTTATTGAATACACTTAAGTAATGAACTTTTGATAGGAATTTTTCTCAATTCTAGATTGGAACAATAATGTTTGCATTCCACAGTCTAAATGGATTCTATTCGACTATTATGCAGTTTAGATGAACTTTGATTAAAGATAGTATTTTTATACTGCGTTACTTTGAAGATATTAATCTCAATTTTGATAGACCAGGGAGGCGTGTCTAATCGTATTTGCTATTAAATTTATTTGTGATTGGCAAATTTTTACTTCATATCGATTCATGAATGAAACCCACGAAGGTTAAATATAATAACAGTTTGATACAATTGATAAATATAAGAATTTTTAAAGTGGAACTATGGATGTATAATCGTTAGTTCAGTGGACGTGTAAAAGTCGCTGATGAATAATGCCCTTGAATAAGCGAAGGAGGTTCCCACAGTAATTAATGATGTTGAAGAATTTGTAAGTGGAGGTTTTTTGTATGTATTGTGGAAGATTTTGATGCCATATATATTGAGATATATGATGAATTCTGGGCCTATTTTATGCAATTTTGTGCGTTTGAGCGAAGTATTAAACCTTATTAAACCTGAATATAACATTTAAATATAACTAACCTTCATTGGTCGATTATATCAACACGATTTGAGTAATTATCAACCGGATAAACGTGTGGTTTAATGTATTTCTAAAATAAATTATAAATGTTGTAAATAATTATGTAAAAATCTTTAATTATAAAATTTGATATGAAAAGGAATTAATAGAGGCGTGTATAGATTTTTCAATTGTCGTTTGACAATCCTATAAACAATTTAATATTGTTATAAACTATTAATGAGATTTTGTTATTAACATTAAGCGTTTTGTTATAATACTCTAAACAACGCTAATTAAACATTTGGATTATAATTAAACAAGTTTTGGGATTATTAGAGTAATCCATGGTTATTTGGATGGAGCATTTAAAAGATTTGCGTGATAATATTTGAGTTGAGTTGAGGACATTTAAAGTGTTTGGAGAAGGAGCTAGGCTCTGATGTAACTAGCAGATGCTAACGTTGGCTGGACAGGTGAGTTTTACTTCACCGGCTGTGAAAACCAATATACCATCTTTTTGGAAGCCTTCATAGGGAGGTTAAGGCTGCTTGAGCTTTTAGTGCTCGCAGTAAAGTAGTGCAGTTGCACTCTATATAAAGGGAGGTAGCGCGCAGTTCGTTACTCCTGTGGGTGTCCGGGCGGGGACACCAAGAGCCCACCGAGCCAGCTTGGTGTCCTAGGTGGAACCCCACACAAGACACGGCACAAACCTAGAAGAAATGCTGAGTTTTAATTCACCGGCCGTGAAAGCCGATATACCATCTTTTTGGAAGCCTTCATAGGGAGGTTAAGGCTGCTTGAGCTTTTAGTTCTCGCAGTAAAGTAGTGCAGTTGCATTCTATATAAAGGGAGGTAGCGCGCAGTTCGTTACTCCTGCGGAGTTCCAGGCAGGGACACCAAGGGCTCACCGAGCCAGCTTGGTGTCCTAGGTGGAACCCCACACAAGACACGGCACAAACCTACAAGGATTGCTGAGTTTTAATTCACCGGCCGTGGAAGCCAATATACCAGCTTTTTGGAAGCCTTCATAGGGAGGTTAAGGCTGCTTGAGCTTTTAGTTCTCGCAGTAAAGTAGTGCAGTTGCACTCTATATAAAGGGAGGTGGCGCGCAGTTCGTTACTCCTGTGGGGGTCCGGGCGGGGACACCAAGAGCCCGCCGATGAGCCAGCTTGGTGTCCTAGGCGAAACCCCACACAAGACACGCTACAAACCTAGAAGAATTGCCGAGTTTCACATTATTATTATTATTATTATTATTACTTCCTATGATGGTATTGAATTCAGGAAGAATAGTCAGCCGTAAAAAGCATTGCCACATAGAAACTCATCATGCCACTTCGCCGATCCTGTATAAACGGGAATAATATGGGTGAGACAAATAATCTTAGTGGCAGATGGCTTCACTATTCGACCCCATGAAACAAAACCAACCCATACAATGTTATTGGTGATTATGATGATTATTATTGTTATTGTTATTATTATTATTTTTATCAGTAGTAGTAGTAGTAGTAGTATTGTTATTAGGAGCAATGGTTCATACTTTGGGTAACTCCAGTGTCCAGTCACGTCATAGTACGGGCAGCGTCTGAGTGGCCTAGTAAGTAGGCTTGACAGTGAAGAGAAGTTAACTATCTTGGCATCTTGGACATATTCTTAGTCGTGGCCATTGTTGTGCTCAGGCGGCTAGGACGACCCAACTCACTTGTTTGTTACCTGACCCATCAGACGTAAAACTCGTGGGGTCTAGTGTAAGTCAGTAAGTAAGTGGTTGAGTGAGTGAGTGAGTGAGCAAGTAAGTAAGTAAGTAAGTAAGTAAGTAAGTAAGTAAGTAAGTAAGTAGGGAGTATATAATTAAGTAATTGAGTAAGTAATTAATTAAGTATTTGAGTAATTGAGTAATTGAGTAAATGAAAATCCACAGCCTGCTTCCAATCGACCGACCAGGTCAGGGAATGGAATGAATGAAGCCCCTATCTAGCGGCGAGGATGTGAACTGTGCCGGCTGTCGAAGCCTGTCGCACTCCCCTAGAGCAATAGTTAAGTTAATGACAGATGATATGAAATGATAATGGAGAGTGTTGCTGGAATGAAATTTGGGACAGGGAAAACCGGAGTACCCGAAGAAAAACCTGTCTGCCTCCGCTTTGTCCAGCACAAATCTCACATGGAGTGACCGGGATTGGAACCATGGATCCAGCGGTGAGAGGCTGGTGTGCTGCCGCCTAAGCCACGGAGACTCCTTGAGTAATTGAGTAATTGAGTAAGTAAGTAATTAAGTAACTAATTAATTTAGTAATTATGTAATTCAGTAATTCAGTAATTAAGTAATTAAGTAATTGACTAATTGTGCAAGTGAGCAAATGAGTAATTGAGCAATTGAGTCTGGCGTGCTGCCGCCTAAGCCACGGAGGCTCCTTGAGTAATTGAGTAATTGAGGAAATGAGTAATTGAGTAAGTAAGTAATTAAGTAACTAATTAATTTAGTAATTATGTAATTCAGTAATTAAGTAATTAAGTAATTGACTAATTGAGCAATTGAGCAAATGAGCAATTGAGCATTTGAGTAAGTAATTAAGTAACGAATTAATTAAGTAAGTAATTAAGTCAGTAAGTAAGCAATTAAGTAATTGCGTAATTAAGCAAATTACGTAATTAAATAAGTAATTATGTAATTAAGTAATTTGTCGTTTCATTTAGGGGCTTGCGCATCGTGGTCATTTTATCATCGCTTAATTTGGTTATGTGTCGATAAACTGTGTTATTGTGGTGTCTGTAGAAGTGTGTATGTTTGCAATAATGGCTAGCATTGGGAAGGAAGCGGCCGTGGCCTTTAGCTAGGAACCATCCCGGCATTTGCCTAGAGTAGGCGTGGGAAACCAAGGAAAACCACTTCTAGGATAGCTGAGGTGGAAATCGAACCCATCTCTTCTCAGGTTTGCCTCACGGGACTGGGTGTTCTCCGTTATGACCCTCAGGCCAGATATCAGACTCACTGGGATATAACCCAGGACCTTTTAGACCGGAATCGCAGTACGTATCCCCAAAACCAGAGAAGGCGGTCTGTGAATGTAAGACCAGCAACTTGCTTCATTTGTACTGCCCCCGAAAAATGAATTATTTGGGAGTAAAATGAGATTATTTTTGAAGCCCATGATATAATTTAACATGGCAATATAAATCCTGGAACTTGACACAAACGAGTCGTGTTACTGTGTTGAAGAAGGAGGGAGATCCCATCACGTGATATGTTGCGCAATAGAATATTCTAGAAGCTTGAAAATGGCCTAGCAACAGTGGAATTCCTACGGATGATGATTAAATATTGTTATAAAATATATCATTGGACATAAGCCCACAGCCAATAAGAAGAGTTCTTATTGAAGACGGGATTACCTTCAACTAAATTATATGGAGAATTATTACATTTAGGCCCCAAGAAAGTTATTTTATCCATTGGTAATAATAAGAAAATTAAGAGAAAATATTACAGATACTTTGAAAGGCGACGAAAGGATGAAACACGCCGTAATATGCATTTTTCAAGTGCGCGCTAAATTTGTGGGGGGAAAAGAATTGTTGACTTGGAGACGGGACGCCAAGCAACAGAGTTATTTTTCCTGCAAAGTTTGAGGAGTGCAGACGTCTATTCCGGGAGAGTTGGATTCCCGAATGTCTTAGCCGAGTGCGGTGATTCAACCACTCGTGGAGATAGCGACGATAGAGGGTGGGTATTGGAGATCGCCCGTGCTTTCGATTTGAGTGAAGTTGTGAAGAGTCTTAAGATTGCAATAAATAACTATTATTTGAGAATAGAACAAAGCAATTTAGTACAGAATATAGTTCCGAACGCATAGTAGAATTATACAAAATTTCAGCGTCAACGAAAGAAGACTTTAATAGATATTGCCTTTTTAGAAGTGAAGAATAAAAGTGACGGACTCAATAGCTGAAAAGTATTTTAGCTTCAACAAGATTGCAGCGAACGCAGATGCACTTTATGAAGTTCATGTGAGTAACAGTGATTGACTTTAACATTTGAGCAGTATATTGTTACACCAGAATTATGACTGCTTATATTCAGCAAGTGGAAATATTATTTTATATACATAATATGTTTGAGATGATGAACTAAGGACTTATATGCGCCAGGGATATATTTGAAACAGAATAATAGATATAGCATGGAGCTTCGATAATGAGATTACTCTTGAATGTCTACGAATCAAGTGTACATGAAACGTTATGTACAACTCCATCTCATGCATTAACGTAATTCATGGACTTGAACATAACACCTTCGAGCTACATAAATATTTCATAAAACATCTATATTAATATTTTTATCAACGAGTGACGTCCAACACTTCCATTACGAATTTATTTGTAACTATGAAGTTGAACCTACAATATTGCTAGATAATGACATGGAAACTCTATCAAAGACGGAGAATGAAGATTAACCAGAAGAAAAGTCAAGATGCCAGGGTGGACCCGGCAACAATGAAGATCTTTGAACGAGAGGCTGCAGTTCGATCCCAGACTGAGTTTGATTTTTGCCGGAGAGGAATTCCTTCCTTTTCCGAGGTCGTTGGTTCGAGGGAGCGGACTAGGGTCCAACTTAGTTTCTTGGAGGAGGAAACATCTAAGTATTTTCCTAATACTTAAACAGAACATCGAGAATTCTTCTGTCAAGGTAGAAGTGTACATTATTATGTAGTTAGAGCATTATAGTGACATTCAGAGCAAACTTTTTCTCCATATTTCGGTATATATTTGTTCTTCATGTATGTAACAACATTTTATTCTACAAGATCATGTGAGGTGATCGTTTTCGTCATTTTTACATGGATATTCTACGATTCAGTTTCAGAACTGATGTTAAATTTGTTTAAGGAATTAGTATTCCAGTTATTTTTATTGAAGATCAGTAACTTTTATTTTCGATGTTTTTCAATTCAATTTGAATTAAGGATTCAGACAGTTTGTCTAGGATGCCAATTAAATTCTTTTAAAGTAATTTAATATGGGCATCTTATTTGTAATGAAGAAAATTCAAGAAAAGAAGAAGCAACGAGTGAGATATTGTTATAATACCACTATTATTATGAACTTTACGTCGATCTGACAAGAACTAGTCGTCATGAATACGATAGGAAGTCATATACTCATAGACATTCTTTGTATAGAATGGAGACACATTCCGGAATTGACAATCCTTACTTTAGTAGAGAAAGCTTAGATATTTCGTCTATTTAAACATTATAAGAGATATATCTTCAGGGAAGATACTTTCATCCGACGTTAGGGAATTCAAAGTTAGTCTATCCCAGTCGAAATTGATTTTTATCGGACACTTAAATAACATTTGTGGTTATTTATACACAATATGTAATGTCACGTCACATTGTGGAAGTAATATTGCAAGACGTGTAACTTTGAAACCAGATAAGTACGGTGGAGCACAATTGTATGTTTATTAAATGTATATGTAACAGTTTAGTCGATATCCAAGTAACATTTTAAAGCAAATTTATGGAGGTCATTCACGTTATGTCTAAGGTCGTCATTATGACCCAAGGTAACGTTTAATAACAGATGTAGCTGTTCTAGATGCCAGCGGTTGATTGTTGCAACCCTGAGGAAAATGCCAATAATTGTAAATGCTAGTTTTGTAGAAGAGATGTTGGTAACAATTATTTTGTGTAATAGAATTGGTCAACAAGCATTAAAGGAGATTGTTTTTCCGTATACAGATGTATACGAGACTTTATAGAGAAATGTTTGTGTAATTTTGAGGCAGTTTTCCGCATTGAGAGAATTCATTGCAGGGCAAGACTATTTTTATACTAAGAACAAAGTTCCAACTGGTTCCGCCTCGTCAATACTGTTTATTAAAATGTCGTGATACAATCACCTGTCTTTTAACACATCACATGGTACATGTTTCAACGTCTAACACGTATTGACGTCTTCATCAGCCTAAATAATTGTGCAGCACTTAAAACATTCCCTTTATCTACTGGGTGTAGTTAAAAATTGTACATAAAATCACACATGGATCACTGTAACACATTAAAAGTTGTTAAAACATTTTCTTATGTTAAAAGCTTAATAAAAATCCGCAGCCGGGCTTGGCAGTCTTTCTTGGCTTATATCTAATGTTGGCTTCCAAAGGCCCAAGCAAGGGGTGACCATTCCCAAGATGTAATGCGGCAATGAGCTAACAGGGCCGTGCTGAGTCGGACGGAGACAGTGCTGTACAAGCATTAAAGGAGATTGTTTTTCCGTATACAGATGTATACGAGACTTTATAGAGAAATGTTTGTGTAATTTTGAGGCAGTTTTCCGCATTGAGAGAATTCATTGCAGGGCAAGACTATTTTTATACTAAGAACTTTCATCCGACGTTAGGGAATTCAAAGTTAGTCTATCCCAGTCGAAATTGATTTTTATCGGACACTTAAATAACAATGTTTTAAGTGCTGCACAATTATTTAGGCTGATGAAGACGTCAATACGTGTTAGACGTTGAAACATGTACCATGTGATGTGTTAAAAGACAGGTGATTGTATCACGACATTTTAATAAACAGTATTGACGAGGCGGAACCAGTTGGAACTTTGTTCTTAGTATATTTCAGTCAATACGGAAAAAATGTGCGACTCTCAGAGTCAAAAAGAAGACTATTTTTGGTAAGCATTTGACATTATAGAAATGGAATCGAGTTAAGCACTCCGATGTATGAATACACGACTTAGATGTGAAGACAGGAGCGTTAATGAGTGGAAATTGAAGTGGGAAGAGTGGTATTAACTTCTGTTATGAAATACTGTACCCGTCTGATATGTGGAAATACAAGGTCATCATCCTTAACTAACTCAGTTCAGGGCGTGTACCATTCATCCCACTGTTTGACCAAGTATTCAGAATGTGAACAACAAGGATGTACAAGCTATAAAGAAAACTAGAACAAAGTCTACTTTACTATTACTTTAATTCATTAAAAGACTAAAACACATCGAAATTACAACACAACAATATAAACAATGGTAAACATGTACCATACTTCAGTGCATAAATGACCCTAATGTTCGTCATTATATCTTGCTTTAAGATTTTGGATTCTTATTAATCCATTTCATGATAATAAAACATTAATATAGTGGCATTTTTACTCTTTAAACCCTCAAGTCTGAGGTTCTTTAACATATTCTTCACTGAGTTTCCACCCTGTCGGGCTTCGACATCAGGATATTTATCTTTCATAAATAATGCCTTCAATTTGCCATACATTATAGGCTACAATAATCACTCTATTTTTACTTGAATTAATCTCTCTTGTCTCCACATATTCTCAAAATACACGTGTTCCCTCACACATACGAGGCACGTCCAGAAAGTAAGCTCCGTTTGGTAATAAAATTAAATTGTGTACAGATACAGAAAAAATATTGATTGCACAACATTCTACACCTCTTAAACTACTTTTCCACATAACTGCCGAACTTTTGCAGGCATTTGTCATAGCGTGGCACAAGTTTTTGGATACCTTCTTCATAGAAGTTTGCCGCCGACCCATAAACGAGAGTAAAGACTCCCCTTAAGATATCCTACTGTTTGGCCACTACTGTTAGGCAAATTGCGTGCTTACCAGGAGAACTGCGTATGTTTAGGAGTTCTCCTGACCACATACGCAATTTGTCTAACAGTGATGGCCAAACAGTAGTATATCTTAAGGGGAGTCTTTACTCTCGTTTATGGGTCGGCGGCAAACTTCTATGAAGAAGGTATCCAAAAACTTGTGCCACGCTATGACAAATGCCTGCAAAAGTTCGGCAGTTATGTGGAAAAGTAGTTTAAGAGGTGTAGAATGTTGTGCAATCAATATTTTTTCTGTATCTGTACACAATTTAATTTTATTACCAAACGGAGCTTACTTTCTGGACGTGCCTCGTAATTATACACACACTTTACTACGAGTACCATCCAATTGTAACTACTTTTTTATTGTGAACCATTGTGAACCTATGAATTTAGCTTCATGGGGACCCGCATCCCTTGGAGCTCAACTCTCATAATTTTCTTAACCCGTTTTATTCTTTAGGATAAGGAACCAATTCTCATATTAAAAGCATTTCTTTTATATCATTTAAAGCTATTAGACGGGGAGGACCTCTCCGCATGTAATAACTACATTAGCAGGCAATACTTCTGCATCTTACAGTTCATTTTAACAGCCTCAAACCTAGCTCTTATCTTATGGCTTTACTGACTGAGTGACGGTCATTACGAGTCTACCGACTTCTCCCTTACTGCAATAAATCAGTTATGTCTAGCTCAAGTGGGCGGCTGGCGGTGTGTCTCACCACAACAAACGTGACCTGCCCCAATTATTCAGAAACCATATGTTTCGCTTTCTCTACGACGGCCACTATTTAACATAGAATATCCCAGAATTTTATTACTTATTCTCATTGTACTGACTGCGCACAGTCAAATTATTATTTAAGTTTACAATGCAGTGCTTGGAGGACCGTTCTATGCTGTCAGGGTATTACATGTACGTATTTTCAGCCCGTAATGGATACCATTATAACTCTGCTGCGATGGGGATAAAAATAATTAGCTGACCAATCCAGGGACACCGTGCCCTGTCTGACCGCTGAGGCTAGCATAGTGCACGACTGGGAATCAATTTCACCTGAATCCGACCACCCGCCGGGCATAACATGTACGTATTTTCAGCCCGTAGTGGCTACAATTATACCAACATCCATCCAGTCTTACGAAGATTTATTCAATCACGCGCATCCTGGCTACGTGAGAATTACACATTTCAGTAGTGAGAAAACAATTTCACTCTGATTCAACAATATCCGACGATTTTCCCCACAGATTTTAACGAGTCGTCCTTCTGCATGTATTTTTATTCATTCATTAAAGCCCTATTTAGAGTCTACTTTACTTCAGTCTTTATTTGGCAACAGTACATATATATTCAACTTGGATGTTCCAATATTCACTCACTTTTCAGTTAGGTATCCTCTCAAGGATAGCGAACTTACTTATTTACTCATTATTTCAATTACTGTGGTCCGCTCCTTATTTACTTTATATTTATTGGGCCTTAATACCTACACTGATTTAATTATTAAGGTCATAATTCCTTCATATTACTTTGACGTATATTTTACCGTCCTTGGTTCGTTAATGATTTAAACCATTTGTTTCACTTTTACAACAATTAGCTATTTTTCAACTTTACTTCCGAGCTTACAAACTCACTTGCGTATTATTGCGTTATATTCAGCTTTTATTCCCTTTTTGATATTACATTTACCGTCGTTGTTATTTATTATTAATTCATTTATTTAATTAACATCACTTTTAATTGGTTCCTTCCCACATTTAACATTATAATGGCGTGCGTACCTTCGGGTTTTTCTCTTTCGATATAAAGGCAAATACTTCATTTACGCGGCACTTATCATTCTGGCCGGACTTTACAAATTGCACTTTTATCACTGACATTTTTAACATTATCACTTTGTTTATATTATTTCACAATTGCACTTTCAAAATTTGGTTTCACAATGGTCACCCCATCTTGTAGTTATGGATCGGTTTCGTGAAAGATTTCGCCCATACTGCCGTAATTTAGTATATATTACGGACAATATGATAACACATTTTTTCCTTTCCTTCAACACACGTGGTTTTCACTTGGTGATACATATTTATAAATTGACACATTATATCTCCCAATTTTGGGAACACTGACACAAATTTTATACAACCCTTCAAATACACTATATTACTTTTCACACTTTTTACCTATGTAAACTATACATTATAAAACACTTCACACGTGTTTAAAAACCAATTGTGGTTTAGTCCTGTTCCACTTACAAGGGGAAGATACGATGCATGGGTCACCGATTCTAACCATCTTTAGTACACGTGTAGGGCATGACCAGGCGTATACCAGGTGCAAGTAGTAAGGTGCGCTTCTCAACCGATTCCGAGAAATTAATTATAAATTATTCGTAATTGCTGTACGGCGTTCATGTGCGCTTTACGTTAACATTAAAACCCTAGGTAGCGTATGGCGTAGCGGTAAGAGCCCTTCTTCATGAGCGTGTGATCACTGGATCGAATCCCACCGGTGACTTTTTTTTTGTAAACATAGGCAATTCGTACAACTGTAGGTGTCGTGAATAATGTTCATTTTGCAGTCAATTGTAATAACGTGTTTTGTGAGTGGGAGAAGGGATTCTGAAATCATCGTATGGGGGTGAATGTTTGTGACATTACATAATGTACAGTCGGGGCATTGCAAATACATTGGTATTATACATGGTCAGGTGTATTCTATTATACCTAGGTATGTATACGTTTATACACTGAAGTCCCAGTCTGTTCCGTTCTTTGCACGTCAGTGAACCATCAGACCACCCCGTAACCCTCAAGTAGTGTCTCATGCTATGGGTATTGGTTGGAAAGTGTTCGGACCCGGCGAGGTCACTTGCACACAAACTAACGATAACTGTTCTTTCATCAATCACCTGTACGATTTATTCCGAATCCCTTTTCCCGCTCACATAACATGTCTTTACAATTGACTGCAGAATGAACATTATTCACGACACCTACGGTTGTACAAATTGCCTATGTTTACAACAAAAAAAGAGGCTCACCGGTGAGATTCGATCCAGTGATCCCACGCTTAAGACGCAGAGCTCTTACCGCTGCACCATACGCTCCTTGGCTGCATGTTAACGTACAGCGTACATGAACCCCGTACAGCAATTACGAATAATTAACAAATTAATTTCTCGGAATCGGTTGAGAAGCGCACCTTACTACTTGCTCCTAGTATACGCATGGTCATGCCCTACACGTGTACTAAAGATGGTTCGAATCAGTGACTCATGCATCGTATCCTCCCCTTGTTAGTATTATTTACAAAGAATTACACCTAGTGTAATTGTCTATGTCGTATCTCAGTCACGAGCGGTGGTCTCCGACACGTTTCCTGGATAACGATTCCCTCCTCTTCCTAGTACGGATTGTACTTCCTATTCTGCGACAGCTTCCTAGCTTTGACCACTGGTCTCGACTTTCAAAGTTCTGCCTATTTCCGCCATTTAAACGCACTGGTTTACGAACTTAACGGGGTTTCTTTATTCGGCAACGACTGGTTGCGAAAATTGTTACTTTCCGAACTATTTTTTATTATGACACAGTTCGTACTGTTCGTTTCACTGTTCTGCACTTCTTTAAGCGCATGTACTTTCTACTTTGAAGCGCGTATATTTTATACCTTGAACGCGTGTACTTTTACTTCACCTCACGGTCCTATATCACCACGGCTTTCTTCCAAAGACAATGGGATCCTATAACTGTCCTGACACTAGCGCTACTTTTCGGCTAACGTGTTCTGACTGGACCTAATTGTTACTTTCAGTTGCGTACTTGTTCGCTGATACTCACGACTTTTGTTCGAAAAGTTCTTTGCACTCGGCGTCTTCCTGTAGTTTCGAATTGACGTTTCGGTTCTACTGCGAATACTTATTTCTGGATCGAACTCCGTGACCCTCCCTTGAGAATCCACGTTCGATTTCGTGTTCCTACGGCGCGGCGTCTAGTCCCCCTTGGACTGACTAGAATTGAAGACTTAATCTTGTTGACGACTTAGCGTATAATGGCGCTCTGGCGATACTGATCCAGCATACTCTCCTCGGAGTAGCATCGAAGACTGAATACTCTCTGGCTAAAAGCCTGGCTGTTTATTCATAACCCACACAAATAAATCATTTTGCTCTTCTTCTTGAAACTAACTTTTGAAGCAGACGTCGCACGTCTTTGGAAAAATAACCTCCATGTTCCTTATGATCCAAACGTTACGATTTCATCTTATTTTTCGGAAATCAATCGCTGCATTTTGTTTAAAAAAATTCAAAAGCGCTCCTTGCCCCATGTGGGCGTAGTGCTTTTTTCATCCTACTCTGGACTACTGGTCGGCTCCGCCTCAATTGCGTAGTGCCTCGTTATCACTTTTTCCCTGTTCATAAGTTAATAATTTTTATTCTTCCTTAATTCCTAAGTCCCAGGATTATTCTGATTGACGCTAAACTACTTGTACAATTTTGCGTGATTTCCAAGAAAACGGGTTATTTCGCAATACTGCGCTGTTGGACTGCAATCCACCGTTGTCATTTGAGTGCTGAATTGACTCCGGCGGTATATCCCCTCCTATCTGCACTTCCATTCTTTTCCACTCCATGAGTGTGCTCATGAATCATACACAGCTTGCATCCTATATTTTATATAAGGCTATCGACTGCTCTGCGTCATGGCGTGAGTTGCTTCATATTTCCTCATGACCAGCCTGTATGTAACTTAAAGTCTTATGAATATTTTCTCTTTCTTGATCCAAAATGTCATATGTTCGAACCCCTGTCCCCCAAATGGATACAATACTAATTATTAAATTTTTATTAAACATGGATTTGAGTAAATACGTGTGTTTGATCTTTGTTGATTGAATACATTAGACTGATAACGACTATAAACCTAAATATGTCTTGGTGTAGTGGTATTTTGCAAAGGAGAAGGAGATCTTTGAAGGTTTCTGACATTTATAATGTGCAGAAGGATTAAAACTTGATCAGAGCTAAGGCTCATATATATATATATCTAACGAGATTATATCGTTATAATAGTGAACGTCAATAACAACGCAAATACATATTGTAAATAGTTTTCGCAATTATGTAATGAAGGGTATAATATGTTAATAATAATAATTTGATCGTATGTTTTTGACTTGTTCTGTATATAAGGTTTAATATTTTTGGAATGAATGTTTTATATTGTTATGTATGAATGTAGACCATCTTTACCAGTCATGAATGGTATAAGAGAATGCTTGGATTGTTGTGTGAAAGTTTAAACGCATTTGAGAAAGGAATGACTGATTTATAAGAGGTTTTGTTCAGAGTGAATGATAATTTGAAACTTGAAATTTTAGATGCATTCGCTTAGCAGTACGAACCAGTGTGTGGCTATGAGTGGAAGTAGCACCGTTATAAAATCAAGGTCATGTTTTGTATTAATGGGAAGAAAACAAAAGTTTGGTGCTTTTCAGTCGGTCAACAAGAATGTACCCAAATAGAGCTGGGTTATGCCCTGATCCTGAAATAAATTACATAAGATTAATAATGTAATTCATTTCAGGATCAGGGCATAACCCAGCTCTATTTGGGTACATTCGTGTTGACCGACTGAAAAGCACCAAACTTTTGTTTACTTAGGCAACACTGAAAAATGGCTTCAAACCTCACAATGTTAATGGGAAGAGTTGTTGTGGCCGACAACCATTTATGAATGAAAACAGGTTCACGGCTGGCTAGAAACTGTATCATTATATAATCGTGTCACATGACCAGAAGCACACTTGTGTCGCGCTCAAGAATGTTTATAGTTTGTTAAAGAATGCTGGACATGCAGGAATTTTTCATTAATTGTTTTAACACTGGTAATAGGCAGAGGCCTTTCAAAATGTAATTTCTGTTATTCTGATAACATAACAATTTCAGTGGCGTGTATGTGGAAAGGAGTGAGTGTGTGTAAATATGTATTAATTAAGTTTTAAGTTTGGGAATTTTTATTTGTCTTAGATTATAGTTTACTTATGTTAATAAATTTATTTAAATCGTTTTCTTCGCCGTTTTTCGAGTGACTTTATTTTAGATATAAAGGAAATGATATTGTGGAAGCCCCATTTCAGGTTGGAAGCTGATTACCCATATTAAACCCCAAGAGACATAAGGTAAGTGATCACCTGAGCCCCAGTGTATTTTTGTTTATCCATAATATCATTGCAGTCTTCTGCGTATATTCTTGAAGACCCTGTTGGAGCGGATTTTGATAGTATAATTAGCCGGATGCTTTCAGAATTTTGCAATCCAGCCCAGCTTTGGATTTCTGGCAGGTTACATCTCGAATATACGGGCACAGTACTTTCTGGAAACATGCATACAATGTTTTGAGCAAGCCTCGAACAGAGTCCCACTCCCAATGACGAACAGGAATCGCACTGGTATTCGGTGGGGCGCTATTAATATTGAGTCAGCAAGTAGGATGCAATTACATAAGCTAGGGATTCGTGAAATTCAGATAAAAGGAGATACTGGGAGATATCGTTTGCTGAAACCCAACTAACGCGTATTGGCAGGAAGGTCGATATTTCCCTGCCTGCATCCCGTATGGTACTAATGCACTGCAAGCTTATCCCGCAAACGATACTGAACACTATTACTTTTCCTCATGTTAGTCTGCAGTCACATCGAGGGAAAAATAATTGGGTTCAGTATCGTTTGCAGGATATGCCTTCAGTGCATTAATACCATACGGGATGCAAGCAAAAAATTATCGACCGTCCTGCCAACACGCGTAAGTTGGGTTGCAGCAAATGTTATTGGAAGGGTCTGCCGAATCCCCCGGTATATAAGAGGACGTAGGAGATATCAAAGTTTAAATGTCAATTGTAAAACGAGGTAGGACAAAGTTGGGAGTAGGGCTGTATGTCAAGAAAACCTTAGATCGTAACAGTTTCTTTACGATGCGTATATGCACGATTAATGAGGATGGATTTGAAAAACTCAGGAACGCAATTCAGATTGTTACAATGTATGCTCCATGTAAAGAATAAATGCAGAACGAAGTAGACAGATCTTATGAGGCACTAAGTGATGTGGTTGTTAGAGTTAACATTGAGGATAGTGTAGTACTGATGGGGGATTTCAATGCTAGGATAGGAAATAGAACTGAGGGGTCTGAGGGGTGGGGTGAGGACGGCGAAGCAAACACCAACGGGAATTGTTAAACTAGATTTCTGTGAGGAGCCGCTTCTCTTGTATAGGCTATTGGTGCATGGAATAGGCTTAGTGTTGTTGATTAATTTAGAGGCTTTGCAACATCGTAATTGTTCAGCCCCGTTTACTTGCGTGTGTGCGTGGAAACTGTGTCTTTGTGATGTCTGAACTAGTGTGTGTATTCTAATTGGGGCTAGGGTTTGAGTAGGGGGTGGCTGTGGTCCTAATTTAAGAACCATCTCGGCATTTATCTGGAGTATAAGTGGGAAACCACCGGAAAGCTCTTCTGGGATGGCTGAGGTTGGAAACGAACCCACCCCTACTCAGTTCTGTTTCACAAGGCTGAGTGATCCCCGTTCCAGCCCTAATTGTCTGACCAGAAGAACATTTCTCGACAGAGCCAGGAACCGAACACCGACCTATGCGGTGATAGACAAGAATCCTAGTCACTTCGCCACGAGGTAGACGAATGCGCTTGTTGTTGTTGTTGATACTTTCTTTAAGGTCCTATGGGCAATTTTGTGCTTTTAGTGTATTTGGGCGCGTACTTAATTTAACTAATAGCCTGTTTTTCTGTGGTGAGTGCATTCATTTGTGTAGATGTAATTATTAAAGTCAAGGATTGGAGAGGTATCCGAGGGTTTTGAAATGCGGTATCGACCCTGCATTTGCTTTGAGAAAGTGTTAAAAAACAAGAGATAAATATTACACTCGTGGCGCTACACTCAGCTCGTGATGAAACTCCGGAAAGGGGTGGGTGAGGTAATGTGCAGATAAACAAACTATTGTTGTTGCGGTTCATGAAACATGAAGAATAAGAAACTTCACTTTGGCTATTTTCGGCTTTGTTCAGTGTGCCCTTGCAAGCATTGCAGGCTACGGGCCGGGTCTCAAAACCAGGACTAATATCATGAGAACAACTCGAGATACCACTGGAGTACCATGAATGTCAAAATAATGTGTTAATCAAGTACTCACTTGCAAGATAAGTTAAATGTAATGAGCAAATATTCTCATTTCGTGAGAGAATATTACTCTAAGGACAAGAGCTTCACAAGTTTGGCTCAAGCCAGTGGAAATTAGTCCAACGTGACGGGGCGGATTGCCTGGCACCCGAGAAGAAATTACAGTATGTGTACCATATGGCGAGTGGACAGCTGGGGGAATTTTAAGCTTTGCATAAGCAGAGCCAGAGAACAAAGCATTGATAAAATGGAGGGGAAACTCCGCCCTATTTTTTATGCTAAATTGTAAACCCTTCAGAGAAATTTTAGATAAAGGGCACCATTCAAAAGGAATAATTAGCCTGAAAGTTATAAGCTGAAATAAGTCGCTAAGTTAATTGGATTTTGGGATGAGCACGGATGCACACATGGAAATCAGCCCGCGGATCAGTTCACATCTTGTCATAGGGGAATTACCGCAGGAGCATGGAGTAGGGATGATGATGCTTTCGATGTAATTAATAACGTACAATAGATACTGGGAATTACACACATGGCTGAGATCAGCGGAAGATTGTACACCAGGAATGGACGGATTTCAAACCCAGGGATCGAAGTTATGAAATTTCTTCACGTAGACCGTAGCGTCCCGAACTATTTGGCCAAGATCAAATACATATTGCTGTCTGAGGAAGGGGAAGACACAGTCTGCCAAAGTCTTGCCGTGACAACCCACACCACTCGTTGCTCTGAGGAGCGAGAGTACGAGTAGTTTTACAAAGTACGGTAGAAGTTACGAGTTAATATATATATATAAGTGAACAGTTATAAAGTGTATAAATCAAACACACATTCGTACATTGAATCAGTTCACGGAGTTTTGTGGGAACTTTTGAATACGAGCTAACACTAATAATAACCTCCGAGGTTAACAAATGCAACGGAAGTTAGGAGGGCGGGCATGGTTCTAACCACTTGCGAATAGAAATAGTGGAAGAATAACAGTTGTGCAAAAGTGACTAAAGCTAATTTTCAATCCTCGAGTAAGGAAATTAACAATTAACAATTAACAATTTATTGAGGAGAACTTTCTAACCGTATACATCGGTAAAACAAATATTGAAAGGGTAGTACAGCTTACGGGAATGATCCGGAGTGGAAATATAAACACAGCCAGGACCACGATAACCGTTCTGTAGTAAATAACTAAAGCATGTTCTGTAAATAAGAAAGTGAATTCTAAATACCTAGAGCCAGTGGAGAATGTAGTGTATAATATGCAATCTGTGTATCATGAAGAGTGTAAACATAAAAGGGGCATGAATCAGTGTAAAGTGTTGGTGCAAAGAAAAATTGTAATCCATGAATTACATAAGGTGTAAGCCTAGTTCTACGAATTTAAGTGTGAAAATGGAAGGAATGGTTATAATGACGAATTGTATCACTGTGAAGTAACAGAGAGTCCTGATGGCGTTTTATGACCACCGTCAGAGTGAATGTTACAATATGGTTCCACGCAATAATGGATGGGTATAAATATTTTAATTATCTTAGCATGCATCGACTTAAAACGTATTGTATTACAATGAGGACTCGCAATAGTGTTGTGAGTATGTTGATTGATACAGGTTAAAGTTGTTGATAGCAGGACTGGGGTTATATAAGAGTAAAATTGAAGGAAAACACAGGTAAGTACCCATGTTTTGAAGTCTATGTCTCAACGAAAGAACATTGTGGAGTAATAATAATAGGCCTACAGTAATAAAATAATAAGAATGAGTAAATATGCAGTTAACTTTGAGTGTTTATTGAGGAATAAGGATATGGAACGATGTTAAATTCTTTGAAATAAGATAATGCTGATTTAGAATGATACAAAGTAAGGAAATCACGGACATCAGTACCATACAGATTTATTATGAAGCTTGGAGAACATGATTTTAGATGCATTTAGTAAAGAGAGGAAAAGGTAGGAATGTTACTTGCCGAGAATAGAGCATTCAGTGGAACAGTGATTATACAGGCTGATTAGCTAAAAGCAGGAAAGTGAATTTGTGTGTCAATCTGCGAAATTCGGGTGTGATGCGTTCTTCGTAAGCCGCAGAGTTGGGCTTAATTATCGTCTGGTCGCTCAATGGTTTAAGGGCAACAAGTATTTGAAGGAAGTTCACCGGCTGTGCATTGCACGGGTGGACAATGAGTTGATTTATGGCAGCGCGGCAGGAAGAGTTTCCTCAAGCCTGAGGTAACAGTAGCCAGTGAGGGCTCAATTTGGTATGGTGAAATGGGTGCGGCCCACTCCTGCCTATAAAATATATAACACACATGTACATTAAATGACACAAGCCGCAGTTAATGGAGCAGTCGCCTCCTTGGTTAATCACCCGATCATTGGCTGCATGCTAATATCATCGCCAAATCCGAAGTGGTTCTCGTGTACTAAATGATAATGTGCAGTCACTTTGCAACAGCAGTCAGAGCTAGGATGAGATAAAGATATTCCTCATAAGTTATTGGTTAACGCAATGGTTTTAGAGATTGCGAGGATAAGCATCGTGTTTGAGAGGATTAGACATTTTTATTCATATGTCAGTTGTGTTTGAGGTACTGCCGTACGCGTGGTTAATGGTAGAGGTAAATCTTAAGGCGTGAATAGCTGATTTGAACTTAGATAAAAGTCTACATTTATGAACAGAAATGAAAGTACTTCTTTGGGGCATAGCTAACTGCATTTATGAAAATTAAAGTCTCATTCGCATCCTGGAAGGAATGGTGTGTAGTATTGGGTATGATAAAGAAAGGAATCATATTTGGTTTATTATGTGTGAAACCTTACCCAAATAGTCCATGTGGTTTTTCTGATAATGCTAAGTAGCATATTTGCATGTTGTTCATGTCACTAGTATCAATAAATGATCCTTTTAAGGTATATTTGTGTAATGTAAAATAAAGGCCCAGGGTCTACATAAATAAAGAAAGGGTACCTCCATTTAAAGCATTAAATATTGATATGATCACTAGTGTTATGTTACTCATCAAGAATTAATACGGAGATAAGGCCAAACTAATTGTATTGGCACTTAGTTGAAAATAAATATCCACAGCCTGCTTCCAGTCGACCGACAGGGGCAGGGAATGGAATGAATGAAGCCCCCATCTAGCGGCGAGGATATGAACTGTGCCGGCTGCCGAAGCCTATCGCACTCCGCTGGGGCAATGATTAAATGAATGGCAGATGAAATGAAATGATAGTGGAGAGTGTTGCTGGAATGAAATTTGGGACAGGTAAAATCGGAGTACCCGGAGAAAAACCTGTCTGCCTCCGTTTTGTCCAGCACAGATCTCACATGGAGTGACCGGGATTTGAACCACGGACCCAGCGGTGAGAGGCCGGCGTGCTGCCGCCTAAGCCACGGAGGCTCTATTGGTACTTAGTTGTAGATGCAAATTAATTCACAGAAGTAAAATAATTCTAATGCAAGTGCAGTAATTCACTTAAGACTAAAGTGATTAATGAGGTCAGAGTAATAATCGATTGAAGATTAATTAAAGTTGAGGAACGTTTATCATGATGTTGCTCACAAATAGAGTTGTTGTTAATTATGTGAGGGGCTTTGTGGCATCGTGGTCATGCAGCTCCGTGTACTTGGGTGTGAGTGGAATTTGTCTGATAATCTGTATTATTGTAATGGCTGTATTAGTGTGTGAATTTGAAATTCAGATGAGGATTTGGCAGGAGGCAGCCATGGTTTTAATTCAGGAACCATTCCGGCATTAGCCTGGAGTAGAAGTGGGAAACCATGGAAAACCATTTCAAGGATGGCCGAGGTGGGAATCAAACCCGCCACTTCGCCGTTTTGCCTTACGAGGCTGAATGTACCCCATTCCAGCCCTCAAACCAGAATTAAATTTGTTGGCAGAGCCGGGACTCAAACCCGGGCCTCTGCGGTGACAACCAAGAGCGCTAGCCGCTACGCAACGAGACGGACACTTTCTCAAGTAAAAGCATGCCACGTAAATCTATGCTTGGCGATGATGGTGAGAAGATGCTTTAATTTTAATGTGACTGTTAATCTCGCGATCATGAGCCATAGGACCTCCATTTTACGTGGAATCTGAACCACAGGACATGACATTTCACTACGAAAATCTCACATTGACCGGAAACCGCATGATAGTAAGAGTACGGGAGCAATAGTGATGCCAATTGTCAAGTAGTGAATGGTTAATTTACTCATTGAAGATTGTAATCTTGGTCATTGTGAATTTTGAAGGGGCATTTCCCATAGATAAGTTGAATCTAACATACAGTGAAATGTGCTTCAGGGCAAAAGTAAACATGAGTGTTCTTGTAATAAAAGTGGACTTGGGCCATGTTGGTCATTAGCCCCGTGTAGTTGAGTGTGTGTTGAATTTGTCTGATAAGCTGTATTAATGTGATGACTGTAGTAGTGTGTGTAACTGTATTAGGGATAGGGATGGGGTAGGTGTCTCCGGATAAGGAATAACGTACTATCCAGCATTTGACTGGAGAGACTGTGGAAAAGATCGGGGAGAACCACATTCTGTATACCCGCTATCAGCTCCGGGATTCGAAAATAACGTTCAGAGAACTCTTAGTTCTAAGATATAGCTGAGAGAACTCTAGGTCCTGAGATAAAGCTGAGAGAATACTTAGATCAGAGATAATGTTCAGAGAACTCTAGGTTCTGAGATTATGCTGAGAGAACTCTAGGTTCTGAGATAATGCTGAGAGAGCACTTAGTTCTGAGATAATGCTGAGAGTACTCAGGGTTCTGAGATGAAGCTGAGAGATTTCTTAGTTGTGGGATGAAGCTGAGAGAATTCTTAGTTCTGGGATGGTGTTGAGAGAACTGTTAGTTCTGGGATAAAGCTGAGAGAACTCTAAGTTCCGGGATAAAGCTGAGAGATCTTTTAGTTCTGGGATAAAGCTGAGAGAGCACTTAGTTCTGAGATAATGTTGAGAGAACTCTTAGTTCTGGAATAAAGCTGAGAGAACTCTTAGTTCTGGGATAAAGTTGAGAGAACTCTTAGTTCTGAGATAATGCTGAGAGTACTCAAGGTCCTGAGATAAAGCTGAGAGATTTCTTAGTTCTGGGATAAAGCTGAGAGAATTCTTAGTTCTTGGATAAAGCTGACAGAACACTTTGTTCTGGGATAAAGCTGAGAGAACTCTTAGTTCTGGGATAATGTTGAGAGAACTCTTGGTTCTGGGATAAAGCTGAGTGAACTCTTAGTTCTGGGATAATGTTGAGAGAACTCTTGGTTCTGGGATAAAGCTGAGAGAACTCTTAGTTCTGGGATAATGTTGAGAGAACTCTTGGTTCTGGGATGAAGCTGAGAGAACTCTTGGTTCTGGGATGAAGCTGAGTGAACTCTTAGTTCTGAGATAATGTTGAGAGAACTCTGAGATAAAGTTGAGAGAACTCTACAGTAGGTTCTGAGATAATGCTGAGAGAACTCTACAGTAGGTTCTGAGATAATGCTGAGAGAACTATTAGTTCTGAGATAATGTTGAGAGAACTCTGAGATAAAGTTGAGAGAACGCTACAGTAGGTTCTGAGATAATGCTGAGAGAACTCTACAGTAGGTTCTGAGATAATGCTGAGAGAACTATTAGTTCTGAGATAATGCTGAGAGTACTCAAGGTCCTGAGATAAAGCTCAGAGATTTCTTAATTCCGGGATGAAGCTGAGAGAATTCTTAGTTCTGGGATAAAGCTGAGAGAACACTTAATTCTGGGATAATGCTGAGAGAACTCTTAGTTTTGGGATAATGCTGAGAGAACTCTTAGTTTTGGGATAATGCTGAGAGAACTATTAGTTCTGAGATAATGCTGAGAGTACTCAAAGTCCTGAGATAAAGCTGAGAGATTTCTTAATTCCGGGATGAAGCTGAGAGAATTCTTAGTTCTGGGATAAAGCTGAGAGAACACTTAATTCCAGGATGAAGCTGAGAGAATTCTTAGTTCTGGGATAAGGCTGAGAGATCACTTAATTCTGGGATAAGGCTGAGAGAACTCTTAGTTTTGGGATAAGGCTGAGAGAACACTTAATTCCAGGATGAAGCTGAGAGAATTCTTAGTTCTGGGATAAGGCTGAGAGAACACTTAATTCCAGGATGAAGCTGAGAGAACTCTTAGTTTTGGGATAATGCTGAGAGAACTCTTAGTTTCGGGATAATGCTGAGAGAACTCTTAGTTCCCCAAGCAAGGAAGTGCGATGCACTTCATATAACTTACGGGACGCAGTGCAATATTCATTATCACTGGTGCTCCTAGGTGAAACCCCGGAACAAACACAGGAATATCCCTGAAGATTTGCAGCAGACTAATTACTTAGTAATTATTGCAAGATACCAATTTGGCAGATAGATTGATCTCTGATGCAATGTTTGTATGTTAACTTCACATTCCACAAGCTCTATCACTCAAGTGTTGTGCTCACAGGAAGAAGTTTGCACTGCCTTTTGGGATGTCTGTAGGGTCGAGCTCTACATTCACTCCCAATAAACAGCCATTCGACCTAAACCATTGAACTGTAATATAGCATTTTTTAAGGTACGGCTCCAATTGTATGTTTAACGGATTGGAGGCGCGTGTGGAGTGGTTTTATTGAACCCATTTCATGGAGCTCCCATGGATATTTACGACTAATCTATTTTCAAGGAGCTCAGAAGCTTTGTGGTTTACTGCTTTTAGCCTATACTCCGCTGTGCCTAACTTGTAATCGCATCTCCGCAGATTGAATGCATTCATATTTAACACTTTCAGAGCTAGCCCGGTGCGCTGGATCATATCAATTTCTTCAAGAAAGTGTTATAAATGGGCAGATTTTCAGTGAGTCAGAAAGTGTGGGAGTGAGATGGGTGTGGCTCTAACACTTTCCACCCCTTTCCAAAAATACATCACTCTTCAATTGCCATTCTGTGACCATCTGAGTGTGAGTATGATTTTCTTAAGCTGTATTGCTGCTTTATGTTAAACTTTAGTTGAATGATGATGATGATGATGATGATAATTGCTGTTTAAAGGGGCCTATGACCTAGGTTATCAAACCCTAAAACTTTAGTTGAAACTGTACTTTATTACTATTTACATAATGTTGGGGAATAGAAAGGACCAGATGATTTCGCGAAGAAAACTGGACTTCATAATTTAATATCAAAAAAATAGTTAATTTTCGAGCATTTAAACATTGTTATGCGCAAGTAAAACGGATTAAGTGCTAATTAGTTCAAAGTTTAAACTTCGGGATCGTATATTTACCTTAATTGGTTATGTCTTATTATGTCCGAGCACTCAACCCCCAATGTAATATTGACTTAGCTCGTCCCCCTCCAGAAGCAAATCCTAGTTCCACCACTGATTCCAGCTGCTCATTCTAAACTGAAGTTTACTGCAACAAGAAGACAAAAACGATACATTGTTCGCAATGTTCATTGCTGTATGAAGAATGAAGCTGAGACGTGTGGGAATAAAGGGGAAGACGTGATCAAACGAAAAGTGTTGAATGTTCGAAATGCTGCGCGACCGATTGTATTCCTAATAATTTACGGTACATGTCCTGAAGTAACTAAGGAGACTCTCTTCTAAAACTACTTATGGGACAAAACAAGTACAAAATGTTCTGAGGCAGAAAAAACATAAAACTCCACATCTTTCACAACAGGACGGTATTCGTAGCTGACCAGCCAAATGGCAGCATCATATCCACCTATGAAGCTTGCAGCTGTGTCAAAGGCGAAATGGAAGGGCGTGGTATAACAGACAGACCAACCAAGGTATTCCTGTTTGCTATCATGTGTGGGTTTGAGAAGGCGCTGATTGCTATGGTGTGTGGGTTTAAGATGGCTCTGTGTGTTATGGTGTGTGGGTTTGAGAAGGCGCTGATTGTTATGGTGTGTGGTTTTTATATGGCTCTGTGTGTTATGGTGTGTGGGTTTACGATGGCCCTGATTGTTAGGGTGTGTGGGTTTAAGATGGCTCTGAGTGTTACGGTGTGTAAATTTAAAATGGCTCTGTGTGTTATGGTGTGTGGGTTTGTTTGAGATGGCCCTGATTCTAATGGTGTGAGGGTTTAAGATGGCCCTGATTGATATGGTGTGTGGGTTTAATATGGCTCTGTGTTATGGTGTGTGAGTTTAATATGACCCTGATTGTTATGGTGTGTGAGTTTGTTTAAGATGGCCCTGATTGTTATGGTGTGTGGGTTTAAGATGTCTCTGAGTGTTATGGTGTGTGGGTTTAAGATGACTCTGAGTGTTATGGTGTGTGGGTTTGTTTAATATGGCTCTTAGTGATATGATGTGTGGATTTGTTTGAGATGGCACTGATTTTTATGGTGTGTGGGTTTAAGATGGCACTGAGTGTTATGGTGTGTGGGTTTGTTTGAGATTGGCTTGATTGTTATGGCGTGTGGGTTTGTTTGAGATGACCCTGATAGTCATGGTGTGGGTTTGTTTGAGATGGGCATGATTGTTATGGTGTGTGGGTTTAAGATAGCTCCGAGTGTTATGGTGTGTGGGTTTGTTTGAGATGGCCCTGATTGTTTTGGTGTGTTGGTTTAAGAAGGCTCTGCGTGTTATGGTGTGTGAGTTTGTGTGAGATGGCCCTGATTCTTTTGGTATGTGGGTTTAAAATGGCTCTGAGTGTTATGGTGTGTGAGTTTAAGATGTCTCTTATTGTTATGGTGTGTGAGTGTAAGATAACTCTGAGTGTTATGGTGTGTGGGTTTGTTTGAGATGGCCCTGAGTGTTATGTTGTGTGATTTTAAAATGGCTCTAAGTGTTATGGTGTGTGGGTTTGTTTGAGATGGCCCTGATTGTTATGGTGTGTGAGTTTAAGGTGGCTCTGAGTGTTATGGTGCGTGTGTTTAAGATGGCCCTGAGTGTTATGGTGTGTGAGTTTAAGATGGCTCTGAGTGTTATGGTGTGTGAGTTTGTTTGAGATGGCCCTGAGTGTTATGGTGTGTGAGTTTAAGATGGCTCTGAGTGTTATGGTGCGTGTGTTTCAGATGGCCCTGAGTGTTATGGTGTGTGAGTTTAAGATGGCTCTGAGTGTTATGGTGCGTGGGTTTAAAATGGATCTGAGTGTTATGGTGTGTGGGTTTGTTTGAGATGGCCCTGAGTGTTATGGTGTGTGATTTTAAAATGGATCTGATTGATTGATTGATTGATTTTATTTGCACGGCTACACTCCGAGCTTATGAGCTCCTTTACTGTAGCGTCCTACATAAAATAAGGTTAGGGCTTATACAAATAAAACATTTCACTTACATTCACAATAAAAATAATAATAGTCTAACAATAGTAACAAAAAGTAATAATACAATAATAATAATAATAATAATAATAATAATAATAATAATAATAATAATAATAATAATAATAATAATAATGGAAAGATTATTTACAAAAGAGAGCATACAGACACAGTATCAGCCCGAAAAGCAAACATCATATACTGTACAAGAAAATCTATTAAATTAGACAGGTTGTCAGCTATTGTCCTGATGTTATAATTGAAATTTAAAAAAAGTATTTTAACATAATGCAGTAATCAAATGTGAGAGGTATACTGCTCCAAGAAGCAGGATGAAAGATATCTTTTGAAAGCTGCAGTGCTTGCAATGTTGACGAACTTATATAAATCGAAGGTGTTGAAGAGGCGTGAGGCGTTGCAAACAAAAGATTTATTGAACTTCATGGTTCGATGTATAGGAATCTGGAGTGTTAATTTTGTGTATCTATTTTCTCGATTATGAACAGAATGCATTGGTGTAAAGGCATTGTAGAGATATAACGGGGTCTTGGTATGTAATATTTTATGTGTCAGAATGGCAACTGATAGCTGCCTGCGCTCGTGGAGTTTCAGCCATTTCAGCTGCATGTAGTAATGTGTGATATGTTCATCTCGCCTTACATCCAGAATGTACCGAACACATGCATTCTGGACTGTTTGTAATTTGATGTTCTGTGTTTCTGGTAAATCATTGTATACAGCAGAGCCATAATCAATGATTGGAAAAATGAGAGTTTGGACGAAGAGCTTACGTATGTTAGGAGGGGTGTAAGAAACAGTTCTTTTCAGGAGATGCATAGTTGATGCAACCTTCCTTACCACATTAGACGTATGCTCTGCCCACGACAGTGTTCTATCAAATATCACTCCAAGATTATTGACAGTGTTGCTATATTTAATATTATTATCTAGTATCTTGATGGGTGGTAGTGAATTAAAATCTACTGAATTTAGAAGTTTTGTATATCCAATGGATATAAGTTGTGTTTTAGATATGTTCAAGTTAAGATTATGATTTAGGGCCCATTCACAAAGCCTGTCAATGTCTTCATTAAACAGATTTATACGATCACATGCAGTGCTAGGCGTAAGGTGAAAATAGGCTTGGAGGTCATCAGCGTATATATGAAAAGAACTCTTTCGGAATTCATTCGAAACATAGTTTATATATATCGAGAAGCATAGTGGACCTAAGACAGATCCCTGAGGTCAGCTATTGTATGGTGTGTGAGTTTAAGATGGCTCTGAGTGATATGATGTGTGAGTTTGTTTGAGATGGCCCTGAGCGTTATGGTGTGCGATTTTAAAATGGCTCTGAGTGTTATGGTGTATGAGTTTAAGATGGCTCTGATTGTTATGGTGTGTGATTTTAAAATGGATCTAAGTGTTATGGTGTGTGAGTTTAAGATGGCTCTGAGTGTTATGGTGTGTGAGTTTGTTTGAGATGGCCCTGAGTGTTATGGTGTGTGATTTTAAAATGGCTCTGAGTGTTATGGTGTATGAGTTTAAAATGGCTCTGAGTTTTATGGTGTATGAGTTTAAGATGGCTCTGATTGTTATGGTGTGTGAGTTTAAGATGTCTCTGAGTGTCATGGTGTGTGGGTTTGTTTGAGATGGCCGTGAGTGTTATGGTGTGTGATTTTAAAATGGCTCTGAGTGTTATGGTGTTGACTTTAAAATGACTCTGAGTGGTATGGTGTGTGAGTTTAAGATGGCTCTTATTTTTATGGTGTGTGAGTTTAAGATGGCTCTGAGTGTTATGGTGTGCGGGTTTGTTTGAGATGGCCCTGAGTACTATGGTGTGTGATTTTAAATGGCTCTGAGTGTTATGGTGTGTGAGTTTGTTTAAGATGGCCCTGATTGTAATGGTGTGTGAGTTTAAGGTGGCTCTGAGTGTTATGGTGTGTAGGTTTGTTTGAGATGTCCCTCATGCTGTGTGGGTGGGCGGGAAGGGGGGGGGGGTCTTCTTGTGCGTGATAATTGCCGCTCATTGCAGTCAGCGCCCTTCCAGACCAAACACAGACGCTCAAGCCAAGCTATAAAGTTTTAACAGTCGTATGAACATTGGAAATTTAATAGTTTTATAGCAGTTTGGAACTATTATTAAATTGCAGCCGTACTCTTTATAGCTCTTTCGAGGCCGCGGTTGTGTTTCCGATCACGGCTCAGACTAGAGGAAAGCACAACAATAATTCGCTATATACAGTATTACGCTACGTGAATAGTACGGTGTAAAGGACCCGTCAATGTAGCACAGAAAGGGGTGTTCACACTTCTCTATTATGATAAAATGCGTTAACATGCAATACATGGGCTGATGTTGCATATCTTAAGGTGCAGCTAGTTTAATGCTCTTCACAGTAGAATAATGCAGTAAACAAGAGTCGTGAAGAGGTCCCTGTCCTATTTCGGTCAGTCGTTGATTGAAACCAGTGTTGAATGAATGCAATGTTCACCTCGTGGCGTGTGACTAGCATCCTTGGCTGGCCGCGGAGGTCTGTGTTCGATTCCCGGCTCGGCCAAAAAACTTAATTCTAGTCTGAGGGCTGACACGAGATTCACTCAGCCTCGTGAGGCATGACTGAGAAGAGGTGAGTTGATTTCTACCACAGCCATCCTAGAAGCGGTTTTCCATGGTTTCCCACTTCCAATCCAGCTAATGCCTGATTGGTACCTGAATTAAGGAAGCATGAACGGGAATATTTCTCCTTTAACAATCCCCGTTCTTCTCTGAATCCATCCATATATGTAAAGTAAATATTATTAAGTTTTTCGACCCTTTACAGCCCTTTTCCTAAATGTCTGCAGAACTCGGCCACTCCCTATTACATGTCAAATGTATTCAAACTTCATAATATTTCCTGAACAAGATATTTCGGAGCAGTGAATGTAATTTTCTGTTCAAAAATGGTAAATTTCACATTTTGAAGGTGAGTTGCCTGTATGATGTTCATCTGTGTCCGTGTTGCTAATAAATAAACAATAGTGTTCGTTACTATGGTTTTTTAAATCTTAAAATCAGTGACAGTGTTTCCATAGATATGCCCAGGATTAGAAAATTTAGCACTGGTAGGCACACATTCATTATAAATATATTTATACCAAGAAAGCGAAAGGCACCAATCAATTTTAGTACTACTCCTAGCGAGATTGAGGTTAAAGTGCAATCAAGTACTACGAAAAGGAAATGAAAATATCTGGGGAATTCAAACAGTTTTTTTTTTATTTTTTTTTTAGCGTATGGCTTTTATGCCGGGAGTGTCCGAGGACATGTTCGGCTCGCCAGTTTTGTAGCTGCTTCGTGACGGACACCCAATGGGTGAGCTACAAGTACCGTTGGGGAGGAAAGTTGGAAGGGAAGGGCAAGGAGTTGGAAGGTAGCGGCTGTGGCCTATAGTGAGGGACCAACCCCGGCATTTGCCTGGAAGGAAGATGGGAAACCACAGAAGACCATCTTCAAGGTTGCCGGCGAGGGGATTCGAACCTCCTCGCCTCCCGGATGTGAGCGACTGCTATTAGTCATGCCGTAACCACCACGGCTAACTCACCCGGTATTCAAACAGTAATAACTTGAGTGAAGAAATTATCCCAAACTGTAATTCTGCCTGTGTAATAATTGATCTCAGTGTTGCCTGAAGTATATTCAAGAAATGTGAAAAGTGTATAGTGTCAGTAGTTGTCGTCACGAGGTATCGGAATACACCTCAGGAGTAAACAGTATGATGCTTTATAATGTGAACACTAGATTAGCCTATGGTAAGAGGTGTATAGGCAAAGGGTATGCACGTCCTGCTATTGATAGGAGAAGAGTTATTAAGGCAGAGAATATGCACAAGGAGAGTTCCAAGGAGGCAAGAGACAGAAAAATATACACAATTAGTAAGAAAGAAGTTGGAGAACTTCAGAACAACGATGATTAAGGAGCTGGAATACATTAAACTCATCAGGTTGGGCCACAACCCTAGTTTGTTGGTTGGTTCCTTAGTTCAGGGTCTGCGACAACTCGGTCATGTAGCTCCGTGTACTTTGGGTATGTGTGGAATTTGTCCGATAACCAGTGTTAATTGTGATGGCTGTATTAGTGTGTGTTATCTGTAATTCAGGTAAGGAATGCATAAGATCAATTTTCAAGTAGTTCCTACTTTTGCTACCAAATGCTGCCGTCCACGACACCTAGCTGCGGACTTGGATACTATATGTCATCACAGCCAGCACCTGACAGCGAACGTTGGAACTAATTTAGCATTATCAATTCTAACCTGCACATTTTGGTTTCACACGAGTGTAGTTAATGGAAGGTTCTTTTTCATGCCATAAATCTATGACATGGGACCGCCGGCTTTACTACCACTCCGAAGGAAGGCATACTAGGGAATTTTTAACGCTCTTAAAAAATCCGATGACTTCGGCCGAGTTTGAACCAGTGACCTTGGGCATAGAAGCTCAGCATGCTACCAACTACGTCACCGAAGCCACCTAAAACCCTAGTTTAAATCAAAGTTTAAGTCCTGTTTCCCGAAAGTACATTTTTTGACATATTCAATTTAATAGAATAAATACTACTAACGCCAGAGGTCTGAAACATTGTACATAGGATCAGTACCGTATGATAATTGTACATAGGATCAGTACCGTATGATAATTGAACAAGGGTAGACTACAATCATGGACCTGAGTTATGCCCAACAAAAATTGCTATATTTTAATGTACAATTTCTAGTTAATGCTGCTTATACATTTATTCCTGTATGTTTTCCATAATACTCTACTTTATGCAGACACACATGCTCTGTATGGTGTTAAAAATTAATGGATTTTATTGGTAAGATTCAGGATATAGCCTAGGTACCTTAACAAACCTCCGCACTCCCTGAAACTAAATTTCTTATGAATGAGAAAGTGGACTAAATATTGAAATATTTGACATACTAATTTCTCTCTTCTATTTTATTCTTGTACGAGGTTCTATCCAGCTGTAAAGTGAATTTCAAGTATATATAATGCATACTTGTTGTAATAGTGTGTGGATTTTAATTAAAATCATGGCCTTTCACAGACATGTACCCTTAAGGCCATGACTGATTCCTAGTCAAATCCTAGACCTAATAACAAATATACACACTAGCAGCCATCACAATGACACGGATTATCAGGCTGATTCCAAACACACCTAAGTGCACGAGGCTACACGAGCACGATGTCGCAAAGCCCCTAAATGAATCAACAACAACAACAACAACAAGAAACAACATGAATGCGATGCTGATATTCCTAGGAGATGCGGAGTAGTTGTATTATGAGGAGGACATGGCGTCACGTCGTAATCAGGTAAACAGACAGCGTAAACTCTTCCCCAGACCACTAGCAAGGAGATCGCACTACATCACTGAAGAAAGAATGTAAAAAGGCACGTGTCGCAGCTTCCCATGATGGCTGGAATAGAACTACAATGTAAAGATCGATATAGGCTACATCGCGGCTGTGACTGCCAGCTAGGCGCAGTGGGAATCTTGATTTCCATTTGTGATTTAACCCAGTCACGAAAACCATGATTAACGGCCGAGGGGACCCAATGCGCTGACCACGCGTCATCCCAATATCTGCAGGCCAAATGACTGGGCAGCGGTCGCTTGGTAGGCCAAGGTCCTTCATGGGCTGTAGTGCCAGGGGTTATTTATAGCTATTTTAATGTTTCCCACCAAAAAAGAGCAAATTATAAACCCCCCAGGGGCTCACATCTAGTGGGACGTGGGTTGGCGACCATGGGGCCCCAGCTGAGTCCGGCATTACTTCCACTTACTTGCGCCGGGCTCCTCTCCGTCTTCTTTCCTGTCGACCTCACTTAGTCAACTCTTGTTCTCTTCCGACCTCGACGGTATTAAGGTATCCTAGGCCTAGGGAGTCTCTTCTTTTCCCGCCTTAATTGGCCCTTGTCTCATCTTTTCTGATACCCTCATTCTGCGAGGGGTCAGCCTTCTTTTTCTTTTCATGTTATCTCCTGCCTTCTGCTCAAGGCCTTCAAGGAGGCAGGATATATGTAGCCCCTCCACTTCTGGTGCACCCTAGATATTGCTACACCCTCAGGGGCTCACGGCTGGTGAGTTCGGGAGTTGGCGACCCCGAAGGATTCCTGATCTGGGTCCGGTGTTTCCCCTTTTATCCATTACCTCTGGGGAGGACCCTCTCCTCTTTCACTTTCCTATCTGCCTTTCAAGGCACTCCTTCCTTCCAAGTCCCTCAAACCGCATTCTTCGAGGGTTGAGGGCATTTCTTTTCCTCCTGTCCTTTATTTGCCTTATTCTCCTTTTGTTTTCCACTCCTTCTTCTAGTATATAAGTTAGTAGTTATAGTTTACTTTTCGTTATCATCTTCACGATCACCCAAACCATTAGGGGCCGATGACCTAGATGTTAGGCCCCCTGAAACAACAATTATCATCATCATTACCATCAAATTATAAAAGCCGCCTTGTCAAACACTAGAGAGTAGTCTCATAATTAAATTAACACGTACATGTTTCGTTATATCAATGATAACTTTGTCAGCGTGAAACATCTTAGAAACTATGGTATCTTAACGAAAACCTAAAATGAAAATGGATAGCCTTACAATAAGTCATTAATTTAAATAAATGAAAGATCACAAAAGAATTAATAATTTATAATTTGAGATTAATATCAGTCAACACGGATGATACAGGGCGCCAGGAAATGTTCTCCGCAGTGGCTACGTGCAGCTGCTAGAGGTTGCGTCATCAGTTTAGTTGGCAGCACAGTGTCCTTGATAGGGTGAAGGCCACATGTGTGGGCTGTGGGCTGTCGGAATCTTCAGTGCGTGTAGTTAGATTATTGGAAGAGTGCAACATTATGTTATGGATGGCTGTGGTGAGTATAATGTTTACTCTTTGTTTGTTTCGATGCAAGCGACAGCCGTGCTGCCAACGTAACTGCTGACGTAATCTGTCGCAGCAGCTTGTAGGCACTGCAGAGAACATTCCCTGGCGTCCTGTATTCAATACCATCTTCATAATGGTTAATGTCTATCCCACCATAAAGTTAAAGAGAAAAAACTTTCAAATTTCCTAAAAACTCCTTCCAATTAAGAATCCTGGTCACCAATTGTTTGAATTTTGTGATGTGGTGATTTATTCAAGATTGTTGTAATAAATACACACCGTATAGTCACAGAACAGCCGGCCCCGTGCTGTTGGGGTATCACGGCACCTCTCACCCGAAGGCCCCGGGTTCGATTCCTTTCTCCATCAGGTATTTTAGAAACTGGAACGGGGTGCACTCAGCCTCGTGAGGACAACTGGGTAGCTCTCTGACAGTGAGACAGCGCCCCTGTCACGAAAACCAAATAAACGGCTGACTCCACTATCTGCGGGCAGATTGGCTGTGCAGTCGCTTGGTAGGCCTAGGCCCCTAACATGGGATGTAGTGGCACTGGGGGGTATAGTCACAGAACAAAGTCGAAACAAATACACACATCAAGAAAAGTTTTGCATATAGGCATGGAGCACGGCGAGGACGGATATATATATTAAGCAGTGCCCACGCCTGCTCTACACAATTGGGATTGGGAGCAAATATAACTATTCTGTGTACTTACTCTAGCATCACATAAAGTTACATGGATCACGTATAACTCCCATCAAGACGTATCTATCTACCTAATTGTAAAAGTTGCTTGCCGAACGCAAATACGTACAAAAACAGTAATCTGATCAAAGTGGCAAATACTGTCCATTACTCCAAGATGCAGGGATTTTCGTGTTTGATAGCCACACATCTTACATGATAATAATATAGAAATGGCCCAGCCCAATCTCTTATTAGCTACTTCGTTTATGACTAAACTACTACATGTCAAACATTCAGGGCAAGCTACAAATGAAATCATAGTCTGTAGACATTCTAAACCAAACAGAACGTTCCCAGAAAAAAATTAACATCACTAAATACGTTAGTATTTACAATGTCTGAACCTAGCCTATGTGAATCACGTTTTGGCACATTAAATAATCGTGGTATTTCATTTATAAAGTACTACACAATATCTGGGTTAATATTGCATTTGAAATTCTATTTCCTCGCAGACATAAAGGATTTACCTATCACCTTTCTTATTCACCTCATTAATACCAGGGCTTACGTTACGGTCTCAAATTCACACACTTACTACCAGAACCTACCTTACGGACTCAGATACACCAACATACTATTTCCACGACTTACTTAATGCCTTTCTTATTTCCTCGCAGGCATTATTACAGGACTTACCTTTCGCCTTTAATTCATCTCAATATTCCATGGCCTCAAATACACTCGTAGACATTGAACCCATTAATGCATGTACCAAAAGTACTTACTCTGAACTTCAATATATATTTTTAAACGTGTTCTGCAACCACAAGCAAGAATTATCTACAAACACCCTGTGTTTAGAATCTTTATATCATCCAATTATGGGAATTTACATATTGTACGGGTCCAATTCAACGTTGACCTACTTACGTATCACAAATTGATATCTTCCCGTGATCCATGGCTTTACCCTGACATTGACATTTACGTCACCGTTTTTTAAAATTATTATTATTATTTTAAAAATCGAGTGACTATTATTCTGGGGTGGTAAAATAGTCCCCGGTAGCATCTATAATTTACATAGCCCGTCTTTCAATATTAGGCATTTCCGAATTAACTGCCCTAACGACGAACCATTCTCCATCTTTAAACGGTTATTTTCCAGTCACAAAAGTTACAAATAATTACACAGATTCTAGTATATCATTTTTAGATGAAGGATATTAATTTCCCGTGATCTTTATGGTAGAGTTGGCAATATATAAACATGATTGTACTCACATATTGAACTTACTGTTAGTAGATCTTCGACGTAGGCAAGGGGCATGGTAGACCTCAGCCCCTCCCATCATTTCTTTGGCCGGCCATATTACGGCTACATTCTACTTCATTTACAAACATCACTCAACAAAACAAAAGTTTGATGCTTTTCAGTCGGTCAACACGAGTTTTTCCCCAAATAAGTTGGGTTATTCCCTAATCCTGAAAAAAATTACATGAGATTAATAAATACACTTGGATGACCAGTTTCGATCGTCAAGCGATCATCATCAGATCCATAACACGTAGGCCCTAAAATTTATGTCAAAAGTATGGGTGAAAATATTTACAATATGTACACTTATTTAGTTGCAGTATGAGTTGAGATAATTCAACTCGTCAATATTTGTTACTTGTGGTCTATGTGGTGTTTTGTTAAAATACTGGAATTGTGTTTGATCTCCAAACTTGCTTGTTTGGAGTGAATATGTGATTGTAGTTAAATTGTCAATGCAGGCTGTATTGTACCGGCTACTTATCTGATGGTGTCTTGCGCTGTCCTGGTGAGAGCAGATATCTTGTTCACTGTCTACTCTCAACTGGGGAACTTCCTGTGAGCCAAAGTCTCTTATATACCTGTGCAATTCCCTTCTCGCATTCCTGAGTTTCTGTGTACGTCGTACAAATATGACAGTGTATGGCCAAACCTAGTCTTCCCAATGTGGTGTATGTTACTGTATTCAGGAAAATTTTCAACTATTAAAGACCTTAAATACTGCCGTTAATACCGGCCTTGGTTTATTAAAGAAAAAGGTACATCGTACATCCTGATCCAGTAACATGTTTCCCTTATTAATCCCTTATCTAGCTTGACTACATCTGTATGTTGCGTCTTGTTTCCGACGGGATGTGTTTTCTAGTAGAGTGAAGAGGGGTGAACTCTCCATGAATGTGTGTTCATTTAGATTATTGGGGTTGCTTATTTTAGTTAAGTGTATCTCGATTGCTTCCTTAATGTCAGTTCGTGATTAATTATTTTTAAGTCAGTTTCAATATTCGTGAAACTGTGTCCCGCCTAACACATGTGTTCGAATACGGTCGAGTGTGTCCCGTATTTAATCGCATTTCGGGGTTCATTGTATCGTGTATCTATTCTTCACCCACTCTGCCCGATGTAATTAGCTTGACAACCTGTGTCTTGGCACGTAATAGAGTATACCCCTGACTTTGAATATGGCTCTTGTTTATTTAGGTTACTGTTGTGCAGATGCCTTCCGATTGTGTTATTCGTTGTGAATGCAATTGCGTGCCTTGTTTTTGATCAGATTACTGATTTTGTACGTATTTGCGTTCACATAATTGAAACGTGCGATTTTTTTCTCATTATTGTCCGGCTTTTGCATCGTTTTGCTTTAATGTCTGGCTACAATTTGGTATATTTTAATAGACGGAAAATTACTTTCCTTTAGTTATTTTCTTGATTATACTGATTTTTTAATAATAATTATCTTTTGACATGGGTATTTTTAAGGCTCTGTGCAACATTGAATTGTACCCCGCTAATGTATGCGTAGGCTACTGGGGTGATTGGACTGATTGTCAATTGCATGCGAAGTTTGTGTGGGTTTTTGGAATATGGAATATGAAAGCTCATTTTATCTTTACGTTCGATAGTTATGTCGAGATAATTTATTTTCCGATCGGTTTCGGATTCCTAAGTGAATTTGATAGATTGGTGTAGGCTATTATTAGTTTGAAAGATTGTTTCTTCGCTTGTTAATTCAGTGTCAGATATGCAAATTACATCATCCACGTATCTTTCCACTGTACCATTGTCGAGATATAATCCAGGAACGCATTTTCCAGTGTGTTAATGAAGATGTCGGCGATTAGCCCGCTTAGCGGTGACCCCATGGCTAGGCCCTCTGTTTGTGTGTAAATTTTATTATCAAATTGAAACACGTTTTGGCTGAGAACGACCCTCAGTAATGTCACGATCATTTCGGTTTCTTTTGCCAAGTTGTTGGACTTTAAATTGTTTTCGATAATATTGATTGCTTCATTAATCAGAATGTTGGTGTACATGTTAGTTATATCGAAGGATACTGGCAGCAAGCTGGGTTTCATTTGGAACGTGTTTAATTCAGTTACTAGTTCCGTTGTGTTCTTTATAGAATTCTTTTTGTCATTGGAAAGTCGCCGTTTTAAAATTTTTACTAATTCTTTACTGATTTTGTAAATTGGCGCGTTCCTGCAGTTGACTATTGGTCTAATTGGGCACTCCTTTTTGAGTATTTTTAGCAGTCGTCTCAAGGACGGTACTTTCGGGTTCATATTTATTAATTTTGATTTTTCGGTTTTGATCAATATGTATTGTGTTTCCTTCAACGCACCTTTTATTTGTTTTTGGAATTTGTTGGTTGAGTCTTTTCATAATTCCTTGATTTCATTGTTGTTCAGAAATTCGATTGTTTTATCGATGTATTCTGTTTTGTTCAGAATTACTGTGGTGTTCCCCTTATCTGCTTTCGTGATGACTAGGTCCTGTTCTCTTATGTTTAGCCTACTTTCGTTTTTTGGAAAAAATTAAAGTAGACTTATGAGATCATCACAGGGCCAACAATTGTGTGTCTGTCTGTGTGTCTGTGAGTGTGTATGTGTGTGTACACTGCATGTCTGTCCCCCCTATCAATTCAAACATGGTGAAACAGAATTGAACGAAATTTGGAACAGAGGTAGCATTAGGAAAGGGGACCTCAGTGTCATGTTTTATATCGCCACCATCTTGACGGAAACGTAATGGTGGCAACCCAAATGTTGAAAGCTTAAATCAAATTACGACTAACCTAATCATCTGATCTCTACCAAATTCTGCAACAACATACCTTCATGAGGGAAGCGTCTTGTGACCAAACTACAGGGTCATCAGCCCAATAGTTTGCAGATGGCGGCAATGTATGTGTGAAAATCGATTCCCCTATCAATTCAATCACAAAGAAACCAAATCGAACCACCTTTGGTACAGAGGTAGCACTAGCAAGGGACAACTCAATGGTATATTGTATATCGCCGCCATCATAACGAAAAAGAAATGGTGCCCACAAAAAATTTTCTGAGCTTAAATCGAATTACGACTAACCTAATCATCCGATCTCGACCAAATGTTGCAACAATATACAGTACCTTAAGTTGAGAAGTGTCTTTTGCCCAAACCACAAGGTCATCAGAAAAATGGTTTCAGGGTGGCAGATGTATGAATCATGCAAGTATTATAGCCAAACCGTAACTTACGATGCAACAAGGCCTGACCTTACCAAATACGATCATCGTACATAGGGAGGTTTAACCTGTCCTCATGGAGGTGATCGGTAGGATATTAGCATTTTAAAATGGAATATGTAACCACAGTAGTGGCTAACAGTTCAGGCTGACCGTGCTATATCGTGCTTGTCCGTGCCGTCCCATTGGGTTGAATGGCCACCATTGTTTGCTCGTAAATCCATATATTTGCGTAGCTTCCTAAGTATTTATCCTTTTAGGAATGTATTGAAGAAAATAATACATATTTAGTATCAAATGGTTTATATAAGCGGCAGAAAACGCTAATGAAATTGTTTATTGCAAGACAAAATATTGTGGAGTTACACTAAACCATTTGAACAGCAGGCATAATTGCTCGGCATCTGTGGCGTACTGGTAGCGACCTGGCCGCATGGTCAGGAAGTTCGTAGATCAAATCCCAGCAGGTTTACATTTTTTAGTTCGGGTTTGTTTGTATTTATTGATTTATAACTACTCACACGTTATAATGTTAAGTATATATATAGTGTGTATTTGCAATCAAAAATATTATATATACATACCGGTACTTATCACGTACTTCAACACTCGACTACAGCGATTAAAATTCGTTGTCCTTGATCGTGGTAGAGTCTATTGTTGTTGTTGTTGTTTTTGTTGTTGATAATTTAAGGGTTTTGCGGCATCATGGTCTTGTAGTCCCATGTACTAGGGTGTGTGTAGAAGTTGTCTGATAACCTGTGTCACTGTGACGTCTGTAGGCTTACTAGTGTGTGTACTTTTATACGAGGAAGGATTTGGGTAGGAAGCTGTTGTTGTTGTTGTTGTTGTTGTTGTTTCATTTGAGATGCATGAACATCATGGTCATTTAGCCCCATGTACTTGGGTGAGTGATGACTTTCGTCTGATAACCTGTGTTATTGTGAGGGCTGTATTAGTGTGTGCATATATCATTCAGGTGAGGATTCGATCAATCAAAGTATAATATTCATATATAGCAAGTTGTATTTCAACAGGCTACTACAACCAACATTCAATTATACTCCTTGAAAAGGGCAAAGAGTTATAACTATACCCATGCATTTAGGAGAAAGTTGACTATATGTTCTTTACTGAACATCTCGTTTGTTCCAATGACTTTACCTCTTTGAGTTGTATGTTGCCGTGAGTGTTGTTGCTTTCGCTCTCTCTTCTGAGGATTTTTTTTGCCCCGTTGGCGGCTAAATGTTTGATTATTTCCCTATCTTGTGCTGGAAGTTGTGACTGGCTATCTCAATATCTGCGATTAATTGTTTAATATTGTGGGTCGTGTGTGAGTCCGTGCAATTGTGTTACAATCCTTTGTCTAATATATCCATGTCTTGTGTAAAAAAATACTTTCGTTCTGTTGTTTACTCTGATGTGGAAGTTGAACTCATTGTTGTTGGTGTGTTGGTCGTTGGGTTCATTGTTTTGTGTTTCACCTAGTCTTCCTTTTTCTTTTTTCTAGCGATTCGTGCTTCCTCGTTGCTCTTGTTTTGACCGTGTCGTGTATATACTCGGTGAAGCTGCTCCATTGGGCTACATGCCAGAAATTGCTTAATTGCAGTTGAAGGTCGTACACTTGTTGGTTGATTTTTTGTTTTCTAATGTACGCGAATCTGAATTCGCTTTTTATCCATAACGCATTGACTTGTTTCTGTAGAGATGATCGCCACTGGTGTTTTAGGTGTGAATTTTATTGGTACCTATGTATTTTGGAGTCAGATTCAGTTCTACGCATTTTTTCTTGAACCAAATTGACTTGTCTAAATTCATGAGTTTGAGCCTGAGTGATTAGAAAAACACTGAAAATGGCTTCAAACACCATAATGTTCACGGCTAGTTAGGCAAATCGTGAAGCCAAAAGATAGAAAATAAAAAAGATACGAGCCGTACAGTAGTCGCATATGATGTGTAACATCTGACATGTTATCCTACTCGTATACTACACAGCTTGAACATTCTTAAAATGTTAATTTACACTCCTTTTTCATACTGGTACTATGATGAATGTATAGATTGAATTGGAGATATGCTACTGTCACATTTGTGGCGCAGCAGTCAAGCTGTTAGTCTCTCACCAAGGTAGACCGGGTTTGATTCCCGGTCAATACATGTGAGATTTTCGAATTGAAATGCCATGTCCTGTGGTTCGCATTCCACGTAAAAGGGAGGTACCGTGGATCATGATCGTGAGATTAACGGACACGCAAAACTACAAGCTTCCTTCCTTCCTTTTACATTAATAATTCATAATAACAAAGTGACACACAACGTCAACAGTACTCTCAAATACTGTGAGCACATTCCTAAGTTTTTTCTAGCGTATGGCTTTTAGTGCCGGGAGTGTCCGAGGACATGTTCGGCTCGCCAGTTTTTGTAGCTGCTTTGAGACGGACACCCAATGGGTGAGCTACAAGTACCGTTGGGAAGGAAAGTGGGAATGGAAGGTCGAGGAGTTGGAAGGTAGCGGCTGTGGCCTATAGTTAGGGACCAACCCCGGAATTTGCCTGGAAGGAAGATGGGAAACCACAGAAGACCATCTTCAAGGTTGCCGGCGGGGGGATTCGAACCTCCTCGCCTCCCGGATGTGAGCGACTGCCAGCAGTCATGCCGTAACGACCACGGCTAACTCACCCGGTATATTCCTCAGTAACTATAGCATTCATTATTCTCAAGGCTCTCATACAGTTCGTCGTAAACAATCAAAACATGGCTTCCTACAATCATGAAATGACCTAGTCTCACATATGATGATAATACAGCTTTTTTTCCACTCATATAACAACATTCTGTTATAAGTTATGTTCTTGTCCACTTTACAATACAAAATATCTTTTTATTTATACATTTTGATACATGTTTCGGCCCTGTGAGCCTTCTTCAGTCAAAATCAATAAAATTCTCCTGGATCATTCTAAAGGTTGGTCTCTCATAAAAAATTTTGTAAATCAATTTTACATCGTCAGGATGCTTAAAATACATGAATATAAAATGCTTAAAGAAATTAAAAGATTTAAAAATGCACGAAATTTTGAAACGTGGGCTCCATTCTTGTTAATCTATTTTCAAAACGAGGGACCCCATTGTACAAGCATCTTGAAAAAGGAAAGTAGAAATAGGAATCGAACGTTGTTTATTTAGAGCTTTGCCAAAATGTTTTTCAACAACCGCAGTTTGGAAACCATAAGCTGTCACCTCACAACTTGAAAGAGCTACTACACAGCTACTACAAATGTGTAGTAGCTCTTTCAAGTTGTGAGGTGACAGCTTATGGTTTCCAAACTGCGGTTGTTGAAAAACATTTTGGCAAAGCTCTAAATAAACAACGTTCGATTCCTATTTCTACTTTCCTTTTTCAAGATGCTTGTACAATGGGGTCCCTCGTTTTGAAAATAGATTAACAAGAATGGAGCCCACGTTTCAAAATTTCGTGCATTTTTAAATCTTTTAATTTCTTTAAGCATTTTATATTCATGTATTTTAAGCATCCTGACGATGTAAAATTGATTTACATTTTTTTAATGAGAGACCAACCTTTAGAATGATCCAGGAGAATTTTATTGATTTTGACTGAAGAAGGCTCACAGGGCCGAAACATGTATCAAAATGTATAAATAAAAAGATATTTTGTATTGTAAAGTGGACAAGTACATAACTTATCAAAATCAATACGGAAAAACTTGAAAAAATGACTAAAGTCATAGATATTCACATTCTGTTATGCATTTAATATTTGACTACTCACCCACAGCTTGACAAAAATGCTGCTTACTTAAATGTCATTTGTCGTCTTTGTCCTACCCCAAGTGATATTCAACCTTGAACGTGAAGCTTCATAAACTGCCCAATGACAAATGAAAGTCGGTGAAACATTTGCCACTGTGCTCGTCAAACCAGTGCCTGCTAAATGCACTGCCTACTGTATTGCCGTAACATTCTCGCGCTACAGAGCACACACTGCCTTGTTTCCAATACACACATTTTCAATTGTACATCCAGCTGGCAGTGCGTCTTCACTTCCGTCCGATCCACTTCCGTTCGATCCACTTCCGCCCGATTCACTTCGTCCCATTTTTCTGGCAGTGCGTCTTCACTTCCGTCCGATCCACTTCCGTTCGATCCACTTCCGCCCGATTCACTTCCGTCCCCAATTTTCAAAATCACTCCCACAAAACTATCCAGCAACCGAGCGGAAAGATGTTACACATCAAAAAAGTGTAAAACAATGAAGTACGCTCCTCGTATAATTATCGTGTTCTCACTATTTTGAGCACTATCAATAACTTGTAATTGTTTCCTATGTCACCCAATGGCGTGATGCGAACTGTCCTAGGACTGTGTACGGCCCTGCTATACGTGTGCGTTTTAACGTCGGCCTTTTAATGGGCTGCGGTTCCTGACTCTTATTTCCGTGGAAATCATTTTAAAATTTTGAGACTAATGTTTTTTAAAAATAGATAATGAGTAGGTTTCATTGATGCTACCGGATTTTTCCATCCAATCGATGAATTTCTTATAAAATGATTTGCCCTGGAGTGGGAATAAGGTATTCGGCCTTCTGTATAAGCAATTAATTTGATCATTTAATCTTAATCCAATTAATTAGCTTATAAATTCTGTCACATTTTTAGATACAAGAATATCTCTTTGGAAGTTATCTGCACTCTTTATTTAACCGGTTATCATGGAAAGGGTGTGAGTCACGTGGTGTGTATAATCTTAAGTCACGCCCACATCTCCCTTCTACTTGCTCCAGTGATTCCCGCATACGAATTTTCCATATACAGTAAAAACTGCATAAACCGGACCCTTTATATACCGGAAACCTGGACAAACGGAAAACAAAACTCGGAATGGGTGTATTTCCTATGTAAAATGACACTGTAATCTGGAAAACTGCCAAACGCGGAAACGGAAAAAAAATCCGGAACTGTAGGTGTAAATAACCTGACTAAGACGGAATATCTGATCTGCTATACAAAGCTATGTACAGTACTAAATTTTGAGCGCGACTGTACTTGCACCTAATATTTAGGAAACATTAAAGACTGAAGATATTCAAAGTGCAGTTGATATAGCTGCCAAAAAGAGCAGGTGCGAAGTCATGGAAGAAATGGATGACGACGATGATGAAGGCAACGAAAGGGAGCTAAAAATACACACTTTTGGAGAAGCACTACCTATTGTGAGCGACATTCAGGAATTTGCAGCTTCCAAGAATGCTCCAGAACTCCTGGAGTTAATGCAGGATGCAAAGGAGGTCAAACAACGTTCTCATGTAAAGAAGTCGCGACAATGCACTTTGAAAGACATGTGGAAACAAAGAAATGAGCACAGAAACGGAAAGTTTTGTACGTAAGTTGAAAATACAGTGTAACCTGTGAACCTATTTTCTTTATTTACAGACCGATATTTAAAATCATTATTTCATTGTAATCCTATGCGATAATACAGCATTTCCTTGTAGTGTATTTTGTCTTATTAAAGCTCAACCCTTTGTAAAACGGAAACTTGTGAAAGCGGAAAAATAAACCCGGAATGATTGCGTTCCGCTCTATGCAGGTTTAACTGTATATCGCTGAGGTAAGGCCTCTTGAAGTGCGGTGACGCGATCCGGTGGATCCCCATTAGATAATGAAAGAAGTCTCCTTGTTCTGCGTCATCTGGTTTTTCGATTGAACTAAGAATTACAATTTCTCGACATGAAACCGAGCCAGTAAGTTTTCAGTATATACCTAGGTACATTCATCGAACAAAGTTTCACTGCGCTCGGATGAATAAATCGCGAGTAAAATCCATATAAATGTATTAAATTCGCTTGGCCGCCATGTTAGTTTTGTACTCATCAGGTTTTTGAAAGTTCCGTACCTGAACTTGCGTTAATAGCCTCTATCAACATACAGAATTTCAGTGTGATGGCTGTAATAGATTCGTTGATATTGAGAACCGTCTAAATATTTCTGATGGCCGCCATGTTGTACTGTTATATACTGTATGTAGGTCATAGAGTTATGTACCATTGGATGAAGATTACAGCGTAGGTTCATTATTCAAACGTTCACTTCTAATGCATGATTAGGACACAATATAAAAAAATTATCTTAAAAATGTTGCATAGTCGCCATCTTGAGATTATGGAAATAATTGAATTAAATAAGACGCCAGTAGATTGAAGTTTGTACATGGGTTGTTTTTTTTAGTTTTTGCACCTTAGTTATAACTGTATTAATAACTCACATAGATGGTTCCAAGTTTCACAGGCCCTCGATGTAGTCCCCACCGTTGCGTACGTGTTCCCAGCGATGCAGAAGTCGTTGGATCCCGTTGGCACTACCCAATCTATTGATGGTACGAAGAGAGCGCTCGGCAGCCTGCTTAACGTCATTGTCATCTTCATCGAAGGGACTGATGTCGGGTGAATATGGGGGGAGGGGGGTGATAGAGGACCTCCCAGCCCCAGCGATCCAACAATGCCGACACAACGCCTGCTGTGTGTGCCCTAGCATTGTCACGCAGAACGATGGGCGGTGTAACCATGTGGTGGCGCCGTTTCCCTCTCAGAGCTCCTCGGAGATGGTCTTGCAGAAACGAACAATAGTACGCCGCATTAACGGTTTGCCCTCGGGGAACAGTATGGCAGCGCTTCCGTAGCATTGAAGACGTTAATCAGGCTGCCGAGCGCTCTCTTCGAACCATCAATAGATTGGGCAGTGCCAACGGGATCCAACGACTTGCACATCGCTGGGAACACGTTGTACGCAACGGCGGGGACTACATCGAGGGCCTGTGAAACTTGGAACCATCTAAGTGAGTTATTAATCCAGTTATAACTAGGGTGCCAAAACTAAAAAACCAACCCATGTATATACATGAACCGTACCAAGTTTCACTGCACTCGGATGATGAAATCGCGAGAAAAAAAATCATATATATATATATATATATATATATATATATATATATATTGTAACTACGCTTGGCCGCCATGTTGGTTTTGTACTTGACAGGTATTTGAAAGTCACATAGGTGATATTTTAGTTGTACCCTTTATCACGTACAATATTTAGGGGTGATATCTGCTGCTGTTGTGGAGATATAGAATGCCAGTGAAATATTTCCCGCGGCCGTCATGTTGGTTTGGTGAAACTAATTGAAATTTGAAAGGCACGGTCGAGGTCGGACAAGATGATAGTATGTACTGTACCCGCGGTCCAGGGCCGTCAGGTCGTTATCCATAGTTTGAATGGAGCGCCGATCTGAGTTTGAACTAGCGCTCATAGGAGGAGAGCCTATCGGAGGAGAACGCGCGCGCCCGCTTGGCGAATGGGAGATCGCCGAAGGTGCTGGAACTTTTGGAGCTACCTTATTCCCGTGAGATGGAAGGAATGGTGTTATGGCAGGATGTAGCTCCTGAATTTACATTGATTCTAGTGAAAGAACCAGGAAGATAGCTTTACGCACTACGAAGTTATGAAGGAAGGACGTTTGGGGTATGACGTAACTGCTGACGCACGCGTGGCCGACGAGAAAGACAGGCCATGGCGCGGATCTGTGACGTCAGAGGAGTGGTGTCGCTCGCTCGCCTCGCCGCATTGATTGCACCAAGGTATTCTCATCTATAGAAGCCTACCAATAGCCGAGTAAATTTGTTAGTGTGAATTTAAGGATACTCAAAAATAAAGTTAAAAGCTGTGGAAGAAATCCACCCCTATCACTAGCTCAAAACCTTAGAGCAGTAGAATATTAAGCAGTGTAATACAAACTTTGAATGGATGTTCCAGTTTATGCAGATATACAAAACTGTACATATTATCCTCTTATCTTCGTTCATCAATAAGTTGTTTCCATATATACCAGTTTACATGTAAGTTTAACTTGAAAAGCAGCTGGAATTTAAAAAAAAAAAGAAGAAACAACCAAGCATTGCATTAGGAGAAAGTATCCAGTGCTTCATTTATTGCAAGGGAAGGGTCATTCATGTCCCAAAATAATAAAAACGAATATAAGAAATTTGAGCCTACACTCGTGGTTTTTAGCATTTTGCTTTTTTGAGTAGGCCTACCATAAGACAATCTTTTTCAACAACAAAAATTTAATGCATAGGACTACTTCAGATGCATATATGAATTGCTGAGATTATACTTACCTCCTTTAGCAGAGAGCCTTTTATCTGACACCAATCCCCTACAGTGGCAGGTTTACTTCTTGTGGCAACTACCTTCATGTTGGACATGTTTAACGGTTCTCTCCCGTTCCCAGTTAGGCTTAGGTCAAATTTATGGTTTTATGGGCTCAAGATTTTTATAACGAAGTATATTACTACAAATGAAGGACCTTGGAAACTTGTTCATTGTGAGTTAATTCAGTGGATTGAAATGTCGTGGACATCAGCCCCATGCACTTATGTGTGTACTGTACTTGTAATAGAAAAGGATGTGGTAGTGGTTTTCAGTTAGCTTTTATTTACAGTTGAGTTGGGAAGACACTTCCAGGATGCAAGGAGTGGGATTCAAATCATTCTATCAAGAGCGTTTGAGTGAAGCTTTGAAGAATAAATCCTATATCAGGTTTCAAATACTCCTTCGCAAAGCAGGTCACCTGGGCAAGAAGCCACTTTACTTACCCCTACTCCTTGTAGGTGGAACTGTTCCATTTATTAAAATTAAAGAAAGACCACACTTGCCATTGTAATTTGGATCTATGCTGGCTACACGGACATGGTATCTCCCTCCCAATAAGATGTCCAAGATCTCCACCAAATGTCAAACGAGACCCTTCAAATTATTCAAATGAAAGCATTCCTCAACTTTTAATTATTTTTTCTTATTTTTTGTTTCACCCTGGTGGTCTGGGGATGAAGAATTTTATAACATACCCAGTCCCCCCCTACCCCTTCCTCCCAGAAAATATCGTATACTCCTCACCACATCCATTCCCCCTGAAAAAGAACATGGGCATCCTTGCAGGCCACATGGAAAATAAGCAGTTAACAGTACTACACACTGGGTAAATCGGTTTGAAATGGGTAAATCTAGAGCTTTAACAGAGAATTCTGGATGTGGTGATTGGTAGGGCCCTGGAGTACAAAACTATGCCCGTATCTTCAAGAACACTAGCAAATTGCAAGTAATCTTCATCCAATGACACAGTAATGTTTACACTTAATTATAATAAGCACACACAAAATGTATTACAGACATTATTTTATTTAGGACATTGGTTATAAATATAAGCATCTCAAGCACATTAACACATTGTCTGGAAGAATCTTAGATTGTAGAAAATGAAGTTTGCAGGTTTCACCAAGTAGGCTATAAAGGTGATATCTTGCTGATCTTGGATATATTACTGGCAATTATTAGGATCTAATATCCTCCAGCTATTAATATTCTCAAAAAATCCTGCACTGCACATAGGGCCTACATCCATTATACCCTGCTGATGATTCATGATCTCTTCAGGATTTTAATTTTTTCTGACACCATTTCTCAATCTCACTGGAGCTTAGTGGGTTACAAATACATCGTTACAAAGATGCATGAACACAATTTGAGGACTGGACATGTCTAACTTGCTTCCAGCGGCCTGGCTACCGTTTCCTTATTCAGCACAAAATCACTATCAATTACATTGGTATCTTGCAGACTTGGCAACGATAGAGTCATGTATTAACTCTTGTACTATTTTCATCTTTAATTTATCTCAACAAAACAAGCCTGCCAACTTGTGTCAATAGCTTTAATGTGGACATGGAATGGAATTTACACTTACAAAATTCCCCTAGACACAAAATGGCATCATCCATGACAACGTGGACAACACTTAGGGTTTAAACGCTGCATACATGTTAAATTCTATGTGTTATACTCTGATTTACAAAAGATGAACGGTGCAAGCTGCCATCCGCTTGAATGGTGAGGTGAGGAGTGGAGACAAGAGGGTTAACGGTGTCCATAGCAACAGCGAGCAGTGTTGCAATGAATGGCGACACAGCAGTGAGCACATGGTTTGACGCAGTGTTCTACTGTGAACTAACTCGTCACTGCCATTAGTAATATCCCGTGTATATATTGAAGTGCATTTGCTTATTCTTTCATAGGCTACAGTAAGCGTTATCGTTCTGTTTTTGTTGGAAGCGTGTGTATATACAGATTTTGAGTTTATTTCTTTTATTTGCATCATCGTGTCTATTTTCATTGTGTAAAAATGGCATCGGTACATGCTCGCGGAAGACCCAGGATCCATTCTCTGCGACAGAACAACTTCAGGCCGTGGTGTGACTCTCCATAGCCAAGTAAAGGAGATGGTATGTGCGGTGAGGAATTTTATGGAGGAAGAAGAGGAAAGTATGCGCTTACGGGAGGAACCTCTGATTCCATTTGTTCAGGTGAGGAAAAGAACTGCCAAGACTCTTGGTGTGAGTGAAATCACTGCATACCGAGTGACGGAAGGGAAGTTCCTGTCTGATGATGCTGGCCCGTCTAAACTATCAACTCCAGGGAAGAAGAGGCATAGAGAAGGGGTGGTCACTAATTTAGATGGCTTTCAACAAGATGCTGTTAGACGGCATATTTATAGCTATTATTTTAGGAAAGAAATTCCAACATGTCGCAAACTTCTTGTTTTTGCTCAGAGAGGCACAATTATTTCAAGGATGCCTTTCTTCACTGAAAGTGTTGCACGATCTGGGATTTAAATATGAGAAAATTAATGGGGGGAAGGTGATCATGGAGAGGCCAGATATTGTGGCTTTGAGGTGTCAGTTCCTACATGAAATGGGGAGACCCTACTGAGTTGTAGGCCAAAAATTACAAACAAAAAACCAAAATCTGGTTTCATGCCCTAGAAGTTACCTTATCACTTGGGGCACTTAAATATACATTTGTTTTTTATGTACGGCCATTTTTAAATACCTTACGGGGGCTTTTAAAGAACACGTGCTTAGGTCTTGAAATGGGCAACGCCTACTTCCTAGAACCAAAAACCCCTCAATTTTGTAGTAATTTCATACTCTTGGCCAAGATTATCATGCCAATCATCTGAATACAAGCTTATGGTGCCATCTGTTGGTAAATTTATCAGTTATGAGTAGCCCAGGCAATGTTTGTCAAGTGTGAAACTTTTCTTACCGTAGCCTACATGTTATTTTCTTATCCCATATAATTTTTAGCTGTATGGCATTCACTAAAAGAATATCATTACTATACACATGCACATATTTAACATCGAGCAGAAGTATTTTGGTTTGTAGTAAAGTATAGGCCATTTTGGATACATGGTGGAACCATGCGTCTTTGTTTATTTTGATGGTCAGTGGCTGTAGTGAAGTTTATTCGCAAGAATTATATTTTTATTGGTTTACTGTGAGTGGTGGAACTTGTGTAAGTTAATGGTATTTTAGAGATTTGTGTGCAGTATATTAGATGTATTCTGTATCTAGTCGATGGAATAAACGGAAAGTCCGTGAAACAAAGAAATGGAATAGTGCTATTTTGAATGTTGACAAACAGTGTGGTGATATTACATGTGAAGTTAAGTAATGCAAGTTCAACAGCTGCAACTACTTCTTCTGCCAGTGTCAGAAAACTGGAATAGGCCTATTTTAGTGAGGAGAATACTGTTAGACCTAGTGTTAATGACAAGCACATTCTCATTCATATATGGGTGCCCTCCAAAATTTGTTTACAGACCTGTGTGGTGAATGTGGCAGTAAATCTTCGTGTCAACATCAGGGAGAAAGATGGGTTTAGTAATAAGTTACCTCTGAAGTGTGGGAAAAGTGATTTGTAAACTCAGGGAAGTCTTGATGCAGGAAATTCCACTAAAATACTGTATTTTTTAATAAAGTTAGCTTTTTCTCAATACTGTATTTTTCAGCATTTTAAATGTTCCAGTTGCCTGCGTTTTGATCCCATTACCTTCAAACTTGGTTTGCACATACAACTTTGTGGTCTTAATAATGTGTGGAATCCATTTTGAAAAATATTAATAACTTTCAGAAATATTTAGGTTCAAATTTGAAAAAAAATGACATATTTTAACAGAACAACAGGTCATTCTAAGAAAAAAACATTTTAATAATAAACCATTTACACTGATTTTAAAAGTAATACCAATTTTTATTTGTAGACCATTGATGATCATTCTATAGAAGTTTTAGATTGATAACTTTAAATTTGATGTACCTGGGACATTTTCAAAATTTGCATATTTATTACATAAAATGTTATTTCTAAATGACTGAACCAAATAGCTCCAAAGTTTAGAATTCCCTTAATTATGCTCACTTTAAAGAACCTACAAAATTTGGTGAAAATTGGGTGAAAATAGGCTACTGGAAAATTCAAAACTTAAGTTAATAGGGCAAAAATATTATGGATATTGTGTGGTTAGGTGAAATGTGGGTCAATGCTGGTCACACAGTGTCTAAGGGTTGGAGTGACAACTCAGTTCAGGGGACAAGGAAGGGCCGTCAGGCAGAGGGGGTCGATTTATTATTCTACATGCCGGGCTATCAAACGGCTTTGTTAATAATACACTTTTGCTCTTTAGGTCGAAAAGAACTGGTGATTACCATGAAGACATGGACTACAACTAGTTTTTAAAATGGTTCCAGGAACAATTGTTACCCAACATCCCTGAACACAGTGTTATTGTAATGGACAATGCTTCGTACCACATAGTACAGATAGAATAAGCTCCAACAACTTCAAGTACGAAGCCGCGAATGTTGGAATGGCTCGACCGCCACCGTGTAGCCTACCATGCGACAGCTCTCGGACAAAAGGAATCCTTCTCGGTAGTGCTGAATGAACATAGAACGAGCGATAACATTCTATATAATACATGAATTAGCCAAAATACCTTATAAAAGGATGAGAAATAAATCAGGAAGCAATGTTTTAATAGATGTTTCCTCCTCCGCCGTCTGTGACCCACCCAGCCATTCCAAATATAGCGAAAATTACAGCAGTGAGCGGCATTGTTCAAATCAATCTTCAAAAAAGTACCATAACAGTACTGCCAACCTCGCCCTTACGGTACAATGTGAAACAAAAAAGTGCCCAATTCAGTCTCTAGTGGGCATCATTCGTTCGCAGCACTCAGTTCACGACTCTAATTATGCTAGTGTGTGCGATATTTCGCATCTCTGTACGGCTGAAATGAGTGTTTTTTGTTATCTGCTCTGTAATAACTATGCAGTATATCGCTCTCCTGTAATAAGTACGTGTATTTTTTTCCGCACAACTGTGGTTTTGACAAAGGTTACAGCCTAACGCGCCCAGATCAATGGTTTTGTGTCAACCATGCCCCGCTAACAGCGCGCGGCCAAGGCTGCACCTACACCCGACCATTCTTACCTTCACCTTGTCCAATCCAATGGTTTTTGACAATGGTTACAGCCTAACGCGCCCAGATCAATGAGTTTTGGCAATGGTTACTGCCTAACGTGTCCCGATGATTCTTTTTTTATCAACAGTGATTTTGCATCCCACTTCTTTTTATCAACAGTGATTTTGTATCTCACATGTGTGCCTCGGTGCGTGCTGCTACAGTGAGCCTTGATGACGGTTAAACGAGATCAAGTGCTATCGAAGCATGGCAGCTGTTTTTAAAATAGCAAAAAATAAAAACACATATTTACTTACTTTAGCACATATATGAGCTTCAGTAGTAAGTTTTAATTAGGGTTCCTAATTTCAATACGTAATATCGCCAAAAAAATGAAACAAGGACACAAGGTATGTAATAAAGTACATTCATGTCTGCTACAAGTGTATAAGCCGCGTTCCACTTTCATTCAGAATTAATATCCTTCTCAACCTTATACAGCAGCGCAAGCCTAAACCCATGTAGGCTACCACGTGGATGAACTGGCGAGAAAGCATGGCCATGAGATCATCACGCTGCCCCATATCATTGCCACTTCAATCCTATAGAAATAAAGCAAGCTTGTAGTTTAACGTGACCGTTAATCGCGAGATCATGAGCCACGGGACCTCCTTTTTACGTGGAATCCGAACCACAGGACATGGCATTTCACTTCGAAAATCTCACATGCATTGACCGGGAATCGAACCCGGACCGCCTTGGTGAGAGGCATACAGCTAGACCGCTGAGCCACCACGCCCCCAATCCTATAGAAATGATATGGGGTCAAGTGAAGGGTTACCTAGCACGGCATAATAAGAATTTCACACTCCGTGAGGTTGAGAAGCTTACCGTTTAGGCTATTAGGGAAGTGACTTCATAAAACTGGAAGCGTTTTGTGTTAATAGTGCAACGAGAACTGGATGAGGCTACGAAACGTGAATGTATACTCCATGATGGGGTGGATTGGTTCATCGTTTCCCTGGAAAGCAATTCCAGATCCAATTCAGACACAAGTGACGAAGAGGGGGCTATGAAAGCAATAGACCCATAATTAAGTTAGTAGCAGCTAGAGCGATTAGGCAACTAAAAATTCCCCTAAACTCACGTACATCGCAAAGTTTAATTGACCCTTCACACGAATACGGCTGACACACCACAGATCCCAGTATTTGTGTCTTCCTGGAAGCTTCTTGGAATGTTATGAGTCTTGATCTGCCTCAGTGGCAACGCAGCATTTCCTCACGTGTTAGCTTTGACAGCTGCCAGCGCTCATTATTGGTACCGGCAATACAGAGTATTCTTTGCGTACAAACACAAACCTAACCCCAGACCTCCTTGCTTGTACTACTAACAATAATTTTGGTCCAGATAGTCGCCTAACCAAGTAGCGACCAATGGCTTTGTCTCGCCATGGCTTTAGAAGAATACAGTTCAACTTTTCCATTAAAATGAACTACGGTAAAAGTAATTTAAGGACATTCATGATCTTTCAAGAAATTATTCTTCTTTAGACTGAGATAGGCTACTCAATACTCCCAATAATGTCAAAAGTACTCAAATCAAACTTACCAAGCAACTTTTGAAGATTTGATGGATGAGCCAGATATAATATGACCACTCCGATGTAACTTTTTGTACACTGATGACAAGTGAACATATTATATGTAAGCTGCCAAGAGTAACGTGTCTCCACTGTACCTACGATTGTTTGCCTAACATCTAAAAAATTAATTTGCTCTATTAAAGACTATAATGGTGTGCAATCATCACTCGAAAAACTTCTCTGTAGGATGTTCACAGGAGCATTCACTGCTGACAACTTTCTTCCATTTTCATCGCACTCAGAATTTTCAATGAACTGAAATAGGCTAATTCATCAAATTAATTTTTATCAGTAATGCAAAGAAAGTTTTGTGGAACTTAATGTTTGGGAATCTGCAACCCATTGACAGCCAGCTCAATGCTGAGGTTATTTAGAATACACACAGAACCTGTAATTATGGGCACTGCATCACTCAAATTCTTCAAGCACTTCACCAACTTGTCTTCTGTCTTGATATGTGTCCATTCCTGCTTAAATTTATTCCTGTTGGAGGAGAAGTGTTCAGATATATCCGATAGACTGTGCACAGAATTCTCTTCTTCGTAGTGTCTGAAGTCTTCCAAGCTCGCTTCTATGGCTTTATCCGAGATTTTCTACCTCTGCATCACACAGTCTTCTAGAAGAAGGCCCAGGAGTGGATAGCTATCCTGGCAAATTCGAAAATATTGAAGATACTGCATCAGGTTTCAACTTCGGATAACTCCTAGCAAATGTCTTTATTTCCTCATCAACTTGCTCTGTCCTGATAACAGAGCTATCAGGAAAATGCTTTATACAAATTATAGGCTTGCTCACTTTAGAGAAGTCAGTGGGAATTTTTCTAGGCCATATATTTCTTAATTTTTCGTCCTTTGGGAGAGAAAATGTAGAAACATTTTCATGCTGAGATCTGTAATTGTTCTTACAGCCAGCTACATTACAGCATCTGATTTCCTGTAAAGAGACACATTCATTAAATATCTAACTTTAACTCAGATAATTAACTTAGCATGCATTGTAATAGTCCTTAACATCCACAATATTAGGCTAACGTAAGTTCGTACATAACCTGCACCACACGTGCGTTTGATTAACCTGTATCATTAATGAGAAACAAAGTGTTAACACTTACCCTGTAGGCTACGTGATTATTGCAGCTACATGATGCACCACAACACAAGTTGGATGTAAAGTTGGACATTACACTTTATAAAACACTAACTATTCTCACACTGCTATTCACAAGAAATTCACAAACAAGTCTTCTCAACCGGAGTCACTACTTCGCCTACGTCACAGACAAGATGGCTGCTCGCACTGGGGCCAGTATCTTTCGTGGGCCACGTGACGCACGCGAGTAGCCACAGCGGTATTTAAACTGCGGTGAGCAGGCAGCAGTCAGTCAATGTGTTCAGTATCAGAGCAGCGTGTCTCTCTGGTCCAGTTTGTGCCAGTGCGAAACCTCGAGCAAGTGTTATACTACGTCATCGCCGTGAATAAGTGTGCGGGTTGCCGGAATGCGAGTAGTAGAAGGCTCTGGAAGGCCCATGAATTTTCTAAATGCCAACGGTGATAGTCTTACTGGTGGAAAGAAAGACTTAGTTATTCTTCAAACACATGTGAGTTGAACTGCATTTTATTAGAATTGTGAACTGTTATACTGGAATGTCATAATGTATGGGCAAATAACTTCATTTCTTGACGGTCCATTACTTTCATGTATTGAAATAGCGAATAGATCATGTGTACAGCTAGAAAGTGAGGCGTGGATTTCAAAGTGTTGCCACATGTGAGGACACGAACAGTGAGGATATCAGGTCCATGCACTTCCGATTTAACAGCGTGATTACTAATTGCACGAAAGTCGCAATGCCCAGTATTAGGTTTTGGCCATGTGCACGAGAATTTTAGACAGTCATGACGAGTGTTTGCTACCATTAGGTGTGCGAGCTCAGGACTTTAAAGATTCATTATACTGTACAACTATCAGCCGATTGTGCTTAAGTGCTGCGCGAGATATCAGTCTCAAGTGAAACACATTTAATATCTGGTCTGACGACAGTGAAAGACATGGTAAAATAATGGGGGCGGAACATCGTGGACATTTTACGAGTGATATTTTGGAACGCCATGATGCCATGAACATGCATTAATACCACCGATGATGGGTTAGATTCGAGAGGATGAAGAAGGGACGTAGACGATACCAGCCCGTGAAGGAAGCCGCAATGGACGTAGCCAATATCAGCCCAGGGGAGAAGGTTCGAGAACAGCTCGCTGAGCCAAGCGGAAAGAGCCTTACCAGAGGTCAAGGGAAGCTTCAGCCAGGGCGTGGAACGGTGTGTCTGGACACACGCTGGCACTTCATGGAGGAACTATTATGCTACAATCTCAACACCTGACGGACAGTGACTATCTGGAAGTAAGATCTCTTCATGCTATCGTAGTTGTACTGTAGTATAGTCATGTGTATATTTCTATTCCCAAACTTAATAGGTCAGCATATATTTTTTTGTCCTTTTTCGTGTTTCTGACAAGATGTTCTCGTCATTTATCAGTTTTCCTGGTAATGAAATTTCAGTAATTTAGGGCAGATAGTAACGCAACGTTTTCTTTGTTTTTTTTTTCGCTTCCTGATTCGTTACTAGTGATAGGATATATTGGTCACTTACGAGTTGATTTTGTGAAGGAGGAATGATTGGTGGAATGGAAAAATTAAATAAATAATAAATAATTAATAATAATAATAATAATAATCGAGTACTGTGAAAATTTATATATAATAATAAGAATAAAATTCAAGTACATGGATTCTTGAGGATAATGATAGAAGCCAGTAATACGAATAAAATATAAGCCAGTGATACCTATAAAATATATCTAAATAATGGTGAATACATTTTGGAAAATAAATCAGTTCTGAAAGCGAAAGTAATAATAATAATAATTCTCATAAGGAATATTCAACCAAGGAGTCGAAAAATATTACAATGAGTGTAATTTGATTTTGTTGCAATTTCAGCTGTTTATAAAAACTCAGACAAAGGAGGAATATTAATCCCAAGGTGGAATAGGGGATCAGGTTTTATGTAACAACCAAAAGTAGTTGAGGTCTGAGCTAATTGAAAATGTTTTTTTGAGTATAATAAGATGTAAGTAAATATCCCAGTTGTTGCCAACAGAGGTGGATCAGATTGTGACCAATTTGTTATATTGAAGTGTGAAGTATAGCATTCAGTTTATAGATGGGCCTGTCGAAGACAGTGCACCGATATTTTATGTGATATGTGGGCATCATGAGTTTGAATGCACCATTAATTGTGGAATAGTCGTGGTTGTCGAAAACGAGTAGGGGGTAGACCCCGTGAAGATTCATTTGTTTCCTTCTGAAGGCATTTGTATGAGGGGAGGTCACTTTTAAGATCTGATCACACCAGGGAATCATTTCTTTCATATATGGTCAAACAGCATCTGAATCAGTTATGTTTAGATTAATAATGTTTGCTACTGATCGGAAAATTCCATGGGATGATTATTTTCAAATGTACAACAGCAAATCCTTTAATTATAACATGCTGAAAATTCTATAAACAAATTTTGCAACAGTTATGCTCATAATATTTCATGAGTGGATCAATTATTAATAAATGTGGATGGTGAAGCATATATTTTCTTAATAATAGAAAACAGACAGTGAACTAAGTTTTACTCAGTGCCTCATTTGAAGTATAATTTGCAAATAAGTATAAGAAGTGATAAATATAAGTGTTTGTGAGTGAAGATGGACATGATGGACATGCCTAAACTTTAAGACATTCAAATAGGAAGTGCTTTTGAAATATTTTCTTGATTTAGCGATCAGGAATCTCAGGGTGAGAGACTGAATATTTTTTACACCCTGTAGATTGAGGTAGGAGTGTTCTGCTTTTGACCTGATATAAAATTTATTTAATAAAATTGGGGTGTGGTTTGTGGAAATCTTGTGTGTTTTTTCGTCCTCTCTATGCTCAGGCGCGAGTCTCGGACACAGTTCAGCACCACCTAGCCCTTACCCGTTAATCCCTGAGATATTAAGAATCTTGTGCTCAACTGTCTTCGAGGCTCCCACATATGTGGGCGTTTATCTTCGGATAAACGGGCACAGTACCTACCAAGTTTCAATGAACCGCTTCAGCCGTTCAGATTCTATTAGGGACACACACACATACTGTACACACACGCATACGCACACACACACTCACGGAAAAATGGTATTCTCATTAGCCTATATTTTTCATAAATGAAAATAGGCTCGCAATAAGATTAATTTTAAACAAATGTGTAAATAATTCAATGAATTTGTTAAACAATAGAAAGGATGATTTGAAATTCCTTTCGTCATAAGATAATCCAATGAATTTGTTAAACAAAAGAATGGATTATTTGACATTCCTTTCGTCGTAAGATAAAAGATTTTTCTTTTTACTCGTGGGCATTGTTTTACAGTAAACATATGATCCCCTATTTATTACTTCCCCTTTAAAGACGTAATCTCGGAAAAATCCGAAACGCGTATCGGCCAATTTTCGAACTTACTTTTACTATCAGCTAATCCAAAACGTCGTTTGTCTAGGCAGGTTTTATGTAGGGCTTAAATGGAAGAAAGCCCCATATTTTCAATATACAGTACTTTCTTGTCAAAGTGAGACATCGATCTGGTACCGTATTTTGTCTCCTGCTAGGACAGTGATGGAAAGCTGGTGTAATTCTAACGTGGAGAGCACAGCATGCGCCATGGGAGGGAGGTGTGACGTCAGCTGAGAGCTGTATTGTGGCCGTGGACAAGCAGTGGGTGCATGAGTACTTGTTCCTTCTCTAATCCGCCCCTCGTTCTTAGCTGCTTCGTGTATATTTAACAACTTACCATACCGTCATCACACATTTACCATGATGTTAACTTTATACGGGATTGTTTTTAAACACTACAGGTAATCGTGACTACGATTGCAACGGGAAGCTGGAGCTCCGGAGATCGGACGGTCCATTCCTGTGCATTATCAGCGGCCATGCTGACTGTGGATTTCCCCAGGTTCGTTCATACTCTTTCAGGCAGGTGCTACGATTGTACCTTATTTCGTCCCAGGGCACCTACCATGATTCTAGACCCTAATAATTACAGTTACCAAACTATCACAGTCAACAGAAAAACACACGTTAAGAGACAAGCAAAGGAAGCTTGTACCTAATCTTGCGATCATAAACCACGGGACCCCCTTTTATGCGGAATGCGAACCACTGGACGAGATATTTCATTTTAAAAATCCCAGGTACACAATCGGGACTCAAACGTGGTCCTCCGTGGTGGTAGACAAGGAACTTGACAACTTCCCCACTGCTCACCCTCACCGGTTATCAGACAAATGCGACACAAACACAAGTACATGTGACTGATGACGAAAGTGTTCCAAGCTCCTAAAATGGATTTTAAAATGAGATGGAATATTACGCGCAGCTGCCATTTTGAAAATATAATATATCTCCAAATTTAAGAGGTACAATAACGAAATGTAGTGACAAGGTATAAGTTACTATGTAGGCCTTAGGCAAAAGAACAGCGAATCCATATATTTAAGAACTATTAGAACATTAAGCAACTCTGTTTGTAATTGTGAAATTAATAAACATCTTGGTAATAGAGGAGTATCATATACGACATCTCACTACCGTAAATCATAAGATTATCATACTGAGTATATCGCACAGGGGCCATTTTGATAATTCAGAAAATATAACTTTTAGTATTATAAAGATATAATGACGAAAATAGCAGCAAAGTAGAGCCATATAAGTCGTTTCGTAAGCCCAAACCAAAAAAACAGCGACTCCAAATATTCAAGATGGTGGCTTGGCGTACTTTTAAAATATTTATATCCTTAACTTAGGATGTGATCGTTTTTTAAGACAAAACTTGGTAGAGAAAGTATTACGTAACATACCTCAGTAGCGTTATCATCACGCTGAATATAGCGCGAAGCGGTTTTCCTGAAATTTAGAAATTTAAAAATAAATAACTCACTATGGTTTGGAGTTACAATAACAATTAGTGATTATTTCATGTCTCTGGGCACGTACCACAATCCTACACCCTAGGTAAAATAACAGCGACTCCATACATTCAACATGGCGGCTGCGATTGTTATTAAGTCTTACTTATGAATTATTCACAATGTAATTGTGCAATTAAAAAGCAACTCCGTAAAATTTAAGTGCCATATAACGACTTCCGCTGACATAAATTATAAGAATTACACGCTGAAAACATCGCACAATGGCCATCTTGAATATATAGAATTATGATACTGAATTATAAATATTTTTGAGTTACAATGACGAAAGTTAGTAGTAGTCTAGAACTTTGTACGTGGCTTCCTATGATCAAAACGAAAATACAACACTTCCTTACATTTAAGAATAAGTATGTGACTTTATTACGACCGTATAATCCAGGTGGGATTAAACATAGTATTCGGTTTAATGATATTTCATATAACTGATCAGCATAAACTACGCATCTAGCAGGTTTTGTTTTCTACAAGAAGCTAGTATGCCGGGAACCAAAAAGAGAGATAGCGCACACGTGCATTAACAAGGGTGAGGTTCAAACAGTCAGGCCGGGACACCACTCTCGCCACAGGAAAGAACTATCCCGTTGTAGGAAGACAATAAATACGTAGCTGGTAACCACGCCCACTCCTGGAATATTAAGGAAACCAGATATCCTGAAGAAAAGGAAAGAAGACCATTAGCATAAGGAAATTTAGTGAATAATTAATATGAAAGAAGATGTTTATTTTGAAGTGGACATCAAATTAATTACGCTGTTACCTCTGAAAGTCAGGATATTCTGCCTATTACAGGGCCAATGAGAAGACATCACCACGGTGAATACCAATGTCGAAGAGTAGGGGTAAATGACGCCAAGACAATAACATACATTTTGCATGATGAAATTTCAGAATCCAGTAGAGGTTTGAAAACTGCATAATTTTCTGCATCTCCGTACATGAGACTTCCTGGGAGAAACACTGGCCATAGAAAGAACAATTCACACCTACGCACAGAGAGAATATATCACATCAATCTTATATAAGGAGTTGAGCTGTAGAGCCAAGACATACCATGCAAACTGCCAATATGGGTTTATTCCAAATAGAGGAGCTGATAGTGCTATATTTGAAGTAGTAACTGATGTAGAAAAGGCATTAGATGAAAATAAACTAGCTGCTGGTGTACTAATTGACCTTGAAAAAGACTTCGGTCTGGTTAACCATAAGATTCTCCTTAATAAACTAGAATTTGCAGGCATCAGAGGAGTGGCACATGATTGGTTCAAGAACTACCTCACAAACAGAAAACAATATGTTGCAATCGATAATGTAAAAGGATCTCAAATGAGAATTGACACAGGAGTACCTCAAGGTTCTGACTTAGGACCAATTCTTTTCTTGGCCTATATTAATGATATAGTATTATTAGAATTGAAAGGCAAGCTTAAACTATTTGCAGATGATATTTTTATACTCTACCTGGGAACATCTGCACAGGAAATTATGCTAAATATTAATTATGATCTCAATAAGCTGGTGGATTGGTTGAGAGCACACAAAATGGTTATCAATATCACTAAAACAAAATATTTATTCTTCCATAAACCATCATACAAGATTGAGACCACAAACATAGTCAACATAGCCAACAAAGAAATAGAAAGGTTAAATCGGCAACATACTTAGGTATCACACTAGATAGTACACTAACCTGGGAAAATCATGTAGAAAATGTAAAACATAAAATCAGCCCTATAATTGGTATTTTGTATTTTGTATTGTATTTTCAGATTAAGATATAGCTGTCTTACTAGCCAACAATTGAAAAATATATACTTTGCTCTGATACATTCACATCTAATGTACATGAATTTCATATGGGGGTGTTGTAAGAAGGAGCTGATAAAAGAACTTGAGATACTCCAGAAACGTGCTATAAAATCTATCTTTGGATTTCCTTGGCTCACACCGTCAAATGAATTATATTCAAGAACTAAAATTATGCCACTGCAAAAACAAATAGCTATGTCAGCAACAGTATTGTATACAAATTAGAAAACAAATTGATACACACACATCCATTTTACCCATGCAAATGACATTCATCATTATGCAACAAGAGGAGTAAATCGAATATTCACCAGCCATTCTCAATCCATCAAATTTGGAACTAAAGGAATTATGCCCTCTATAATAAAGGAATACAACTCGCTACCATTAGGCATAAGGGAAAGTTTCTCTATAACAACATTTAAGAGGAAAACAAAAGACTTCCTATTAAGGAATGAATATCCCATATCCAATAGCCTTAAGCAATGCAAGGTATCATACCGAATCATCTCTGTAAAGTTAGTCACTAGCAATCTAATATAAGTTACTATTAAACTAAATAATATAATGTTACAAAAATTATATATATGCCATGCTGTAACTATGTTACTTGATTGTCCCTAACACGAGCTCAGGCTCATTGGGGCCTATGTAAATAAATAAATAAATAAATAAATACTTGTCATTCCAGAGGGCGAAGCTATGCCGCTCTGACTCGAGAAAATGCGTGCAATTGTCTGAATAATCATTGATCGTTACACAGTTTAGTTGTCATAGTGAGTGAGCGCTATTGCTGTAATGTCATAAACATATGACGATTACAATTTGTTAATACTGTTCAAAGCAGACAAATTTTGTGAAATTATTACAGTGACAATTTACGAAGTTCTGCGGGCTGATAACGCAAAAGGACCCAGTTGAATAAAGGACTTAGTAGCTTAATGAGTATAGCCCTGCTAGCACAGAATACAGTACAAAGAGCCCAGTTGATTAGAACTGTTCGCGCATAAACATTGCGAGTGATTTTACAGCAAATTAGTGTAAGAAACTATAACAAGTGCCCAAAGTGTTTAAAAGCATCGTGAACCTAGCCAAGTACAATCAGTACGTGTCAGACAGTATACAAATATGTATAAATTAAAAAAAGACCCGGATCCGAGCAATTCGGGACATTGTCGGGCTCGCGCGGTGTACGCCGTTGATGAACAAAATCCACGAAGTAGTGAACACTGAACTCCAATTTTGTACTGTGAATAGCCAGTGTAAATTACACGTTTTAAATATCAATATGTTAATTAGACCTACGAATGAAGCTACCAAGGAAGATCCCAGCATTCACATGGAAAAGGTGGACGTCAGATTAAAAGATCAGATGGGCGAACCACTGAATACTTCATGTGGGACGAAAATCCATACTTCAGTGTCAGGCATGGAGATACGGATGAGTACGATTTCAATATATTTTGAGTGTCTATTTATAGTACTAGATAGAGGGAAATTATTTTGTAGTGTGAATAGATGGCCTGGATATGCATTTATTGCATAAAATGAGGTAGTCTAGTAATTGCTTAGATTATGTGGCTTGAACGTTAAATAAATGAAACTGGATTCCGTGTTTAAGTATCATTGTCAGAATGATGTCAAGTTTAACAGTGAATAATTTAACAGACGTTTAGTGTGGTATTGGAATTATGACTAAACTTTGGAAAATGTGATTAATAATAAAGGATGATGTGAATAATAAATGATAAATAATGTGTTTTTAGAGTCTTCAGTCTCTTGATTGGTTTTACTGATGATCGGTAGGCAGTTGATAATATGGTGTTCTGTTGTCCAAGCCCACAAGTGATAATTACAATGAAAAATAAAGATGGTTCCCCTAATATACAAAATATATAAAATTTGGCGATGTGATTTTATTTCGATTTGATTGTAAAATGTTAATGGATTCAGATATAGTCACGTATTCATTATTGTATTATTGTCTTTTGATGGAGTTTAGTTATAGATAAATCCACATTAATGTTTGCCTATCTGTTCATTAGGATTTTATTTTGAGTGCAGACGTACCCATCGTTTACTTTGTTAGCAGGTATTGACCCCTATTGAAGGGGCAGATGCCCTCGTAGTTGCGCCCCAAACTAACCCCTATTTCCTAGAAGTAACAGAATTCATGATGATGAATAGATGAAGTAGCCTATTAGATAGGTTCTTTGGCATCCTTCGAACAATAAGTAGATACAGTGTGTGTGTGTAAATGTTATGCTATTTTGATTAACGATGAAGGGGTGATTAGGGCAATAAAAATCAATGAGAAAGGAGAGGTGTGTTCAGATAATTGGAATCTAATAGGAACAAGAACAAATCCTGGTTCTATTCCAATGTTACAATTAATTAAGTTTGAATAGTGTTCATTTATTAGTGTTGATATTTGTTTTTGATTTAATCGCATTGTTTTGCGAGTCATTATTGTGTTTTGATTGGGTTTAGTCATAGATAAAACCACATACCCCTATCCCTCTCTCCCTCTCGTATTATTGGGTTGATCTTCGTACTCATCAAATACACTAAAAATGAATTACAGATTGACCAAAACATCATTAACTAGGAACCTTTAATTAAATGGTGAAACTATTTAGAATGTTGTGCTGTGATGATGCAGTTCTTGAAAGGAATTAATAATTAATTCTTTTATTTCATTTGATGATGTTTTCCTTGATGATTTATCAAGATATTTTATCATTATTATTATTATTATTATTAATATCGCCTTTGATAGGGGTTGGTTATAGATAAAGCCACATAGTATTATTAGGGTCAACCGGAGGAAGTAGAAGTGTACTGGAGTGTTCCGTGAAAAGTTAAAATATAGCGAGGATATGGTTAGCGACCGTTGTCAAGAAGGACTTCCAAGTGATGGTAACTATGTATATTGCATGGGAAGTAAAGGAAAATATCATTATGAATGTACAACAGTAGCAGCACGAACATGGAAAGATATGGCCAAGCGGCCAAATGAATCGTGGCGATGTCTTCAATGCCGCACGTTCAGAAAGACGGTGTCAGCAAGTATCGTCGTCAGCAGTGGGACATTGACTGCAGCAGCTGCCAACACAGAGGCAAGCATGGATGGCACAGCGACTCCACCTTCAACACCGGACACGGACATTGTGCTGGCATCGGATATTAGAGGTATGTTTTAAGAATTAAAGAAACAGATAAATGAATTGGAAAACCAAGTGAGTGAAAGTGTAAAAAGTGTCGACTTTATTGCGCAAAACTCTGATGAGTTGCTTGAGGAAGCTAAGTCAAATGAGACTCTTCTGAAATCACTTAAAACAGAAATGAAAAACCTAAGAGAAGAAAAAATTACAAGACAAAATAATATCAGATTTAAGTGAGAGAGTGCACACAATGGAACAGAGCAGTAGGCAACAGTAGCCTACATCAAAATATGTGAAGTGCCGCGCGTGAAAGACGAATGACTGGAATATGTCGTCCACAAAATTGCCAAGACTCTAGGAGTAAATCTAAACATGATGATGTAGGGAAAGTATACAGACCCCCACTGCAATAAACGAACAAAATCCCCCCTATAGTGGTAAAATTTAACTCTATATAAAAGAAAAGAATAAATTCTTGCAGGAAAGAAAAAGACAAAATTTCTTGACTCATGAGAACACTAAATCTAGGCTTTTATTAACGAATTCCAAACAGCGTTCTACAGAGAGCTACTATGGAAAACTAAAAATCAGGCCAGAGAAAATAACTGGAAATTAATTTGGGTTAGAAACGACAAATTTCTCGCGCAAAAAATCGACGAATCTGGTATATTGAGAATCTCCCGCGAGGAAGACATAAACAAAATTAGGTAAGTCCTCCCCCCCCCCCCCTAATAAAACTGTACATATTGAATTAGTATGTTAATTGATATTATGAACAGTTGGAATGCCAATAATAATGATTCTGGAATACAAAAGGAACTCACATTTCTCAATATACAATACAAGATTTCATCGAAAATGGTAATAAGACTAGAAATCAGGCTGAATTTCTCTAAATATTCAATCTATATAAAAAACTGGGATTATTTAACCATAGCCTTAGGTAAAAAAAATAATGATCTGGATATTATTTGCCTAACAGAAATTAACATACTTGAATCTAATAATTATCTATTTAAACACAAATAGTGCTAAATGTTCCGGCATAACTCAACAAAAAGACAGCGTTTCGTCCCGGTGTGCTATTGGGCTCTTCAGTGGGTTAAAGCACACCTCACCAAGACACTGTCAAGTACACACTGGGAAGGCCATTGCAAGACGTATTTGATACATGTGTATCCGCGTCACGAGCAAAGCCAGTGCACTATGGGAGTCGAAACTCCACTCCAAAGCAATTATAACCTTACCTTGGCATTGAATATACAATTTTCAAAAGAAAAATATGTATTGCCCGTTGAGCCATTATATATTTAAACACAAATAGTGCTAAATGTTCCGGCATAACTCAACAAAAAGACAGCGTTTCGCCCCGGTGTGCTATTGGGCTCTTCAGTTGGTTAAAGCGCACCTCACCAAGACACTGTCAAGTACACACTGGGAAGGCCATTGCAAGACGTATTTGATACATGTGTATCCGCGTCACGAGCAAAGGCAGTGCACTATGGGAGTCGAAACTCCACTCCAAAGCAATTATAACCTTACCTTGGCATTGAATATACAATTTTCAAAAGAAAAATATGTATTGCCCGTTGAGCCATTATATATTTAAACACAAATAGTGCTAAATGTTCCGGCATAACTCAACAAAAAGACAGCGTTTCACCCTGGTGTGCTATTGGGCTTTTCAGTTGGTTAAAGCACACCTCACCAAGACACTGTCAAGTACACACTGGGAAGGCCATTGCAAGACGTATTTGATACATGTGTATCCGCGTCACGAGCAAAGCCAGTGCACTATGGGAGTCGAAACTCCACTCCAAAGCAATTATAACCTTACCTTGGCATTGAATATACAATTTTCAAAAGAAAAATATGTATTGCCCGTTGAGCCATTATATATTTAAACACAAATAGTGCTAAATGTTCCGGCATAACTCAACAAAAAGTCAGCGTTTCGCCCCGGTGTGCTATTGGGCTCTTCAGTTGGTTAAAGCACACCTCACCAAGACACTGTCAAGTACACACTGGGAAGGCCATTGCAAGACGTATTTGATACATGTGTATCCGCGTCACGAGCAAAGGCAGTGCACTATGGGAGTCGAAACTCCACTCCAAAGCAATTATAACCTTACCTTGGCATTGAATATACAATTTTCAAAAGAAAAATATGTATTGCCCGTTGAGCCATTATATATTTAAACACAAATAGTGCTAAATGTTCCGGCATAACTCAACAAAAAGACAGCGTTTCACCCTGGTGTGCTATTGGGCTTTTCAGTTGGTTAAAGCACACCTCACCAAGACACTGTCAAGTACACACTGGGAAGGCCATTGCAAGACGTATTGTTTTTAAATATATAATGGCTCAACGGGCAATACATAATTTTCTTTTGAAAATTGTATATTCAATGCCAAGGTAAGGTTATAATTGCTTTGGAGTGGAGTTTCGACTCCCATAGTGCACTGGCTTTGCTCGTGACGCGGATACGCATGTATCAAATACGTCTTGCAATGGCCTTCCCAGTGTGTACTTGACAGTGTCTTGGTGAGGTGTGCTTTAACCAACTGAAGAGCCCAATAGCACACCGGGGCGAAACGCTGTCTTTTTGTTGAGTTATGCCGGAACATTTAGCACTATTTGTGTTTAAATATATAATGGCTCAACGGGCAATACATAATTTTCTTTTGAAAATTGTATAATAATTATCTATTTACTTTGGATAAGTTTAATGTTTTATTTTGTAATAGAACTAATCGTAAAGGAGGAGGCATATATGTAAAGAAAAATATTGCTATTAGAAGACACAAACCATACATTTCCAATACTCATGAATCTATGGTAATGGAAATACTCCAAATGAATTAGAAAATTGGATTAATATACATTTACAGACCCCCTAGCTCTAACATAAATAACTTTCTTGAAGAACTGGAAACACATATAACACAACACAACATACCAATAAGTACAGCGAATACGCTATTTTAGGAGATATCAACATTGATACTTTATCAAATGACATCAGTTTAACAGCTATCAAATATACAAATATTATGGCAACTTATGGTATCGTGCACCTTATCACTAAATTTACTCGTTAAGATCCAAATTTAGACTGGAGCACATGTATTGATCACATAATTATTATACTATCGTAACAGACAAGATCAATATACTTCTGCAGTCATACAATCAGACATCTCTGACCACTACATAACCTATACAGACATTTGACCAAAAAAGGATGAAACACAATCATATGATAATGAATCGTACATTACGCTAATGACCGATACTATAATACACACAAGCTTTAACAACACAGACTGGACAGATTGCCTTGAATTAAGAAACCCTAATGACATATATAACAATGTAACAACCAAATTTAAGGAAACCTTCGAGAAAGCATCTTACATACCCACACGTAAACACAGAAAAAGCAAACAATGGTTCACTGATGACCTAAAACACAATGTAAGGAAAGAGATAGACTTAACAAAACAATGTTCAGAAACAAGGATAATATTGCAATAATAATAATAACAAATAAAATAAGCTAATAAACAAACCAAAACATCAACATTATAAAAATAAGATAAATAATTGCAAAAACGATAATAATTAGGAATGTGGAAAGTTATTTAGGATATGACAGGTCGGAAAACCCAAACTGTCAATGAAGTCATAAACAAACATTTAAGAAAACATTATACTATTGAAAGGATAGTCAATAAATTAAACAGTACTTTTAGTGAAAAAAATAAACAGTCTAGCTCATAAGTGTAATATCAACACATGGCATTCGCATAAAAACCCATTAATGAATTCTTTTACGCTACTTGAAACTGAAAGATTTGAAGAAGAGAACATAATCATTATTAAGGAATCAAAAGCAGACAAATCGCCCGGTGCAGACGATATACGCTTGAAAGATATTAAGGCAACATCTAAAAAAAAACTATACCTATCACAACACATCTCATAAACAAGATATTCGAATCAGGTATAATACCAAACTATCTGACATACACAATTATTAAACCAATATATAAGAATGGTGATAACTTAGACTTTGGAAACTATAGACCAATATGCATTTTATCAATCCTACACAAAATGGTGTAAAGGAGATTGAACAATTTCCTAAATAAATATGATATTTTAAAGGGATATCTATATGGTTTTAGGAAGGGTAAAGTAATGAACTACTTCTGGCTGAATTTGCCAATATAATAAATAATGCTTTAAATAAGAACAATCATATTTTGGTACAATTTCTTGACTTTTCTAAAGCATTTGACACTATAAATCACAATAAACTACTTGCTAAATTACACGATATTTGTATAAGAGGCACGACTTACAAACTATTTGAAAGCTATCTAAAAACATGGAAATAGCATTTATGATCAATAACATTATCAGTGACACATCAGAAGGAACGCAAGGTATTCCTCAAGGCAGTATTATTTCACCTACACTAAATAACCTGTTCGTAAATGACACACCACAGGACATCATGCATACACCAAAACATCCTTGCAGGTTGCAAATATAACACATTATAAATAGTACTTCGACAAAAAAATACCTAAGAATTACCCTTGAAGAACACTTTACTTTGAACACACAAACCGTAAACATTATAAAAAAAAACTAAGAGCAAACCTTTACACCTTCTACATTCTCCGTTTCTATGTAGATAAAAATACTTACAATACCATTTATTGTGCTCTGATTGAAAACAAATTAAGATATTGCAGGGGACCTGAGTGTGTGCCCTCTACAATGTAATATTTGGGGGGGATGAGAAATGGGAACCTGGGGAGATGCTGGGGGTTCGTGTGTAGGAAGTGTGGGCGTTTGAGCAGTCCAAGAGCGTGGACGGAGCTCGAAAGGAGAACTCCCAATTGTGCTGTCTGGTTTGGTAGCTCGAGGGTGTGATATCGGGATTAAGGGCGGTTTGGTGCAGAAGGCTCTAAACAGCTGAGCTGCTACTATGATTACTGCTAACGTGAGCGACTGGCAGCTTGCGCTATACGCGAGACAAGCACTGTGACGTAGACGAGTGGCTGAATACGGAAGCCACGGAAAAATTAACTAAGTGTTACCTGGATCCTACCGGGACGAGGGATGAAGGGCAGGATCTTAACAACTAGAGAAATAAACTAAAAGACAAGTTGCTTCTAATATGTCTGAGTTTAATGAGTACTTCTGACTTGAAGTACTCCTAGATTTGGCAGAGCAGTTAATAAATCAGATGCTTATTACAATCCAAGCACTAGGGGGTGAAAGTGTGAATGTCTGTGTGAGGATTTGTGGTCGCTAGACACTTACCCTTCGGCAGTCGTCAGAACGGCGCTCAGCTGCGGTCTGGCACTAGGTAGCACTAAGGAAGACTGACCCGGAGTGACCTCACCTCTACTGTTTTATAGCTTTCCGTGAGTTGAGTGCGCATAGTTGCAAATTCCTCAGGATGTGAGGTGCTGGCCGGGGTCGATGAGGTTCAAGCTGTGAAGTTATTGGAGGTTGTTGGAGAAGTATTAGACTTATAGATGTGTAGTAGATTTTTATGATGTATTCAGAAGGCGTTTATTTGGGTATAGATGTGTGGGTCGTAGATAGTAGGGGATGAGGATGCCATCCTACGGATACAACAACTCCTCTGACGGAGCTAGTCATCGTCCTCGATGACGCGACGAAGACTGGGCCGTAGGGGTAGTTTTTCTTGTGTGTGTGTGTGTGTGTGTGAGGGGACATCTGCTTCTTTCTTCAAGTGTCTTCTCTCTTCTTTTCTTCTCTAGTTCTCTTCTGCTCTTCTTTTATGTCCCTTCGTAAAGAAGGTGGTGACGTCGGTGGGGATGTGTGGTTAGCCCCGTGTGAGGTGAGTGGAAGAAGTGAAAGTCTCATAGATGGAAAAATAGGGTGTAGCGTAGATTGAAGATAGGGGTGAGTTTGTGGAAAGTGTCTCGTAGAATGTGTTTGCCTTCGGTTCGTGTCTAGCGAGCATGTGTAGGTGTGTTGGTTTGGGGGGACAATAATTCATTTACATATTCCTTCGTGCCATACAGCGTTGGTGCCCTCGCCACATAAAAATGGATACAATTTAAAACATGGTAAAACAATAAACACAAAAAACAACATGTTGACATTGGCATTGGTAAATACACATGGAGGGTAATCTGACCCAATATAATCATCAGTAACAACAATGTGAACTATCCCAAGGGGAAAAAACATCGGACAGGGTGTAACTTACCCTCCATCCTCTCAGTAATGGACGGGATGAAAAAGTGCCCTCGGGTAGCGAAAATATACAATATAAACAAAATGAACAATGTAAAATAGTAGATAGAAGAGAAAAAGGAAAAGAAATGCCTTGGTGTGTAATTTAAGGGTGTAATAAAAATATATTTATTGTGTGGGGGAGAAAGGAGGCATTTTTACAAATGGGATTTTAGAAGGTGAAAGGAAAAAACTTAAAATAGTGTAGTGACAATCGTGGTGTGTGTAGCAAGTAGACAGTGTAGAGACATACAACATTGGAATTGTGTCGGCCTGGTATTATGTGCCGTAAGTGCTGATAAACTCTCTGTGCCGTAGCACCAATATGTGGGATTACAAATGTCGCATACCTAATTCCACGCACGTGGATACCTTACAATAGGAACTTAAGCGCGCTAGATTTCTAAAACTAACTTATGCAAGGGCTAATTTATGGCCATTTTAAGCTATAGATACCTCTATGGATCGTCCCCTGTGGGTGGACGTTCCATCATGACGTGGAAGGTCGTCCCTTACAGGGTGTGGGTACGACCCTCGCCGCCATAGTTCACCTCTCATTTTAGGTGCGTGTGAATGCGTCCAGCGGGAGTGGATAGCCACAGTTATCCCTAACCGTTGTACGGAGATGATGTGAAACATCATGGAAACCTGTGTGAGGAAGAAGTGTGAGAGCTGGGGGTGTGTTTGCTCTGTGTGTGTGGGAGAGGGTGCGACGAGCGCGTGTCAGGGCGTGGGCAAGATTTATACAAGGGACTATATACAAAATCGCCACCTGTGGGGAAAGAGAGAAATGAGAATAGGCGTGTAGTGTCATCCCGCTGGTCAGCTGCTTTATGGTCCTGGAAGACATACAGTGATCAGGATTCGTCACCATAGTGACCTGTATCAACTGGTGTACAAACAAGTAAAAATGTGTAGATGAGACTGTGAAAAAAAAAACACAGGTGTAAAATATTAGCTGGGAATAAAACATAGAATACCGTACTTATGTTGGCGCTATTCATCGCCACATGTAGAAAAAGTACCTCTAGGTACTCTGTGATTTCAGTTGGCGTCTCACGGTGGATCTCCGTCTGAAAATAAAGCATGGACATATTATTAATCGCCCTGAAAGCATAGGCGGACGCTGGTCGATAATCCCTCGATCGCTCCTGTAGACGGATCGCACTGTCGTCGTATGGCACATTACATCGTCGTGCCGTCGTCTGTCGCGACGTCGTGTGGGCGCATATCGCAATGGTAAATGATCACATCTTGTAATACCGAAGTATCGTGTTATCGGTCTTACACGGCTGCGTAAAATCGCAGGCCGAGGCCGATCGATGATCGATCTCTCCTGTGTAATTGTCTCTTCTCGTGAGTGTAGGTGCATGATCAAAGTGTCGTGTTAACGCATATCGCATATCATCGCAAATCACATATCGCATATCGCATATCATCGCAAATCGCATATTGCATCTCGCATATCGCAATGCAGGTGCATGGAGAAATATATCTATCATGCTGTGTCCAATACGCAGGGCGGTATCAGAACTTCAGGAGCCTTTAAGGACTTCCCCAGCACCTTAAAGCACGTACCTATATTAATCCCAGTAACCTTCTGCCCCTAAAGGGTGAGGGGCCCGAGTGACCAACGAATGCAGATTGTGGTTTAGGAAAACTGCGGCCGTCTAAATGGAATTACCTGGCGGCCTTTAAGGAGTTACCCTGTACCGAGTGACTGCACTGCGCATTGGTAACGATACCATGATCGTGAAACCACTGTGGCCTTATCGGAGGGCTCGTCTGGTCGCAACTATGGCAACTATCGCATATCGCATGTCGCATATCGCAGATCGCAAACCAACGCCTGAAATAGGCTAGGAACCATAGGATGCCTATGGCGAAGGCGAAAGGCAAGACAAATATGTTCCCCCCCTGGGGTATGATCAAAGAGACCATTGGTGATCTATACCTCGGCCAGGGAGAGAATCGTGGGTATTTCGCCTTTGTGATGGATATATTGGCTGCCCAAACCCTCACGACACGCAACGTCGACAAGAAAAAAAACTCGAGGTCCGCTGACCAACATGTATGTGGGCGTTGAATGCACTGCCCTATATTCCGTATCAATCAAGTTCCGCGGGCGTGGGATTCAACATAATATATATCCATCACATGTGTATGTGTACTCTTCGCCGCACATCCGGGTGAGGTCTTTGTTGCTTCACTCCCTACGAACGGAAGACTTGTACCCCGCCTTAGAGACGCTACTTAATATAAAAACTAACTAAAAGTCTATTCCACCATTTGGTCGTTCCTAGGTGGATGGTCTATCTCGTCCGACGCTGAGTGGGCTATTTCTCCTGTCGAACGGTCAAGATTCCACCTGCAGGTCGGGCTTTGCTGACAGTAGTTTATAATGGGCGTAACTCTTCTCCGCGCCGGGGACAGGCTAGGTACACCCGACAACTTTGACGTTTGCCCCCACTACGTCATCGCCGCGTCGACCTTCCGTCGTTCGTCAGAGTCGTTCGTCAGAGTTATGATGGCCCTCTGTCCAGGTCAATACTTACCAACGTCCCATTTTCCAAAGGAAAATAGGGTCACATTTTCCAAAGTGCACCTATGTGCACATACCATATGATTATAGTGTCGAGCGAGTTAATGTTTGTGTGGGGTGTGGTATTTATTCTGGGGGGGGGGGGACTGTTTTGGCACAGTGCACCTCTTTGCGCCTGGCTTTCGGATGGCTAGCTAATTTCATCTGCGTTTATCCTCTCACATGTCAGTGGGTAAAGTGGAGGACGTGGAAGGGTGTTCTCCTGTTACTGGGAGAATGTATGCATGTTAAAGTTTTTTAGTAGTTGGGTGATCGGACGGTAAAATGAGGCCAAGGAATCGTGGTCCTAAGGGGATTTAGGGAAAACGTTAAGTGTAAGGATCGCTCTACTGGTGAGGGTTGGGATCGTAATTGGCCAGGAACTGGGTTTTCAGTGCGGTTGTTAGAGTCCGTACTGAAGTAGGTAGGGATGCGTATGAGCTAGAGATGACATCATGTCGCATGCAACGTTAAAGATCCCTATCAGGGTAAAAAATGGCGTGCGGGAGAAAAATATAATATCTTATACAATTATGTTAGCAGGTAATTCCTTTGACTCTAAGCTGTTAGCTTTGTAGCTCCGAATTGTTGAATAACATTTAGCCAAGAGCAAAAAGGCATGGGGTGCACCTTGGCGGTTGCATGACTACCAAGTGCCTCGCATTAATAGGGGAAGGGGGGATAATGTGTAAGATGTAGTAGTGTAGATGCTGTGTGATGGGAGGGGGAATACTATTGAGCTTGGATCAACGTGCTGTAATCTTTGGCATCTGCGGCCGTATAACGTAGTATACTGCTGTCTGCAATGTACAATACATAACCTGTACTTATTCTCTAAATATCTTATATACTAATACTGGTCAGTTTAATAGAAAGAACCTCTGAACATAGCGACACTGTACTATACATTCCTGGAAGGGTCACGGGGATTTGTCAGGATACCCTGTGATCGATATTCCCCTCCTGTGGCATATTGTCTCTAGTATGCCCTCAAAATATATCAATTATTAGGTAAAAGCTTGCCATATATCTGTGTTGGATCCCGATACAAAAGTATAATGGGCGCTGTATGAAAATTCGCGTCCGCGAGTGGTCTATCGGTATTGGCACTGCCGACTGTCGCTGTGTGGGTGAATATTTTTATCTGAGATGGTAGGATGCACTTCTGTGTGCCGCCTTGCTCTTGACAAATCGCGTCATCTATCGATATGTAAACTAGAATGCCGCCTCTGCGTGCTCTATTTTGTATCCTTTCCAATGGACGAAATCCACCTTGTAGGGGGGGGGGGGGATAGTGTTCAAAAATATATCATCCGCCATGCGGAAGTGTGTGGGAGCAAAAGTGTGTCTTGCCACCCTAACATTGGGGGAGGGGGGTGGTAAATATAATTGCCAATCATGTATCATTTGTATGCATAAATCCCAAGGGATGAATGCGTGTAAGGGAAGAAACCGAGAGGGAGTAATAAGCGTGTGGCGGGAATATTGGTGTGCCACCGCTGTGAACGATTGTTCTTGTCCGAGACTGGAATATAGTGGTATTACCAAAATTTGTTATGCCTAGAATAAAAATTTCTGAATGGAATGGACATTTAGCTACATATGTCTGTGGGTGAATGCCCGTGCCTGCCTATAGCGGAGGGCGGTGTCCGTACGAGGGTGCATGAAAGGGCAAGTGTTCTGTGAAGAAGGGAAAAATATAGACCGGTGTGTATATGCATATGCGCTCCGTGTGTAGCACTGATAATAATGACATTTTGCCGTGAAATATGCGCTCTCCGTGTTAGGTAGGTAGTGTGTGAGGGGGTGAATACTATTAAAAATATGGATCTACCCTGAGAGGCAGTGTATACTTAGGTAAGTAGATGTTCCGGTCGCAATGGCATTTGAATGGCGCGCGCGTGTGGAATTAGTCGCTGTGCGAAATAATGGCTGTTCTCTTTGGGTCACGTGTAGTGGAGGAGGAGTGACGTCAGAACCTAAGATAAGAGGTGTATATGTAGAGTGTCATGTAGCGGTTATCGCTGGGCGGAGTACGCTGCGCTAATTGGCTACGGCGCTCTGTGGGAGTAGTGTCTACTTGTGCGCTACGCTGATTGGACAGGAGCTCTGTGAGCTACTGAATAAAAAATGGCTGGTCTGTGTTGACGTTTTGCGACCTGAATGAAAGGCGGATGTGTCGGCTGGAGACACGAGTGTGTGCCGGGTACGCACAGTTGGCATGCAAGATAGCTTGTGTATGATAGAGTGTGAGGGTGACTGCAGTAGGTCACCGTATATGAAACGGGAAAACTAAGTATTCGTCCCTAAGGTGGAGAACGTTTGTGGGAATTCGCTGTCACGAAAGCGTGATAAAACGGAGCAAATGATAGTAAAAAAAAACCTTTGGCTACTGCGCCCTCTGTATATAGGGTATGGGCAATGTATGGAGGCCTGTTGCGACCCCATCCGCGTGTATGGCAATGTGTGTTTTCCCGTAAAAAAAAATCTTTCCGTGGTCTAGTCCCGCACAATCCGGGAAAATGCAGAAATGCTATGGGGTCATTGTTAGCTTCCTCGGGGCGTATAAACTAGGGATATATATGTGTAATCTGTACTATTCCTGCTGTATTCCGCAAATGCCTGCATGTCCATATGGTAGCGTAGTAGGGTATGTCTACCGGACAACCTGCTGTATGGAAGTGACAGCTGTGTGTTGTAGCTCTGTAATGTAACGTGTTAACAGGGGGAGTATGATTCCTGAACGTGTATAATATGTTTGTGTGTACAAGTGCGTATTTAGTGTTTTTAAGGAAGAGAGTCATTGGGCCTTCGTTTGCCATTTTCTACAAAACTTGGCATTCCTTCGCCCATGGCTGATATTTACCTTATATTGTGGTTCTAGGGGGGATTGTTTTAATGTAAACTTTACAGTGCTCCCCTAGGAAAACATAAAGTACTTATGGACCATGGACGTTGTGGCTGCCTGTATATATATATATATATATATATATATATCTTTATGGCTGGATATTTATCTTACATTGTTTTTGGGAAGAGACTCTTTAACGTGTCTCACGATACTCCTCCGCTGAACGTAAAATAATTATGAGCCTCGTCGGTTATGATACACGTATATACATATGGGGATATGTACATTGGTATAAGTCGGCGCCTAAGTGAAAATACATATGCCTACTTTGGCCAACGAATGATTGTGGTAAGAAGTGTGTATCTAATGGGTATATATATATATATATATATATATATATATATATATAATGGGATTGATATAAGGACTCTTGGGTCCTGTTGTAGCCTTGTGGCTCTTGTTAAGGTATGTAGTTACTTCATTATTGAATGGTATGTCGGCATATGGCAGTCTATTACGGACAGTTCATAACTTGGCGTGGGTATGATAGTATGAAGCCCTAAGCGGCCAGTTAGTGGAATCGCCCCAAGCAAGCGGTTTTGCCGCAAGTCCTGGCCTCGTCGGCTAATGTATTAATGAAACAATTACATTTTGAATGAATTTCCCTAATCGTTGGCTAAAAATGGTGACGCCTCGTTGGAGAACTGACTGCAAAGCATGTCCCTATGTCGTTATTGTATGGTCAATGCGACCGTCGAACAAAAACAATAAAAATTAAAGATCCCATGTTAGGGAAAAAATATAGAAGGGAGTGTGTGTGAGTTTCTGCGCCATATGTGGCGTGTAGCCTACGTGTTGGAAGCCCTGCCATTCGCAGGCTGAGATGCTGTGGTGGCATTACTGCTTCCGGCAGAGCGTGTACGGACCGCGCGCGTCACTGCTTATAATCAGTGTGCACTTCCGTGTGTTGGGACTGAGTGAAATTTATTAGAGAATGTAACATGAATTTATGGCGTATGATATTGTTTGTCCTCAGTAAGTATGTCCTGATCCATTTTCCGACAAGTGTGTGGTCCTGATGACCTGTTGTGTATTATATCCTGAGTGTATGGTAACCTGTGTAATTGTTGTATCTCGTCGCTGGATGTGTCGATGGCAACTAACCCGTGCTGTTGTGGTAATGAGCCTTGGCCTGTGCCGAAGGCCGCTAACCTGTGTTATTGTAATAGGGAGTCTTGGCCTGTGCCGAAGGCCGCTAACCTGTGTTATTGGGGTGTCCATGAGGTTAACCGTAAGCTACGTTTGTTATCGTATGTGGACACGGTATATGGAATAACGCATGCTAAAGTACTATCTGACTCGGTGATAAGTAATTGGAACGAGGTTGTAACCTCGCCTCGGTGTGAGGTCGCTTCCGTAATCCGTGCACCTCGTGTTTGTGTGGGAAGTATGGCTACGTGTGTCATTATCTTTCGCGGTGATTCTAGTATGTGTGTGTCTGTATAAAATGGCTGTAGCTATGTGATGCGGTGCCACTAATTGTTGTGTTATTGTATTTTCATCTTCTGTCGGTCGGTACCGAATGTATATAAAATTATGCCGTATGTATATCGTTAATAGTGTAGAATGGGTATACAGTTATCCTGTGAAGGCATGTATGTCCTACGGACCCTGTTTTAAGGTAAGTGAATCTTCCGTCGGTCAACTAATGGATCTATGCCTGGGTGTGCTTGTTAGTGCGAAGATGTTATTTGGATATGTCTCCCGTCATACTAATGTGTGACCTATACTGTATGTGTGGGAGTCTACTATAGGTGAACCTTTCCGCAATCTTACGCTTGTACTCCCGGGAAATGTTCGGGAGTACGCACGGCTGTGTATGCGTTTGCCTGGGCACGTGACTGGCAGTGCACAGTTGTTGCTATGGAAGGAACTGTTGAACGATGAGTTGACTGTGTGGGTTGGATGACAGTATCCGGTTGGGTGGGAATGACCTGGGCTGGTGGCTGATGAGGAAGCATGTGTTTCACTGTACATACAATTCTTACTCTGGCGATTGCTATCTGAACCAAGTATGATACAAGTACACAATAAAATAATCCAATATATGGTAATACACTCTTGACATTTAAACATGCAACTTATAATTAGGCCGTGTATAGGCATTGTGTGGGATTGGCACCGACACTTGTTTGTGAATATGGGATAATAGATGCCATAGTGGGTTTGGTGCTCTATTTCCTCGTGTAGTCCTGGGTTTGGTATCCCCTTTCTCTAATCCTATGTTAGGTGTCTAAGAGAAGAATGGTCCTGGGTTCTAGGTGTGTGGGCTATAATACTATGTCCTGAGCAGTTTTCTAACGCAAGGAGTATCTCTTTTGCCCTCGGACGGCTAATGCAGTCTTAGCTCCCGGAATCCACTCAGGGGGTGCATTCTGTGTGCGGGGCGTTTGGAGAAGGGTGATTTTGGGTTTATTGCTTCTTCGCGTCTCTGTGGGCGTAACTGGGATTGGCCGGTATATGGGTACGCGTGTTCGGCTGGATGTAGGATCGTTGTTCGCCGGTGTAGGCGATAAAGTCCTAGGGTGCAGTGTAAGTGTGGAGATGGGGGTGCGTGCACGTGGTGGGTGAAGTGTATGGAAGTGTGCCTTGTTCCCAAGGGTGGGTCTAGTATGTGGCATGGCCACGGTGATCTCCTTCCTAATTGGAGTGGGGTGTGTGGAGATGGTCCCATTGGCCATCCTGGAGGTGATTACTTCCATGTCACCCTCTAAAGGCATAGGATTCTGTATTAATAGCTCGAACATTGTATTGTCCACCTGCAACTGACGGTGTCGTCGCCCTAATGCGGCATATTGCAGGGTGAGCTCCCTAGCCTGTTCTGCCACTCTGGTATTGGCAGTGTTCACTCTAAGGTGTTCTTCCCTGAGTTCACAGTATTCTTTGTACAGAGCCTTGTGTAGGAAGTGTAGTCTCCTGTGTGTGCGAATAAACTGTTGTTTGATTGTTGGAATGGGGCTCTAATGACATATTGTGGTCCCTTTTTTGTGAGATAGAGTCCCCAGAATCCTAATGTATTGATCATGCAGTATTTCCTGCATACGGTTCAGGTGATCCTGTTTATTCTGCAAGGATTTGTGCCATGCATTGAGGTATTGAAATGTGGCCACTCGTTTCAGTACAGTTAGGTGGTAAAGGGATGGCATGTTATATAATTGTGTAGACTGGGGGTGGAATTCCTGTAGAAGCGTTAAATATTACGAGTATGCTAAGCCCTCTGAAGTGGTGATTGAATAAATATGTATGGGCTATCGGAGCTGTGGGATTAGTGTCCCTGTTTTTACGTACCCTCCCCTTAGCTTACGGGGTTTGTGGAGCTAATAGTACCTGAGCTATCCTGTCTATGGCACTGGGGATCTAGGTGGGCGGGTAATTAAATAATGTAGCCCCTTTCTATCGTATGGGATGGGCGTAACTTTCTATGGGGTTGTAAATTGCTGGCTTCTATATAAGGGTGGCTGTGGAAATCGTATATCTGATCGGGCGGGCTTGGGTGGGTAATTAATAATACCTGACCCGTACTTTGAACATTTTTTTCGATTTTGGATGGCGTAAGCTTGGCTGTAAAAGGTGGTTTGGGATCTTTTCCGCGGAATCACGTTGTATGTGATCCCTAGAGCGTTGTCCTAAAACAACGTCACGGTACCCCGCGCATCCCCAATTTTAGGGGACCTGAGAGTGTGCCCTCTACAATGTAATATTTGGGGGGATGAGAAATGGGAACCTAGGGAGATGCTGGAGGTTCGTGTGTAGGAAGTGTGGGCGTTTGAGCAGTCCAAGAGCGTGGATGGAGCTCGAAAGGAGAACTCCCAATTGTGCTGTCTGGATGGGTAGCTCGAGGGTGTGATATCGGGATTAAAGGCGGTTTGGTGCAGAAGGCTCTAAACAGCTGGGCTGCTACTATGATTACTGCTAACGTGAGCGACTGGCAGAATTTCGATATACGCCAGACAAGCACTGTGACGTAGACGAGTGGCTGAATGCGGAAGCCACGGAAAAATTAACTAAGTGTTACCTGGATCCTACCGGGACGAGGGATGAAGGGCAGGATCTTAACAACTAGAGAAATAAACTAAAAGACCAGTTGCTTCTAATATGTCTGAGTTTAATGAGTACTTCTGAATTGAAGTACTCCTAGATTTGGCAGAGCAGTTAATAAATCAGATGCTTATTACAATCCAAGCACTAGGGGGTGAAAGTGAGAATGTCTGTGTGAGGAGTTGTGGTCACTAGACACTTACCCTTCGGCAGTCGTCGGAACGGCGCTCAGCTGCGGTCTGACACTAGGTAGCACTACGGAAGACTGACCCCGAGTGACCTCACCTCTACTGTTTTGTAGCTTTCCGTGTTTTGAGTGCGCATAGTTGCAAATTCCTCAGGTTGTGAGGTGCTGGCCGGGGTCGATGAGGTTCAAGTTGTGAGGTTATTGGAGGTTGTTGGAGAAGTATTAGACTTATAGATGTGTAGTAGATTTTTATGATGTATTCAGAAGGCGTTTATTTGGGTATAGATTTTTTAATTAATTAATTTATTTATTTATGCTGTGGGTCGTAGATAGTAGGGGATGAGGGTGCCATCCTACGGATACAACACTATGTCATATAAGCTTGGGGAAATCTAAACACAACTTTAATTAATAAGCTGCAAGATAGCCAAAAGAGGTTCTTTAAATATTTCACTGGCATCCCTTATTTTATATTAAGGTTTAATTGAAATTACTGTACTGAATCTCTACTACCATGATGCAAGATTCAGGCATAAGGTCTCCCACAACATACACACAAGAGCCATAACATGTACTAAATATGTAAAACCTTTAAGTGTAAAGAGCTATTGTTTCAAGAGTTTAAATTATATTATACCATGACTACTTAATGAACTACCACCTGGACGCATGGTTAAACTATTTCATTGTCCGCCAGTTTCAGGCAAGGAAAGAGAGAAAAGTGAGTGAGAAGAGATGATGTCTTGACCACACCCACAGGCGGAGTTTCGCAGGTCAACCGTGAAATGTGCGAGATGAACAACCAATGAGAGGATATGACGCCGATTGACGGCGGTATCGAGGAATTGGCGGCAATCAAATTACTTACAGCTGTACGATCAAATAGCCTGCGGATGATTATATTATTGACGTGCTGAATGCCACGATCTTTTTGTGTGGTCTCACATGTTGGTAGTCCTAGTATTATAGAATTTAGCTCGGCAGATTACCCCTTCTCTTGAAATTGTGTCATTTTCATATAAATAGAGCTAAGAGTGCAGTGTAATGCATTCATTCGACTCCTACTCTCGACTGTCCAGGGGACATTATATTCTGCTCTTGTACTGTATGCCCAGGGGACATCATATAATTCTTCTGCGAGACGATACTTTGAACATTTTACGCATCTGTGCGATGCACAATACGTGTAAATTTCTGCATGATTACTATTCCAGTTGTGTGCGATGCAATTGAAGTTGTTGAAAGTTTTACGATAAATTCAGTGTTTATATAGGTGGTTACCATACCACAGAAGTTAGGGACAGTCGACGCACTGCAAATCGAACTTTTTCAGCGAATTGAGTAGTCGAAATTACAGCAGTTAGCTAGCAAGAATTAAGCGTGTGCTAATCTTGAATTTTCTCCTAGCAGCACGATGAACTACACATCCATTGCAGGAAGGACGACATACGTTTCGACCATTGCCGAGATGTCTATGATGGGCTAGGCCAACACATAGAGAGGTAGGCGGGCGATATCAATGACGTAACGATGGGCTGAAAGTGATGAGTACAAAAATTAAATTTATTTAATTTTGGACAGGTCGGGTTGCGTGTTATATGGGAAATTTTGAAAATATTGGTTTGTTTGTATTTTAAATGTAAATTCTTTGTGTTTATATTTGTAGCTGACATACTAGTGTACTGGTGGGCGTAACGCGGCAATTTATGTAAATATAGTGTTTAAGAATTTATTTATTTTGTCTTATGTACGTGGTTTCTATGAAGCGTTGGAGCGCATGGCAATTCACGCGCAACGGAGTTATTTTCATGACCAAGAAACTAGAGTCGCGGTGATAAATTAATTTTGTTCTGAGCTTAAAGTAATTTCAGATTTGGGGGCATTATATTTTTCTTGTGAATTTATAGTTGGTCAGGCTGTTTAATAATAGTTGTGGTATTGCCTTGTTGCAATTTTGTTTTATACGAGAGGCTATTAGTTTTATCGTAACATAATTTCATTTTGAAATCGCTTGTTACTTGTCTTGTGGAGACACAGTAGGGAACTCTGATCTGGCGTGTATGTGTGTGGGTCTTAGAGCCGAGTTCAGGTGGTTGTGTCATATGGTGGGTATTCAAATGCTAGCTGGAAGTGACTTGATTCATCTTTTGTATGCCGCATTTCCTCCGACTGTCGATATCCGCGGGGCAATTGGTCAGGAGATATTTGAATATTGATATCCCAGAGTGAATTTGTCAAGATGTGTATGTTGTGTCTTGTGAATTATTGCACGCGTTTATAGGGGCCTATGGAAGGCTTGGTTCTACGATACTCTGGGGCTGAGGGGAGCCCGGAGTCTATTTTTGTTATGACACACCTCTGGTATTTGTCGAGTCAGTGAGTGAGTGAGCGGTCCACTGGCCACGCACATCAGAGGCTTTGATAAGGTGATTATTTGCAGGCTGTGAGTCCTGTATTTTTTGCTTCCAAAGTTAATTACAAACCTGAATGATTATAATTTGTTGCGATTTAAATGGGGTGTTATTCATGCCGTTATCTCTACTATTCTCGTGTCATGTTAATTAAACTTATTGCTTTATCCTTATTTTGTACAGCCATTGTGGGCATGTTTTACTTATTTTGTTGTTTTGGCATATTTTTGACGCCAAATTATGGAAGCGAACTCTCGTTAATTAAGTGCTCATTTTCTTTACAGCTTATCGCCGCTCGCACACAACTTTTGAAGGTGGAATTCTTATTCACCATTTGTTTTGGTACAGCAGTTGATGCTGATGCTTTATTGGGCTGAATTCCATTTCAGCCAGTGTTATTCCTTGTGATTAAATTTTTGTGAGGGTAAATTCAGGGAGGATATGGTTTATTTGTTATTTTTGTTTTGTTGTTTCAGTTATTAAATGATGTTTATTTAAACTGTATTGGCACGTTATTCCTAATTGTAGTTAACCCTATGAATCCTGGACTTTGATGGAAGCAATTAAATTCCCCTATAACACTAAGAACAAGAACCGATCATGACCCCGAAAACAGAGTCTTTTCAACTGCTTCTTCCAAGGGTACAATATATACAGTAGAGTCCCGATTATCCGACCTAAACTGTTCCTGGAGTACGTCGGATCACCGAAATTGTCGGATTATACAGGGTAACTTTGAAAATTAACTAAAACAAATAGGTATTCTATACTGTATTCCTAAAACAATGCTATGTTTTACAGTACACTATTTACTGAATTATCAATTCAATTGTGCATGCAGTATTGAACAAAAACGTTCCAAACGTCTTAAGAAACGAAACTTGTCAACAATGTCTGCTTGCCTGTTGATTCACGTTTACTTGCTGCGAGATCTCGCCATCGAGGAAAAATCAACACCGTCGTTGCGCTTGCCTCCAGCTATTGCTCCATATACGTTAATGCCATATCCAATGTACTAAATCCTTCATTGTGAGGCAACGTTTTATCCTTTTTTTCTGCAATACCTCGTTCTTCTTCACTATCTGCCTTTTCGTTAGCATTCACGAAATCAATAATATCAGGGACAGTTAGTTCAAACAGCTGATCTTGTGCACACCACTCACTCACATCTTGAGGCGTAGCATCCTCATAGCCAGAAATGCAATTCAGTAAGAGAACAATGTCGACCATGTCTTCTTGTACCACCTCCTCTTGATGTTCAGCCGCACTCAACAATATGTTCCAAGACTTTGCTAATGTCGTTGTTTCAACGTCTTTCCAAGCAACCTCCACACCAGGTGTCCCAGAATTTAGTGTAGACTACACAAAATATTAAAAAGTCTACCAATGTCGGATAATACGCAATGTCAGATAAGCGAAGGTCGGTTTGACCGGGGCTCTATATAAAAGAAAATAAAGAATATTAAAGCAAAACAATAACAAATAAATGAAAACAATAATTATAATTAATATATATATATATAAAAATAGAAAAAATACATATCTTTTGCATGCACCCTTGTATTTAAATACAGTGAGATTCTTTTGCTGGAGCGGGTCCAGCGGCCGACTGCCGGGCGCGCGCGTCTTCCGCCAGCCAAACTAGCTCGGTCCGCAGGGCTGCGTGGAGGCGACCTAACCAATCCAGGGTCGTTAAAGTCAGTCACTCACCTTTCATCAACGAGGGTGTGAAGTGTCAGCGCACAGATAAGAAGGTAACATAACAGCTTCCTGCAAGGTTTAATTAAATAAGAACAGATATTCTTTTTATTTCTTGGGAATCTGGGTGCCCTCACATCACCATATAAAGGTTAGAACATACCATTTCACAGAAGATGCTGAAAATGTACTCTTTCAGCTGACAGACAGTAACTTTGGAAGTTACATCGTTACATTATGTAGCTACTCCAGTCCCCCCCCCCCCCCCTGCGTGTTTATTATATTTAATCGAAGCACGGACCTAGGCTCATTTGATGTTAAATTGTGCGGTAATTTAACATTCAAAGTGTACAGATCAATTACCCGTACTCAAGTGGAGCTGGAGAACAATATACGGCAGCAGATATCCCTCACAACAGAAGGAAATAACAACGTGTAAACGCTAATTTACTGTATTTACACGGTACAATGCCTGTCTGTCAGCTGAAAGAGAACACTCTCAGCATCTTCTGTGAAAAGGTAAGTTCTTTAATCATGATTTGTTGGTGATATTACCATTAATTAATGTATCTAGTTACGGTTTCCACCAAGGGGCAATCCGCGGACCGAGCTCGGTTAGCAGGCGGAAGGCGTGCGCGCCCGGCAACCGGACGCCAGCCCCGCTCCGGCAAAAGAATCTCCCTGTTCAATCTGTATTATAATATGTTGTAAATAATAATGAATAATCTGTACTGGATTTTCCGTCAGTTTCGTGAGACATATTACATTATGTAATATCAATAATATTTAATAATTAAATAAAATTAAATTAAAATTTATTATTATTATTATTATTATTATTATTATTATTATTATTATTATTATTATTATTATTATTATTATTATTATTATAGTTGTTGGTTTATCAAAATAGACGTCCGATAGGAATCGGTGTTGTGGCCCCATGTTCACTTTGTGAGATGTTTAGAATATTTGATGTAAATGGGTCAAAAATTAAGCTTGTGTTGCTGAATATCGTTTCATGCCTTGTCGGTCATAGATTAATATTTGTGAAAGTAACATGTTTTCTTGTTTAATGGTTTACATGTCATTAAATTATTGTTAATCCTACCCGTGAGTGTGAGTCACATTATTTTGAGCTATTATTATGAGGCGGCTTCGGTGGCGTAATTGGTAGCATGCTGAGCTTCTATGCCCAAGATCGCGGGTTCAAACCCGGCCGAAGTCGTCGAATCTTTAAGAGCGTTAAAATCCCTCAGTATGCCTTCCTTCGGAGGGGAAGTAAAGCCGGCGGTCCCATGTCATAGATTTATGGCATGTTAAAGAACCTTCCACTAATTACACCTGTGTGAAGCTAAATATGAGGTTAAAATGTAAACAACGCTCTTAGGTTCCTATGTTCGTTGCGAAGAGCCGACTGCGGTGGCGTCTAGTAGCTAAGACCTGAACTAGTAGTCGTTGACGGTGGCGTTTGGTGGCAAAAGTAGGAAATATTTGAAAAATTCAAAGCCTACAGTCCTTACTTGAATTAAAGAAACAGATAACACACACTAATACAGTCATCACAATTAATACCGGTTATCAGACGGATTCTACACACACCCAAAGTGCACGGGGCTACATGATCGCGATGTCGCAGCCCCTAAACTGAGGAACCAACCAACCAACCAACCAACCTATTATTATGACTAGGGCCAGGATGTTGATGGCCTTAAAATTATCGAAAATGACCTATAAAATGCCTCTATAATTCACTTAAAATGACTTCATTTTTTTGAAAAATGACATAAAAATGAATTTCATAATGATTGAATTGTACAAATAATGGTTCGAATAACAAACATTCTTAGTAGAATTAGTGTATTACTACTAAACTATTAATCAATAGATTAACAATACGTCATTTTCATTTCTACTACAAAGTGAAAATATATATTGCTAACTAAACATACCTTAGTTAGCCTTGCAATACACCACCATCGTCATCCTCAAGTTATCAAAGGTGAAGGAAAGGCGGTTGTCAGCTAATACTGTTTTATAGTTAGAGAAACTTCTCTCCACTTCCACTGATGTAATAGGAGCATATTTGAAAAACACTATGTCACTGGCTGTTAAATCCTCTTCAAAAATGTCAATTCTAAAGTCTTCTCCCGACAAAATTCTGGCTATTTGACACACTGTCTGATACCCTTTATTCTTGTCCAATACAAATTTTATTTTCTGTCTGACTGTGTCCCCAATCTCACCTTTTACATGTTTTATACAACCTTCGGCATTCCTGACTAACTCTATTGACTTGGCCAATACAATGCCACTTTCTTCTAGGCAGGTTATGGTTTCTGGCAAAAATGAAAATTTTGATTTTATGCAAGCCATTGAGGATCAGAAAACAGGTCCTGCCCACTCCCAACAGCCTTAGCATCTGTCCAATCAACGCCATTCACTACTTCTCTCACTATCTGAAAATTGTCACAGTAGTATATGCATGCAGTCAACCAGGTACCCCAACCAGTTAAAACTGGTGCGGGGTGCAAAGCTATATCAGGGGCCTTATCATTGAAATACTCAGTGCGGGATGGTGTTTTGACAAAACTTTCTTTACTGTGGAAACTAGTCTATCTACTTCTGAAAATTTTGATCGGACCTCTTCTGCAATTCGATGAAAAGCATGGGCCAGACAAGTAACATGCGCCATCGTATTGTAAAATACTTTGATAGATTTTGCTGCCTTTACCATGTAAGGTGCTTCATCTGTTAGGAAGAGGAGAACGTTCTTATGTTGTATTCCCCTAGGCCATATTAAACACATGGATTTATAGTAAAGTTTGCATATCTGAGTGTGGTTAACCGCTTCCAAAACCTCTGAGTTCAGAAGAAAAGTTTGCCCGAGACTCTTTGTTTCTAGGGTCCTAATCACTACATTTCCTAAATAACGTCCCTCTGAATCTCTGGTCTCGTTAATTGATACGTAATTTTTTCCCATTCACACATTCACGTATTCGGTTTAACGTGTCTTCGTAACATTTTGATAGGTAGTTTTTACGCAATGTTGATCCGTCTGGAATAGTATGACCAGTGTGGCGTTCGAGGAAATCTCTTAATTTAGGATTGCTTAATTCTAGTGGAATATTAGCACTAACAAACACTTCACATAATTCATTATAAAAGGAAGATGGCTTGTTATTTGATGTCGAAGCAGTTTCTTTTAACAGTAATTGGGACACATTCCTTTTTTCCACATTTTCAAGACCTCGCAAATGTTTATCGCACCCGACATGTTGTTGTACGGTGAACCGTTTATCTGCAGCGACTTTAATTTCGCACACTTCATAGAACAAAATAGTCCCATCAGTTCCATATGTTTTCACCGAAATCTGACACATACTGTTTTGAAAGGCTTGCATTTGACTGCTTTTGTTTTGGCATTTCAATTGCACTGCACAACCAAACGTCACACACCTACAACACAAACACACCTTAATAGTTGCCGGGTAACTGAGTGAACGATTAGAGGCCAGAGCTGCGTCAGAATGTCAACACTTCTAATAAAGATTAACTCGACACAAACCACTTGTCGCTGAGGGGATTAACCCATGTCTTTTTTCAGAATTACGCAATACTTGCGTGCACGGGAAGAAATCGGTGACGCAAACTGTACGCACAAATGGTCAAGAAAAATTAAATTAAATGTAACCATATTCGATTTAAAAATGACCTATAAACCTATAACACATGAAAAATTACCTAAAATGCACCTAAATGTTAGAAAATGACTTTATTCTGGAAAATATAGGAAAAATGCATTTTGAAGACTTTTAAAACCCCCATATATCTAAAATATTTATTTGCAGAATACACTTAATTACCACTAAGCAGTGTCTCCGTGTACTCAGAAAAAGATGGCTTTTCATCAAAATCCGGGCCCTAATTATGACTATGGACGTGTATTATGCGTCTTGGTAAACTTCTAATTCTTGCTCTTATTAATATGAATCATACCGGTGCATATTACTTGTCTCAGTTTATTGTCTGTGCATGTTGTTAATATTTGGCCATCTAATATGCTTCGTGGTGTAGTGTATAGCATTGTTGGCTACCACCCCGAAGGTCTGGGTTGAATTCTCGGCTCTATCGAAGAATTTATTTCGGGTTTGATGTGCTGGACCAGTGGGCTAAAATGGTCTCAATTTTGAAGCCTTATAGGAGCCAGTGTACGACACTAGTTTACTTGTATAGTTGCTTGCCGTAATTCAAATAAATTAAACTGCTTGATAAAGACAAGAGTTATAACTGGATATATCCATAATCAAGTGAAAGTCTGAACATCTTGTTTTCAATATTTTTTTTAGATATCGAGCATATCGAGAGAATGCTGCTACAGGCAATCAAAGTATTTATGTTGATAACCAGGCTGTAGGGAGAGTTTTTGGTAGGATGATTTCTTGGTTTAAAGTTGTTACAGGAGTGAGGCAAGGCAACTACTGTTTATTTTTTATATGCGCCATGTGCTAAAGGTCATAAAGTGCCTAGGTGACATACAATTTAGTGGAAACCAGTTAAGCAGTCCGACTTTTGCTGCAGATCTGGTTGTAATGACAGACTCCGTCGGAAGCTTTCAAGCCAACATGCTAGAACTTGAACAGAAATTTACGGAATATGGTATGAAAATCAGCATTTCAAGAACGAAGGTTATATCGGTAGGAAAGGACCACAAGGAAATAAACTGCTAGGTAGCAGAAATTAAACTGGATTATTTTAAGTATTTGGGCAGTGTGAAAATGTATAGTGGAAAGTATAGTGTCAAGTTGTGGAACAGCCAATGCAGCAAGTTCTCAGTTGAGAGTTTCTGTTGTACCGGCCGCCGGACGTATCTGAACGACCGAGTACAGCTCCCCTTATACCCCTGGAGTAGATTTGTTTTTGCTACCTTGGACCCCATGGAGGAGGGACTTAGAACATAATGTTCTTGGAGTGGAGGGCTGGATCGTAACCGAAAGGGTGGTTTAGGAATTATGAAGAATGGATGTCCAAGTTAAAATAAAAAACAAATAATAAAAACATATATTCTGAAAATTAGTGGTTACAAAAGGGAGAGGGGCACAAGTAAATAAGCACTCGCCTAATAAAACCCCTTGGAGGGAAATTACGAACACGTGGCCAGAACTAGGGCACAGCAGGGCCCGGAAAAACAGTAACGTCAATGAGCAAAGTAAACAAGAATGTGGGTGCAACAAAAATAGTAATTCAGTAATTCTGCCCAAGAAGCAGGCTAACAGACGGGAGAGAAGAGAGCATATGAAGCTATAGAAGTTACATTACTTCACGAAAACAGTGATTTCAAACAAGGGCCACATTTAGATAATTCAATTAAATAATATGAGCACCAAAGGCTCGTAACACATTTCAATATTGCATATAAAGCAATCAAGTGGAGAATACAATATCTAGGCCTAAAACAAGGCCATGCGCTCCAGCGCGCTAAACAATACAACGGCCTCAGCCGACAATGGCAAGGGTTATGTCGTTTGAAATTTAAATAATGCCCCAATCCAAAATTCACAATCTACAGGTGGTTATTTTAATTAACAAAACAAATTAAGATAAAGTAATTATGATGGCACTTTCTAATAAGTTACGTTACTTGCAAGCGCGATAAGATAACAGGCCAACGGCGGGGTTATAGCCCGGCAGAAAATGAGAAGTTTCAAACGTGCCTTGCCCAAGAAAAGAGATAACGTCTTACGGTAAGCGCTGCCATTTAACGCGCACTAACTCCACTAGATAAAGTAATTCAATAATCATAAAACAATCTCATCGAGAGAGAAATTAAATATGCTCAAACAGTTCAGTATTCGGTATAATACAACACAGTACCTTTGTCCCATCTCGGCACGAGCCGTGACCTCGTAGCATACACGCCTTTGCTATCACATCGTGGAAGGCAGAATTGTGATCTGTCTCAGTCAGGAACTCAAACCAGAATGATAGCGTCACAGCGCCCGCATGGGCTCCCCGGTGTAATCGAAATCGCACGAACAATTCAAACTGTTGCGCTAAATATCCTCGAGTTTGCCCGATGGAACAGAGTCCACATGGTCAATCCAACTATTAAAAATGTTCTCGAAGGTGCTAGGCCCTTCTGGTTTCTTCCCGGGCCGGAAGTAGTATGGCGGCAGGCAGCGGAAATTTCAAATAGTTCCATATTTAAGAGTTCATTTTATTTAAGTCCAGAAGATAGACGCCCGGGGAAGGGGCCTCCGGGGGAGGGGAACGGGGCAAGGAATATGAGCCGGTCAACCGACCGTCACATCTGTATTCTTCAAGAAAGAAGTTAGTGTAGCGATGAAAGTTTCCCTACATCGTTTCAGTATTTAGAGTGACCTTGCTGCTATGGAAGTGAGAGCTGGATAGATTCAGGATATCTGATACATAAGCTAGAGGTAATGGGTATGAGGGTAGCACGGATGATTGCTGGGACAAATAGATGGGAGCAATGGCAGGAGGGTACTCGTAATGAAGAGATAAAGGCTAAGTTAGAAATGAACACGTTAGATGAAGCTGTTCGTATGAGCTGACTTAGATGGTGGGGGGATGTGATGAGAATGAGGGATGAGGAGGTTTAAAAACTAGGCTATGGAGGGTAAGAGAAGCAGAGGTAGGCCTGCGAGTGTTTGACGTTTTCAAAGTGACAGCTGCAGAAGCAGAGGAAGCCGCAGAGCTAACTGCTAAAATGGAGGCGACTCGTTCGCACTCAGACTGGACCCTGAAAGGTAAAACAGTCTCAAATGAAGTGATTGAATTAAGTAAAATAGTTACCAATGTTATTAATGTATTTGTTGTTGATAATGTATTTTAGGGTTTGGGGCATCCTGGTCATCAGCCTCGTGCACATGGGTGTGCGTAGAATTTCTCTGACAATACGCGAGGGCTTCTGTGGCGACCGTAGTAGTGTGTGCAGATATACATATTAGGGCGGAGGATTGGGGTAGCAGGGCGTAAGGAATTCACACTCAGGTTTGCGGATGTTGTGAAGTGTGACTTAACGCTCCGGTGAGAGCGAAACCTCACTGAGGCAGAGTGTACACAAGCACATCCTTACACCTCCACTCAATATCCGCTCTTCACTGCGCTCTCCACGATCTATGGTACAGTAAAAATTCTTCCCCTTCTCATTCCAGCACGATCGTGTTAAGTCAATTGTTATTCTATTATTGTCTTATATAGTCTGTATTGCATCGGATCAATGGAAGAGGGTAGATGCGAAACCACTCAGTCCACTTTGGAGCACACTGGAATAGAGTTTGTCTTTGGCTGCTTTTCAGTCGGTCAACACGATCATGTCCAATGAATTGGGCGGAGTACAAGTTATAAATATATAAACACACCCCTGGATAAAATTACATGTATTAGGTTAGTTATCACACTTAAATGGGCAATTTAGGATTACGCGTCTCGACACTCAAGTGGCCATCATCAGATCTTGATAACTGTGTTACGGTTAATTTTTCAATATTGTGGTTCAATAGCAACTCGTTAGATGATAATAGTATAAAATTTTGATTCTTGGTTTGAATCTCGTTATACGTTAGGTTTGTTTTGTGTTACAATGTTTTGTGAATTGCGTGAGTAACGGTGTATATGCGCGTGTATACAATTTAGAATATCACAAAGTAATAATAATAATAATAAATCAAATAACAAATTTAGCATGCACTAGAAGAAACTTAACTTGGTCTTCTTCTCCTCACAGCGATGCTCACTTATAAACCTCCGTACCGCTACTGGCACGGTGATGTTAGCGTTTAGCCTAGCTCGCTTGACGTCCTGCACGCTATATGTTGTTGGAAATGTTAACTGAAGTTTTGAATGAATTGTCGTTGTACCTGAACCAATATAATAAGGTTGGAATGAATTATGAGAAATGTATGCTATGGACTCAGGAACTATTTTCATTACTATCGTAGGCCATTTATCCGTCTTGCCACAACATAGACACCCGTCCATCTGTTGCCACCTGGTCTATTAGACGGCATAGGACCCTACGATAGGAATAGAGTTCTTTAGACAGCTACGCATTATGCACAGGGCAAAACAACGTAAGTTTCCATGAGGAAGTTCTTAGAATTGTAGGAAGAACATTAAGGCAGTTAACATCATCACCTTTGAGAGTGTCAAAAGCAAGAGACATAAATGAAGTATATAGACATTATCCCTAGTGAGTCTAAGTTAGTTGGTTGGTTCCTCAGTTTAGGGGCAACGACAACGCGGTCATGTAGACCCGTGTACTTTGGGAGTGTGTAGAATCTGTCTGATAACCGGTGTTAATTGTGATGGCTGTACTAGTGTGCGTTATCTGTAATTCAGGTAAGGACTGAAGACGATCAACTTCAAGAAGTTCCTGCTTTTGGCTACGAAATGCTACCGTCAACGACATCTGGCTGCGAACTTGGTTACTAGATGCCACCACAACTGGCACCTGGCGACGAACGTTGAAACTTAATAGAGCGTTATTCAAATCTAATCTGCAGTACACATTTTTAGCTTCACCCAATTGTAGTTAGTGGAAGGTTCTTTTACATGCCATAAATCTATAACATGGGCCCACCGGCTTTACCTCCCCTCCGAAAGAAGACAAACTGAGCGATTTTTAACGCTCTTAAAAAATCCGACGACTTCGGTCGGGTTTGAACCCGCGATCTTGGGCATAGAAGCTCAGCATTTTGCCACCAAAGCCGCTTGAGTTTAAGTTATCGTATCAAGAGCTCGTAAAGAAGAACGGAAGCCTTACTAACTTAGTGATAATACAGAGCGTGGCAGTGAACTTTGGGACACTGACAGTGATTAGAAGTTCATAAATAACAATATTTTTAATGTATTTTGCTCAGAATATTTGTTATTTCAAGGACATTCTATTGCCTAATAAATATAGAGAGTTGCAAAATGACATGTCCAAGTACTTTATATATTGTTTTAGAAGAAGTCATTAGACATACAAAACCAATACCCTCACACAACCTTTCTGGGAGTCATTTCCAGCATGGATAAAATACAATCACATTTCTGTATACATATTATGATAAAGTAAGTTAAAAAAAACTATTTTCTCAAAACTATGGTCGGTGGACGTGTGCTGTTTTGCATAAGACTTCTTCAATTGCAAACCTCTTGAGTAGTTGCTTGTACAGCCTGGGTAGAATTTGTTTAAGTGATGGATGGTTTTCATGCAAACCATTTTCCTGTTTTTCTTTGATCGGAATTGACTTACAAATCAAATCTCAATAATATTGGCCCACCTTGTCAGTACAATCCATTGAACAATTTTAACAACGATAACATGTTTCGAGTCTCAACTGATCCTTCTTCAGCTAGATATATGAGTTCAATGGTATAATGAAAAATGAAAATCCACAGCCTGCTTCCAGTCTCCGACTGGGTCAGGAATGGAATTAATGAAGCCCCCATCTAGCGGCGAGGTTATGAACTATGCCGGCTGCCGAGGCCTGACGCACTCCTCTGAGGCATTGATTAAATGAATGACAGATGAAATGAAATGATAGTGGAGAGTGTTGCTGGAATGAAATTTTTGACAGGGAAAACCCAAGTACCCGGAGAAAAACCTGTCTTCCTCCGTTTTGTCCAGCACAGATCTCACGTGGATTGACCGGGATTTGAACCACGGACCCAGCGGTGAGAGGCCGGCGTGCTGCCGCCTAAGCCACGGAGGCTTTCTTCAATGGTATAATGCTATGTGAAATTTAAGAAACATCACTTATTGGTGTACAATAAACAGCAGTCATTTAAAATATATGCTTGCCACGGTAGGTGAGTGGATAGCGTGTCGGTCTACTGACTCCAAGATTGCAGGTTCGCCCCTGGCCGTGGTAAGTGATTTTTGAATGGCGGCAAATATACGACACGCATGTCATACGATGTTGGCATTTGAACCCATTTGAGTTCAGTAGGCCGTGTTCATAATGGCAAAATTAATCTCGGGAGTTTCCGCCAACACAAAGTTCCTCATTTCTCTACTAGAAAGCGCTATAGTGTTCAAGGAGCTTAGATATCTAACCTCCTTGACTTTCAAAGTAATTCAAGGAACAACGAAATTCGCCATGCAAGCTACCCTCTGGGTGGCAAATTACAAAGGTTGCACCCAGCACCCGAGGCCATACGATATTATTATTATTATTTAATATATAAAGGTCTTAATTTGTACCCCCGTGCCACAATAGTCCATGAAGAGCCTAGGCCTTCCAAGCGACCGCTGCCGAACCATTTGGCCTGCAGATTGTGGGATGACGCTTGGTCAGTGCGGCAGATCTCCTCGGTCGTTAATCTCAGTTTTCGTGACCGGGGTGCTGTCTTAGTGTCAGACAGTTACTCAATTGTCCTCACATGGCTGAGTGCACCCTGTTCAAGCCCCCACGTCAGTTTCTGAAATAACTGCTGGAGCCGGGAATCGAACCCGGGGCCTCCGGGTGAGAGGAAGGCGCGGTACCCCAACACCACTCGTTAAACAAAGATAAAACTATGTACCGAGAATATACGTGTACAGTACAAAACATGCATTAATTATAAAAACAACTTCAAATGTTTCTATAGGAAAAACACTGTTTGGGGCTTCCGTTTATTTTACGCAAACAAACAAACAAACAAACAAACAAACAAAAGATAACCAAGAAAACAACTAAGGTTGTTGTATGCTACTGTTACAACAGTCTTTTTTAAAATCATTGTGTGTTGTTCGTAGGTTTTCATAGTCACAAACAATATTATGCATTTATGAAAATGTTGGAAGATTTGGTCCATTGTGGTAGTCTATTTGAAAGCACTAAGAAAGAGAAAGGAAAGCCGTGCAGGCCAGCGAGGCCCATGGGTCAGTTGAAGGTAGAGGCTTCCAATTCTTCAGACATCGGCAACAGATGGAACGGAGTTGTCAGCCCCATGCCCAGTCACCTTTGTTCCCAGGAATTATCCTGGTACTCATTTCTGTTGTAGGCTGAGTGAACTTCATGTTTGTTTCTGAAAATGGTAGTATTGTTTCCAAAATCCTTTATTTGGGTGAGACTCGGATCTACTCCTTCAGCTCCGTGCCTCTGTGGACTGTGCAAAACAATCTAGGATTCTTCCCGTGCGATTATACTTATTGCTTCTCAAAGACTGCCAAATAACACCAAATCAAAATTCCATTTCTTCGTACTTTCGGTTTCCCTGTAATTCCTGTACCAATATACAGTACATGATGGGTGGAAATCCAGGAAACTCTTTTCTCATTTGTTTGTCAAGTTGAGGGTTTGTGAGCTTGGAAGGCGAAGTGGATCCTAGGGTTATTTGTGATTCTCGCATACTTCACGACATTCTCTTGTGCCGAGCCATGTCTGCACCATGGTACTTAGAGGCTACGGCTAGTTCTTGCACGAACATGCCTACAATAGTGCAGGGATATACCCGCCTCCACTCTTCGTCACGATCTACTACCAGCAATTGATATCAAGTTTTGAAGCGCCTTCCATAAACCTGCCTCTATTTCATACTGTACACATGTGTACAGGGCTCTTGACCAAAATGTACAGTATTTGGTCTTAGCAAGTGTAACAACTCGTCCCTATTGTGTAACAATGGATTCATGTCATGACATTTTAGTTTGGTTTGATGAAACATCACGTGGCTTGATCGAGGGTGAAAATGGTGACACTCACTGTGAAAGTGAATCCAATGAACATAAATTTTCAAGAGTTATAGGACTACCACAGAACAATTCCAAATTATTCCTAGCGCAAAAACAACGAGACGGCTTTAACTTAACCGATATTTGATTAAAAGAAACCAAGGTGTTCAGTAAAGAACGCAATAGCTTACATTCTCCTAATAAGTTAATGCGTATAGTTATAAATCTTTGTCCTTGTCAATGAGTATAATAGAATGTTCTTGTGATGAACGTTAACTGTTGTATCCTACATAAGGCTCCCCGTTTACTAAGTTTCATTGTAATTCTCCTTATTCATGCAGGGAATTGATTGAAGTACTAGAAAAGTACGCCAATCCACCAGCTTGAATGTATGGAATCGTTTATCTTGCGCCTTCCGCCGGGAAAGCCTTTTATGTGAGACTACATGTTTGCTGCGTTTTCTCATTGCATCTGTAATAAATTATGGATTGTCGATATCAATAGTCTATACAGTATATTCAAGAAAGCAGCTAAGTGCTATATGCTGTGTGATAGTCATATGATAAATGCAAGCAAGGTATTTTATCTGTTTCTCCCCTCCAACAAAACTCCGTATTAATTGTGCATTTGGATCCTGAGCTATTGATTTTGAAGTTTTAATAGAATGCTCAGTCACCATCTTGAATATATGGCTGGGTTGTTCTTTTGCCTTTGGCATACAAAGCCCATATACGGTTCTATATTAATGCTAAATTGAGATATTGTATCTAAAATATATATATACGAGGGCAGATCGGAAAGTAACGCACAATCATTCCCCCCAAATGTTGAATAGGTAACAAAACCAAACAAATCACAAATGAACTTACATCTTTGACCTACTTTTCTACATAGTCACCAACTTCCTCAACACATTTCTACCATCGTGGTACCAGTTTCAATGTGTCCTGTTCGTACAAGTCCGTTTGGTAGGAGTATAGCCATCTGCGGACTGCTGATTTCACTTCCGCATCTGTCGCAAAATGTTGGCCGGCTGGCCAGGAATTTCTTCATGGGACCAACTGGTCGAAAGTCCGACGGTGCCAGGTCTGGTGGGTGTTGGAGCACCTGCCACACAAATTGGGCGATTCTCTTACGAACAAGAGCAGCAACATGGGGGCGGGCATAGTCATGAAGATGTTTGACACCGTCAGCATTAATGTTGTGACGTTTGTCACGAAAGGCACAACGCAACATAGCCAAAGTTTTAATGTAGGCTGCAGCATTCACAGTGGTCCAGTGTTCAGCTTGTCATCATTCGCTGGCCCTTGTGGTTGTCTGTCAGGTTCTCAGGCACCCAGTGTGTATTAACTTTACGGAATTTCAACGTGTGATGAACAATTTCGTACACCGCACCATAGGAAATGTTGAACGCCTGCGATAAGGCTTGCAGGAGCACATGCCGGTCTTTCAAAATTGCTGCTTCAATGGTTCGGACATTCTGCGGGGTTGCAGCTGTTACTGGCCACCCGGAGTGTGGCGAATCACTAAGGTTTACACGGCCCAAATGGAAGAATGCACACCACCTAGAGACATTGCTAGGGTCCTTACAGTTGTCTTCATACACGCCACGCATGTCCCTGTGAATTTCACTCGGTTTATACCCTTTGGCTCACAAATATCAAACTAAACTTTTCTTCACAAGTTGAAGACAGTAACATGCGCACCATGTTTGTTTCATAGTTCAGGCTTCTCTCGCTAGAGCTGCACATGAAAACAAAATACACTCTGTAGCGCAAACTACAAACTATATCGTCGTGAAATTACAACATTCCAGCTGCAATACCAGGAGAGAAAAATGATTGAGCGATACATTCCGATCTGCTCCCGTTGAATTATTTGTTTGTATATTTTATAATTACAGGATGGCCGCTGCACACTAAATTCAGTGTCATATTACCATGAGTAATGGTAAAGAGGTTTCTTGTATGGAACTCCTCTTTCACTAAATTTCGCGTAAATTACGCTATAATATCGTTAGCGATTAATATTTTAGTTTTAGAGATTTTCCCAGCCACCATAATGAACGTGTGAAGTCGTTCTCCTTTTGACTTGGTCATAGAAAAACATAAACAAGGTTCTACATTACTGCTAATTTTCGTTGTTGTATCTTAAAAATTATTTGAGTTATTCACTGCCATATTCTATGTTTTCAAGGTGGCCCCCTCGCGTTGTAATCTGTGTAATCTTATGGCTTCATTTAGCGAGGTTACTTACACTATACTTCATTCTTATTAGGTTTCGTCTTACTTGCGCTTTTACGTTCTGAATGATTCGGTATTAGGTTTAAATATTACGCCCAGCCATCATCTTGAAAATGTAAAGTCAGTGTTATTTTTCTTTGGACATAAGGTACTCCATATAGGTATCTACCTCACCACTAATGTTCGTAAATGTAGTTCTAAAACATAGAAAGTTATTTCATTTTGAATTATGAAATTTCAATATGGCCGCTGCACCCTATTATCAGTGTGATTAATGTACAACTAACCCCACTGACGCCTCTTATATAATACTCCTCTTCTACTACTGTCGACCAAAGTATTATGTGCACTCGAGTTTGAAGGTTGTTTTTGAAGTAACCAATAGACCTACATAAAATCCAATAACATCATCATTTTCGTCGTTCTATTTTACGTTAGTTCATGTAGGTTTGGAATTTGTAATTTATATTTTAATATTTTTTATCGCAGTTGGAACAAAAAATGTGCCCGTTTTTAAGCGTGTTTCAACCATGCGTCACATTTAAGAATTATTATCTCAAAAACCCGTCATCAGATCGAATGCAAATTTTAACACAATATACATTAGAATGTTGTATAACTGATTTATTAATTTCAAAATTTTGTGTGTCCAAGAAACAAAGTTGTTATCATTTTTGTAAGGTAACTTTTTCTCGGCTCGGGGTGGTTGGAAAATAAAGCTCTTGGTCGCGTTGTAATCCTTATACATCAAGAAGTTATGCTGTATGATTGTGAAATACGTAAATTAATTCACTTATTTTATATCGGTTTGTATTTGTTCGTGGAAATAAGGCATGATTCACCAGCCAGCCGCTCCGGGGTAAGCTGTACAGCGTTGCTGAGATGGAGCCCATCACTGCCGAGCGAGGCGAGGTCGTATTTCCCCGTTCGAATATAAACCGATATAAAATAAGTGAATTAATTTACGTATTTTAAAGTCATACAGCATAACGTTTTGATGTATAAGAATTACAACGCGACCAAGAACTACATATTCCAACCACCCCGAGCCGAGAAAACGTTACCTTACACAAATGATAACAACTTTGTTTCTTGAACACGCACAATTTTGAAATTAATAAACCAGTTATACAACATTCCAATGAATATTGTGTTAAAATTTGGATTTTATCTGATGACGGGTTTGTGAGATAATAAATCTTAAATGTGACGCATGGTTGAAACACGCTTAAAAACGGGCACGTTTTGTGTTCCAACTGCGATAAAAAATATTAAAATATAAACTAAAAAATCCAAACCTACATGAGCTCACGTAAAATAGAACGACGAAAATGATGATGTTATTGGATTTTACGTATGTCTATTGGTTACGTCACAAACAACCTTCAAACTCGAGTACACATAATACTTTGGTCGACAGTAAGTTTTGCCTTAATTGTGCAATGACATCCTGAGTTAGTAATCTATATACTTGAATGGTACGCCTAGCCGCCATCCTGAATCTGTGGAGTCACTGGTCTTTTGCTCTGGGCATACGAAGCGCCTTATAAAGGTCTAAATTTCGTCATTATAGCTCTAATATACCAATTTAAAAAAAATCAAAATGCCCGCTGTGCAGTGTGATAAGCTTCTGTTTAACGCATGTAGGAGCTCTTATATGATACTCACCTCTTGGCAAGAATCGTGTCAATTACCCAATTACATTCGCAGTCGTCGATTATTAATGTTCTAATATTTCGCACAGCCGCCATCTTGGAAGTATGGAGAGTCCATTCTTTTGCCTTGCCCATATAAGGCAACATATACGGTCCTAACTTGTAACTAATTTTCGTTATCGTAGCTCTTAAGTGCAGAGAGTCACTTAATTTTATATTATATAATTTGAAGATGGGTCTTTGCGTAACATACAGTCTCATGTTATTAGCACGTTGACAATAGAGGGTCCTTATATAAAACTATGTAAATGCCAAATACTGTGAATATTGATTCATTGGATCATATGTTGTGAATTATAATGCTTTCATGATTCACACAGCCGACATCTCTAAATGACCTGGCTGATGATCTTGTAGTTTTGGCGCCAGACGCTTTCCACATAAGGGTATATTTTTTCAAAAAAAAAAACGGCAGAGATGTGATGATTAGTTTAGTCGGAATTTGATTTCAGCGTTCAACATTTTGGTAGCCGCCATTTTGTTTTGGAAAAGATGGAGTCGATATAAAGCAAAGCATGACATTGAGGGGTCCTTTCATAGTGCTCCCTCTATAGTCTACCAAGTTTGGTTCAAGTCGGGTTCGTCGTGTTTCAATTGATGGTGAGGATTGACATACACACAAACACTTGGACATTTGGCCGGTGTAGGTCTCATAAGTTAACTTTATTCTTTCTTTTCTTTTTTGCAAAAATCGAAAGTAGGCTAGAAGAAACGAGATCATTTTGCCGCTTACAACATAAGCTCGAGAAACCTTCGATCTAAGTGCTTAAATGTTGTGAAACCGACAGCAATGGCTACGCTCGCTAAAGCGCAGCGTTAGGTTATGGGGTCAAGCTCTCTGCAGACTCAGTAGACGCGTGGGTTCGAGCCCCACCATCGGCCATCCTTGAAATGGTTTTCCGGGGTTCCCATTTTCAACACCAGGCAAATGCTGGGACGATAACTTCTGACAGGCACGGCCGCTTCCTTCCACATCCTTGTGCAGTTTCATTCATCTTCATCCATTCCATCTCTCATCCCGGCACGCAGGTCGCCCACAGGCGTCGACTAGAAACCTGCACTCGGCCTCTCAGGAGGTCACACGACAAAAAGACTGTTATGAAGTGATCGTATACTGTTTCAGAAATGTTCATTTAATCTGCAAATACTTTTACGCATGGAATCAGTCTGTAGGCCCTATATATTATGTAAACAAATCATATCATAGTGTGGGCATTTTGCTCAACGTGCGACCACTCGCGTAACTTTCGTTCTAGCGACCACTGGCGGGTTAACAAAACAGTGTTGACAGCATTTATAATAGAAGCCTGCAGTGTCCGAGGATAAGTTCGGCTCGCGAGAGTTTGTAGCTGCTTCTATGCGTACACCCATGGGGTGAGCTACAAGTGCCGTCGCGTGTGGAGTGTTGTCTGGGCAGGAAAGTGTGAATGTAAGGACGAGGAATCGGAAGGTAGCGTCTGTGGCCTATAATTAGGGACCAACCCCGGCATTTGCCTGGAAGGAACATGGGAAACCAGAGAAAACCATCTTTAAGGTTGTCGGTGGGGGGATTCGAACCTCCTCGCCTCCCGGATGTGAGCGACTGCCTGGTGCCTGCAGCCACGCCGTAACAACTACGGCTAACTCACCCGGTAGTGTTGACTTATTTAACAACATAAACTGTAATAATCACAAATAACGCATCGTTTATAGAAGTGCTATAGACCAACTGAGTAATAATCTGTTGTAAAAACGCACGACAAGCTACAGAACTTGTGAGACCTTTTACAGATTAATAAAAATAAAAAATAAACGTTCTCCAGCTTTTCCCAATTAATTGGGGTCGTCGGAGCCAAACAGGCTCATTTTTGGATTTGACCGGGGATTTAAGGCCGTATGTCCTTCCTGACCCCACATGATATTTCACGTGAAAATTCCACCCAGCTGTCACCGGGACCCAAACCCCGGCCGTCTGGGTGAAAGACGAGCAGCAATGCCACTGCGCCATCACGCTCTCCCCTTTTGTAGTTTAAAATTGTAAATATTTGTGTGCATAACTGTAATACAAATCTGCCGAACCTTACAAGCTTAAGTGAGCAGGATCTGAGGATGATTGGATGATGATCGAAACATGCCATCCAATAAATTACCCCTCCCCCTCTCTCCTTCTTTTATTCAAGAAGCTCGGGGACGCGGTGGCGCAGTGGTTGAGCTGTTTGCCTTTCACCAAGGTAGGGCGGGTCCAATTCCCGATTTACACCTCGCGCAATCCTCTTGAACACACTACTGTTGACAGACTAAAAGGCAATTCCGGTAGTAGGTCAAAGTCCTGAACCACAGTGATTTTCTTTTCTAAGAAGAACAGTAGGCTACTGAGCAACTAGCGTTGAAATGAAATCCTAGACATAGTCTTATGCCACCAGCCTGATATAATATGAATAAATGCACTTGCGGAGAGTGGTCCTGAGTTCTACATTGTCTCGCAAGGCTATCTCTATTCATATTCTCATTATATTTGTAAGACAAACGAAACAAAAAGAACCTACCAGAACTCGTGAACTTCTTTCAGCAAAACAACACCAAGTTCTGGCAGTTTTATTTCATTCTCGTCCATTCTTCTTTTTGCTATTTCTTTTTGGCAACATTTCAAGGTCGAATTGAACGGAATGTATGAACCAAAGAGCGAAGAGAACTTGTTTGGTGTCAGAACATATTACATGCAAGTGGGAGCTACGGCCGTCCCTGATGACAATATTCAGTCATAAGTTACAGGAAGTACACAAGAGCTCACGCCACATTTAGTCGTAAGTTACAGGAAGTACGCACGAGCTCACTCCACATTTAGTCGTAGGTTACAGGAAGTACACAAGAGCTCGCTCCACATTTAGTCGTAAGTTACAGGAAGTACGCAAGAGCTCACTCCACATTTAGTCGTAAGTTACAGGAAATACACAAGAGCTCACTCCACATTTGGTCGTAAGTTATAGGAAGTACACAAGAGCTCACTCCACATTTAGTCGTAAGTTACAGGAAGTACACAAGAGCTCGCTCCACATTTGGTCGTAAGTTACAGGAAGTACGCATGAGCTCGCTCCACATTTAGTCGTAAGTTACAGGAAGTACGCAAGAGCTCGCACCACATTTGGTTGTAAGTTATAGGAAGTACACAAGAGCTCACATCACATTCAGTCGTAAGTTACAGGAAGTACGCAAGAGCTCGCTCCACATTTAGTCGTAAGTTAGAGGAAGTACGCAAGAGCTCGCTCCACATTTAGTCGTAAGTTACAGGAAGTACGCAACAGCTCGCTCCACATTTAGCCGTAAGTTACAGGAAGTACGCAAGAGCTCGCTCCACATTTAGTCGTAAGTTACATGAAGTACACAAGAGCTCGCTCCACATTTAGTCGTAAGTTACAGGAAGTACACAAGAACTCGCTCCACATTTAGTCGTAAGTTACAGGAAGTACGCAAGAGCTCGCTCCACATTTAGTCGTAAGTTACAGGAAGTACGCAAGAGCTCGCTCCACATTTAGTCGTAAGTTAGAGGAAGTACACAAGAGCTCGCTCCACATTTAGTCGTAAGTTAGAGGAAGTACACAAGAGCTCGCTCCACATTTAGTCGTAAGTTACAGGAAGTAGCCTACGTAAGAGCTCGCTCCACATTTAGTCATAAGTTACAGGAAGTACACAAGAGCTCGCTCCACATTTAGTCGTAAGTTACAGGAAGTACGCAACAGCTCGCTCCACATTTAGCCGTAAGTTACAGGAAATACGCAAGAGCTCGCTCCACATTTAGTCGTAAGTTACCGGAAGTACACAACAGCTCACGAAATATTTGAAGCACCTAACCACTATTTCGAGCACCAACGGCCACACCAGTTCTTGTGTAGTATTCTTACTGGCACTGAATGTACCGCTTTTTCTTGGGAACTTCATAAACCATCCACGAGTGGGATGTAAAGTGAAGTGGACATCCATACAAGGAACAGCTGAAAATAAGTTCAGCACTGAATGCCAACGCCAGTTTTCATCTTTGTGCATTGGTGGTTAGTTTTACAGCACATGCAAAATTTAATGTGCTTGAGGCCGTCCTCCTTGATGAATTTATTAACACCGGCCATACAAGAGATTATTCCTGATATGTTATCTGCATCTTACAGCTCGAACGAAACGTCCAGAACTCTCAGACTGTGTCATAATCCTGTATGGTAACGCAACATCCCTCACTGCAGCTTTTGCCAGAAACCTTTTTCAGCGGTCGGGGAAGGAGGGACATCTTGAAACACCCTCCCAACTTACCTGATCTCAAACTGCAAGTGAAGACGCCTCTGTGTGTGAAGCAGTTTGCAATCAAGGAGGACGTCGTAACATCACGGTTTTTTCAACACTTTCCTCATCCTCGGAATAGATGTTTGGAAGCCTTTTGGAATGTGAGTTATTTTCTGTGTTTCGTTTTGTGCCTGCCAAATGAAACAATGGTTTCATTTCATGCAGCTTTCAATTTCTCTTATCCGTAGACACCCATACACCGAATTTGGTACAACCATTTTTTATTTTTTTTATTTTATTTAGTCAATTTACCCTCTAGGTTGGTGGTTCCCACGGACTCAGCGAGGGAACTCACCACTTCCGCCTCTATGGGCAGTGTCCTGGAGCTTGGAACATCTGGTCGGGATGGATACAACTGGGGAGGTGTGATCAGCACTTCGCCCAGGCGGCCTCACCTGCAAAGCGAACAGGGGCCTCATGAGGGAAGGGAAGGTAATAATGTTATTGGTTTTACGTCCCTTTTAACTATCCTGGCTTTTAGAGACGCCGGGGTGCCGGAATTTTGCCCCGAAGGGGATCTTTAACGTGCCAGTAAAGGTACTGACACGGCGCCCTCGCATTTGCGCACCCTCAAATGCCAGCTGATTGTGCCAGGTTTCGAACCTGCAACCTTGGGCTCAGAAAGCGAGAACGTTACCCCTGAGCCACGCAGCCAGACCGGGATGGGAAGGGATGGAAGGGCTAGTAAGAGGGAAGGAGGCGGCCGTGGCCTTACAGAAGGTACCATCCCGGCATTCGCCCGAAGACGAAGTGGGAAACCACTTCGAGGATGGCTGAGGTGGGAATCGAACCCCTTCTACTCATTTGGACCACCCGAGGCTGAGTAGACCCCGTTCCAGTCCTCATACCACTTTTCAAATTTCGTGACAGAGCCGGGAATCGAACCCAGGACCTCCGGGGCGGCAGCTAACCATGCTGACCGCTACGCTACGGAGGCGACTGGTACAACCATTGCGTCGCACATTCCAGTGACCTTCAACCACTCTCAGGTGAATTTAGAGTTGTTGTTGCTTCATTTGAGGGGTTTGCACATCGTGGTCATTTATCCTCGTGCATTTGGGTGTGAGTGTAAATTAGTCTGATAACCTTTGTTATTGTGATGGATGCATTAGCGTATGACTTTGTAATTCAGGTGGTGATTGGGCAGGAGGCATCCGTGACCTGAAGCTAGGAACCATCCCGGCATTTGCCTGGAGTAGAATTGGGAAACCACGAAAAACCATTTCTAGGATGACTGGGGTGGGAATCAAACCCACCTCTTGTCAGTTTTTCCTCATTAGGTGGAGTGTACCCCGTTAGAGCCCTCACACCAAAATAAAATTTCTTGGCAGAGCCAGGAATCGATCCCGGACCTTCGGGGAGACTGACAAAAATGCTAGCCGCTACACCACGAGATGGTCGTGAATTTGCAATGACTCCCGTACTCACCGTATTACCTATACAACTAAATGCCCAGCTACATAAATAACTAAATATCTACTTGTCTACCACATACAGCGCCTCACTTTATAGTTCCTAGCGTATCACAACTTCACTAATACATGCATATTGGGCTCATGTTGTTGTTGTTGTTGTTGTCTCATTTAGTAGCAGGGACAGCGCGGTCATTTCATCTCCGTGTGCTTGGATGTATGTGTGTGTTGAATTTACCTGGTAACTTGTGTTATTGTGTTATGTGTTGTAGTGTGTGTATTTGTAATTGAGGTGAGAATTGGGTAGGAGGCGGCCGTGGCCTTAATTTAGGGACCATCCCGGCATTTACCTGGAGTTGTGGTGCGAAAGCACGGAAGAGCACTTCTAGTATGGCTGCGTTGGGAATGGAAGCCAACTCGACTCACTTTTCCCCTCATGAGGCTGAGTGTAGCCTTATTCCAATCCACAAACCACAATTAAATTCTTTGGTAGAACCGGAAATCGATCTCAGGGCATTTGTGATTGGAGTTTTAATGCTCACCATGATACCATAGAAGCGCTTCAAATATCAGCACGTTGAACTTGATCGGTATTTTGGCGAATCATATTGTGTTTCATGAAACTTGTGAGACGAATTCTCGCCACCTTCCTTCCCCAATGATTCATGTGGAGCCATGGGCACCCAAACAGGTTGTTAGTTCATACGTTTCAATCGTCAACTGATAAATCAGGGAGTAATCGTAATAAATGTACTATTTTCAGAACTTATGTTATAGATATTATTGCGTTTTTAGGGGCACTGCGACATCGTGCTCATGTAGTCCCGTATACTTAGGTGTGTATAGAATTTACCTAATAACCTGTCAGGGTGATTTATGTACTAGTGTGTGTATTTCTTATTGAGATAGGATTTGGGTATGAAGCGGCCGTGGCCTAAAGTTAGGAACCACCCCAGCATTTTCCTGGGGTAGACGTGAGAAACAACGTAAACCGTTTCCAGGATGGCTGAGGTAGGAATGGAACCTGCCTTTCCTCAGTTTTGCCTCACGAGGCTGAGTGTACCCCCGTTCTAGATCTCAGGCCAGAATTACATTTCTTGACAGTGCCGGGAATCGAACCCTGGCCTCCGCGGGGACTGCCAAGAATGCTAGCTACTATGGCACAAGGCAGACTACATATATTGTGTATCCTTGCCGAACAACCCCGTGGTGTTGAGGTAGCGCACATGCCTCTCGCCCGGAGGCCCTGTGTTCGATTCCTGGTTCTGTCAGAGATGTTTGAAACTAACGTGAGTGTTGGAACAGGGTGTACTTAGCCTCGTGGGGACAATTGAGTAGCTGTCTGACAGTGAGAGAGCGTCCTAGTCATGAAATCCACGATTAACGGCCGAGAGGACCCAAAGCACTGACCACGCGAAGCCCCACAATTTGCCGGGCAGCGCAGCGGTCGCGTTGTAGGCATAGACCCTTCATAGGATGTTGTGCCTCGGGGTTTGTTAGTTTGTACCCCCCGCTTAATCATATTGGGCAAAAAGCGTGTTGACCGACTGAAGAGCATAAATTAACAGTGTGAATAGGCAGCACTGAAGAAATGGCTTCAAGACTACTCACAAACAAGTTCTGACACGACTTGCATGATGAGTACTACCTGATAACTAACTTTCCTCGGCTTTTCACAATTAATGGGGGTCGCCGGAGCCAACCAGGCTCATTGTGGTTTAAGCTGGGGATTTAAGACCGGATGCCCTTCCTGACGCCACGTGAATTTTCAGGTGAAAATTCCACCCCGCTGACACCGGGATTCGAAACCCGGCCGTCCGGATGAAAAACGAGCAGCTAAGTTACTGCGCCATCACGCTCCCCGATGAATACTACCTGATAACGTAGGAAATTCAACTGAGAGGGGGTTATTTACAATAACAGTGTACAGTATTTCGGACTGTATTTAAACATTAAAAGCTTTCAATATATAAAGATTGAAGTAGAGTATAGCCTATCATTCAGCAATTTCTATAGAATGCTACCATTGCCTCGTTGCGTAGTGGCTAACAGTCTGGGCTAACACCGCGGAGGCTTGGGCTCGATTCCTGGCTCTATCAAGAAATTGAATACTTGGTCTGACGGCTTTAACGGGGTACACTCAGCCTCGTGAGGCAAAACTGAGAAGAGGCGGGTTCCATTCCTACCTTGGTCATGCTGGAAGTGGTTTTCCGTCATTTCCCACTTCTAATGTAGGCAAATGCCAGGATGGTACCTAACTTATGGCCAAGGCCGTTTCCTACCGAAATCCTACCTCGATTACAAGTTATCACACTAGTACAGACATCTCATTAACACAGGTTATCAGAAAACTTCTACACACACACCGAAGTCCTCGGGGCAACATGACCAAAATGTCGCAAAGCCCCCAAAGACTCAACAACAGTTTCCTCTCCTTCTCACTTGACATGGGCACTACACAAGACAGCGCTCGAATTGGAAACTTACTCACACAACTACTTGCTGTGAAATGGATAGTGTAACTGAATTGCGGGTCTACAATGCAGTGCTCTGGAGATACTTGGATACGGATGCTTGCCACAAAAACATTACAATTCTCCTTCTAGTGGAAAGTCCACTAAGACCACCTCGTGGTGGTGTATGGCTTGCGTTCTTGACTGTCATCCATGAAGTACGGGTTCGACTCCCAGCTCTGCCAAGGAATTGAATTCTGGTCTGAGAGCTGGAATGGGGTACACTCAGCCTCGTGTGGTAGAAGTGAGAAGAGGTGGGTTTGTTTCCCAACGCAGCCATCTTAGATTTGGTTACCCATTTCTATTCTTGTCGATTTTACGGGATGGTTACTAACTTAGGGCCACGGTCGCCTATTTACCAGTCCTAGTCTCAATTACAAATACACATAGGCATCACAACAACAGAGGTTATCAGACAAATTACTGAAACACCCAAGTACACGGGACTAAATTATCACGATGTTGCAATCCCTTAAATAAAACACTAGTTATTGGTGAAACTAGGACTGAATGGATTGAGGGGTTAGTAATTAACACCATCTCTACTACCCAGAAGCTACTACTTGTGGATGCAGTATCACTGTATTGTGCCCATTTACGATGTCGTGGTCCGGCGTGAGTTTAAAGAGAGCGCGCTCGTGACGTCAGCGAGTCAAGGTCTAGTTACCAACTCAACGCAAGCTTTGAACCGGCCACATGTTCCACGTGTAGCTAGCGGATATTGAAGGCATATTCGTTATAAGCTTTTGTTATAGAAGAAACTTATCTCAACGCTTCAGTATTGTATGGGGAGTAATATGCTTGCTTACTCAGGATATTCAATTGGAAATTACAAACCTTCTGGAGGGTTCTATGAACATATGGAAGATCAGGCATTACGTAATGCGAGTTGAAAGATCGATATTCGCCCGTGAGACGGTATAAAAACCGCCCTTGACACAGGTCAAGTACACAGTCGGACATAGTCTGACCCGTCATCGAACCACGAAGTGTGTGTGTGTGTGTGTCACCGATGTAGTTGAATACGACGTCAGTATGAGCGAGTGCTCCTTCGCACTAGGCAATTAGTGCGACGTTACTCTGTCCGTTTGGACATAGCCTAGGTGCGACGTTGGTGGTGAACATAGCCATAATTTACAATGCTTCGAACTTATAATTCTGCACCTGATAGAACACTTCAAGACATCAAAAGGTATGTGAGTGCGACTTGTATTTTACAAGTATTTCACTGTGGTTTTGTGTATAGTCCCCACTACCAACAACAAACTGTTAAGAACTGGGACCACCTCATAAGTTAGCAATCGAACATTTGCAAAAGCTAACAGGCTACCCTCACAACTTATATTTTTATACGGGGAAATATCAGGCTAGATTCCACCTATATTCACAAAGACATTATCACCTGGAATTATTGTTATTTGCCTGTCCCGTCAGACCAGGGGGGCCATACCAGTGAACTCCATTATTAAACATGAACATTACTAGCAGCATGCCTTATGCGCATGGATACCAGTCCCAAGATAGGATAATTTCAATACCCCAGTCCACGGAGATGACTAGCGGCTAGAAGGCAGGATGTGAGGAGACCAGACCAGGATGTCCTTAGGAACGAGGAATAAAGCCACCTGCGGCTGAGGTCCGTAGGCCAAGCAGAATGCTGCATCATACCCCAATGCCCTGCGTTTCAACTTCTCAGGTCCGTGGTGCGTGGAGTCGACCTGCACCGGGGGAGTTGAACGCGACATCATGCCCCATGTTAAACTTTTCAGATCCGTGGTGCGTGGAGTTGATCTGCATCGAGGGAGGTCTGATAGCCACGGAAACATGATAACGTAGACTTCCGCAAGCTTAAACATTTCAGAGAGCCAGGAATATTCCTCCGTTCTGATAGACCAATTCACCTTCTTTATTAAGTAACTCTTGTACAGTTCGAATGGTTGCATATTTTAGGCGTAATTTTTCCATATAGTCAGGGTAGACTTGCAGCCAAGGTGCAATCTTCAATGTTTCATTTTTGCAGTAAATAATATGAGGATTCCTATCCTAATTCATAAAGCAGCAGATTTTCAATGATTAGATGCATTAAATAATTTTTATTCTGCATGACAGAAAAATATGATGTCTCATAATAATAAGAAATATTTTTTCTGAATAAATAATAAAAATCTTGAATTCTATAATGATGGAAGTGATATTCCAAATGAATAATAGTCATGAAAGCTACTGATAAAATATTGAATAATAATTACTGTTGATATCCATTTGAATGCTTAATATTTGTTATCTTTTAGGATGTTGAGAATAGAAGTTAAATTGCTAAGGCACTTTGTAAAAGTTGTTTAAAGAGGCCTAGATCCTCGTATTGAGTGAAGATTATTGGAGTTGTATCCGAAATCCACCGAAAGCTGTATGTTTGATAAAAAATAAAATGGGAGTTGCGGGAATTGTCTCCTGTCCCATAATGCTTCTGTGTATTCCAAATCCTAAAGATTTCCCTGTGATGTGATAGCTCAAATTATTATGGATTATTACAAGCAATATTGTCATGCAAATTTTATGGTCATATGAATTCATGGTCACTGCATTAGATCTTTAAAGTTATGAAGGAATATGTCTAGCTAACTCCATGCAACCAGATATTATTATAATTATTGTTCTCAATTGTCTGCTATACAATTAACTGCTGTGCCCAAGTAATAGTCATCATGACATTTTGACATAACTGCGTTAAGAAGTGTGTTTATTAAATAATTGAATGAAGAATCGCGTGTGAATTAATCCGTGTTAATGTCAGAACTATATGTAAATAGTAAAATAGAGTAACTATGCAACATAATAGGGAAAAATTATTTTATGTCATCTCGACTTGTATAAATTAAAGAATGAAGTGTAATTCATAAACATAGTCAAGATATGGACAATTTTAAATACGACTATGGTTTATTTTCATTTAAGAGAGACATAAAATCTGCTATTGAATGCGTATGCTATTTTTGTGCTTCTGCAAGAATGCGGGAATTTAATGTGTTTTTTTTTAATTGGTTCGTCTTGAAAAATGGTCTTCAATTCTCAATTGCATGTCATGTCTTTCCTTTTTCCTTTACGAGCGGCATGAGCACAGTGTTGGTAATTATCGCCCAAACCCAGAACGCCCTGAGAGAGATCTCGCGCTAACACTGTGTTCACTGCTGTCTCGCATGTGGTTATCTGTCGCTCCAGGTGCACAGACGGGCACAGTATTAACAAGTAGTTCCGTGAAGTAATATACAGCCTAATTACATATTTCCTACATATTTTAGTTGCCTCTATCAACATACAAAATTTCAGTTTGATTGCTGTATAGATTCGTAGATATTGAGAACCGTCTAAATATTTCTGATGGTCGCTATGTTGGATTTTATACTGTATATGTAGGCCATCGAGTTATATACTATTAGATGACGGTTTATGAGTAGGTTCATTAATCAAACGTTTACTTGCATTGCATGATGAATACAATAACAAAAAAAAAAAGTAACAACTTAATTTTGAAATTGCGCACAGCCGCCATCTTCAAGTTATGTGAACAGTTGAACTAAGTTTGTTGCCAGTGCATTACAATGTGTATACACATTTACCGTACCATATTTCATTGCGCTAAGATGGTTAAATCGCGAGAGAAAAGTCTATTTAAATGTTTTAGCTTCGCTTGGCCGCCATGTTCGTTTTTTTTTTAAGTTTTTGTTATTCTCATAGCTGAACTTCGAGTAGTGCTCTTTATCACCGTACAAACTTTCAGGGTGATATCAGTAATAGTTTCGGAGATATAGAATGCCGGTGAAATAAATCGCACAGCTGCCATCATGAGGTTATGGAAACAATTGAACTAAATTAGATGCCAGTGCATTACAATGTGTATAAACATTCGCTGTACCAAGTTTCATTGGTTTTGGATGGTTAAATCAAGAGGAACGTCTATTTGAAAGATTCAACTTCACTTGGCCGCCATGTTCCTTTTGTTGTTAACATGTTTTTGTAAGTCGCATGGGTGAACTTTCAGTAGTGCCCTTTTTCAGGGAGATATCAGTAATAGTTTCGGAGATATAGAATGCTGGTGAAATATTTCGCACAGCTACCATGTTGGTTTGGTGAGATGTAAAAAAATTGAAATCGCTCCAGCCGTTTAGAAGTTATTAGGTTTGGACACACACACGGACGCACACTCACACACACACACACACACACACACACACACACACATACACACACATACACACACGCGCGCGGACAAAAGGCGATCTCTTAAGCCTATTTTATTGAAATGTAAATAGGCTAAACAAATACTGAAGCAAGTAACGTTGAGTTTCCAGAACTCTGCTGTATTGGTAATCTTACGATTATACATATTAGAGGCTGATATTTCATCGGAAGCTCTCGTGCAATTTAATCGACACTAAATAATATCAGATGCCAGTCGCGTCCTCATTTACTGTCATCAGTGTACAGCGCAATTGGACGTGGATTCCGTAATCTCGTCATATATTCCCCGAGCGTTATTGAGGTGAATTGGGTTATGGTAGATGGATGTATTGCCAACGCCCGGACACAGCTTTACTCACCAACAGTGTCACTAAATAAATAGCATCTCATCTGAAATTTGGAGGGTTCACGGGAAAAAGATCAGGGTCCACGGAAGGCATAAAGGAGAAGTTGCCAACAGTAACGTATAATATAACAGTGGCGTATACTGGTCTGAAGATCTGGGCTACCACTGAGCTTAATATTACGCAAAACATGCTTTTGAACTGCCGTGCGAAAAGAGTTCATATTTGAAAACCCTTCCTTTCACGACTAAATAACAAACACGGCCAGCAATACAATTGAGACAGTTTAGAACTGCCAGATAACCTATTCCGCCTAGCATATAGCCTATGATGTGAAATGACGTGTATACATTGGCACACAATAATTATTGCAGTTCAGGTGTAGGCCTTGTCATATGTATAATATGAACTTTCTCACTGTATAGACGACGGCTGAAAGGAACTTCTAACAAACTCTCTATTATACAGTCACTGGCATTCAAAGCCCCCGCATGTGTTTGTTCCGTAATTTTCTCACAAAATCACAACTGGCAAAGTTAAAACAAAACACTACATAAATATTCTTCAGCATACACACATTTAAATAAATCACACATCGAAAATACTACAACTTCTAAAAGATATTCACATATATGAGCGCGATAATGTATATTTATTGTAGGCTATTTGTTCCATTAAACGCTTTTAACTTCAAAGAAACCGCTGGTACTCAATTAAATTAGCCTCTGGCTGCGCGAGCCAGCGGCGTGTGGGCCAGATATGCGGGGCGACTAAGCGCTCCTTAGCCTGGGGTTTAACTTGAATCGGGGTAAAAAATTGGCGGTTTCTTGCGTGGTTTAAAGTTGTTAAGCGAATAATTTTTATTTGATGTTGTGTAAGCAATCATATACGGTAAATATTTGGTAGTTTGATGTTATTTTGCGTGGTATAAATGTGTTAGTATCTATTTCCCTCCGTGTTACTCAGACCATCGCCGCTCCAAGCTGTGTTTATTCTTGTTAGGCGCTGTCCAGTATGGTAAGAAACCGCTGGCCGTAGCGGCAACTCAGTCGCTATGAGCGCTGGGCCTTCACGGAACAAGGGTGGGTGCGGAGAGATGGAGAGGGCGGCGTGAGGCTGCCGATTTCTCGAACGGTTTCTGCTGCGTTGCCGCGTTGACTACTCACTAACCATTATTTATTTCGATAAAGAAGAATGTGCATGAAAGTCACGATTGTTTGAATGCTTTGTTGAACCTGTAATAAAGTGTTATTTATTTTTAATGTAATTTTCTTGGGCTACCGCCGGTAGCCCCGGTAGCCCTAAGAATACGCCCCTGTAATATAACTATGCATAAACGATTAGCGTCAAAGAAATTCACCGTTGATATTTTCGCGTTAACCCCTTTGTAACATTCCTACTAGTAGTTCTCTTTTTACAAAATTTAATATCATTCCTATGTTGGGTGATACTTGAAATGCTTGCTGGGCGCCACCTACAATATATTTGCATCTATAGGAGATGGTTTTCTCATATTACCTGGCTTAGCTGCAGTGGAACATGAGAATTTACTCTACATGGGTGAGGCGAAATCTCACTTGTCAGGATGCTTGCTTGGTTAAATAATTTATGCGAGATTTTTCTTAACATTCCTTCTTTATAACATCTAACATGAACATAAAGAGACATAAATTACACTCGTATGAGAATTGGCCTATACAGTAGTTTGCTATTGCGTGTTGCGTTAAATTTGGAGTAGTGATGGTTATCGCTGATCGAAACTGCTCGCTGTGTCTTTCCGTTCAGGGGATAATCATGCCGTCTTCCATACTCTCTTGAGTGTTATGTCCTCAGTGTTCGACAACGAATCACTCACCGTTACGTTGTCTAGAAGTCTCGTAGTGCACTGAATGTTTAGACCGGATAGGTCGCAGACATTGACAATCTGCATATAACAGACGTACTTGCAGTTATGTTACATAATGAACATCCTACTTGATATACAGGACGACTCAATGATTGCCATCGAATGACAGAATCACAATACTCTGATTGTCAGAATAAACTCGAATCACAGAACGAAACAGAACGACGACTCGAAAAAATTGAATTTGAGTGACTGCCGATCGCATCTCTCCAATTATAGACAGTTCATCCGCCAGCATCCCCAGCGATATTTCGCGGGGTTAGATTGGCGCCTAGAAACCAGCCAATCACTAGCAAGCGTCACTTACTAAAGCAGCCAGGAGGGATGTGATCCGATTCAGCTGGCAGTGGTAACATGAGGAATGTTTTATCACATACGGATTACTTCAAGGTTTGGAGGCGCCATTACAAATATTTCTACAATGAATCATCGTCAAGTTGTCGTTCTTTTGTGTAAAAATATTCATTAAATCATATTTTCTGATTTATTAAGAGTCTGTTTTTCAATCTCTGGATAAAAGTGATGGGCATCCACTCACCGAGGAAGTTTCCTCAACACTTTCATACTGAACGGTAAACGCTAATGTTAACTCTGGTGTCAACTCATTGAAACACAAACCACATATCTTAGTATCAGTATTTAAATGATGATATCCTTTTATATGAAATAGTGTAACTAGTCGGCAAAGCCGGTATTATGTTTCTGCACAATGGCTATTCAGATATTAACCCACATTGCGGTAATATAGTGTTCAATGTAGTATATATCGATGATTTTATACGGGAACTGGGCTAGCCTTTCATAGACCACCATAGGAATTCCCTCTACTGTCAAGTAGGAGTATTCATAACTAATTTAAAACTCAATTCCACGCAGGAACATTATCGAAAAAGAGCAAAATATTAATGGAGCATAAAAAGATACTTCCATATTATTTCCGCACGTGAAAATGAGTACCTGTCTTGTACTCGAAACGTCCGTGGTGATAATGGCTGCGTGGATAATATCTTGGTATGCGAATCATGAGGTCTCAGGTTCGAACCCCAGTCCCGGCAATTATTTTTGCCACTGGATTATCGATTTAAACGATATATATCATAACATTATACGTCATTTTAACAGAATCTACATGAAATTACGATTTATCTAATTTTAATTACAATAGTTTGCACCAAGCAGGAGTTGGGGAATTTGATTGTATTGAACATTATTTCTAATAGTCTATAGATAGGCTAGAGACTATGGTTTCATTCCTCTACTTAATTTACAATATAATATGTGATGTTTGTTGAAACAAGTGTGACAGTAGCATATCTCCAATTCAATCTATACATTTATCAAAGTACCAGTATGAAAACGCAGCGTAAATTAACATTTTAACAATGTCCAAGCTGTGTAGTATACGAGTAGGATAACATGTCACATGACTTCACGTACATTTCATCTCAATTTCATAGTAGGAACATCATATGCGACTACTGTAAGGCTCGTATCTTTTTATTTTTTACATGCAGTTGCCTGGGATGTGGCAAGGTTGTATACTTAATATTTTTCACAGACTGATTTCTTCATTTGGCTCTGTAACAGACCATGTCACCGTAGAGGCCCAGGTTCGATTCCCGGCTCGGCCACGAAATTTAAATCGGGTTTGAGGGTTGAAACGGGGTTCACTCAGCCTCTTGGGGCACACAAACTGAGTAGAGGTGGGTTCGCTTCTTGCCTCAGCCATCCTGGAGCTGGTTTTCCATGGTTTCCCACTTCTCCTCCAGGCGATTGATGGGATGGTTCCCTTCGACAGGTCCACGGCCATCTTTTTTCCCACTCCCTTTGCTGCCCTTTCCTTCAATAGACCCAAGTTCATGGTAGTCTGGGCGATTGGCTTGTCATCATCCCCAGTTGTATCTACTGATAAGGTGTGTTCAGCTCCAGACCCCGTCCTGGAATGCGACGGTAGAGGACTGATCCCTCGCAGCGTCCGAGGGTAAAGCCGAGCTTGGTGGGTAAGCGATCAAAAAAAGAAAAAGAAAAAAAAATACCGTATGTATCGTTGCATAAGCTATGGTGCTGGGTTGGACGAGGATGAGGAGTTGATGGTCTGTGGCTAGGGCACAGGCAACCAGTTAGATACGTCGTACATGTTCCAAGGTTCGTAGACCACAGGTAGGGCAAAGTGTGCCCCATTGGAACGATAACAACACGCGATGGCAGGTCAGTATGTAGCTGCGCTAACTCCCCTCTTTCGAAGCAATTCACAACACTGCCTCGAGATGTATTCCAGCGACGAGTATGTGGATATGTAACTTATTTATGGAGGTGCTCGACAGAATGCATACCAAGCACAACGCCTGTACCAAGAACGCTATCCGGAGAGACGACAAACGACAGGCATGGTATTTCAGAGTGCAGAAAGACGCCTGAGGGATACTGCATCCCTGGGAAGGACACGGCCTGCTGGAGATCATCGCGTGACGTCTACTCACAATGAAGAGGTCGTGTTTGACGCTATCCGGCATAACCCTCATACTCTCACATGGGACATTACACAGGAGACGAACAACTGCCGAGCGTCTGTTATGCGGATATTACATACCCACTGATTTCACCTCTAACATCTGCACTTACACCAGGAGCTCCATGGTCATTATTTCGATGCCTGGGGGGCGGTCAATTGATCCTACAGCATGTGGACACTGATCCAGCTTTTCTGACGACCATCTTATTTACGGACGAAGCACACTTCCACAACAATGGAACCGTTAATCGCCATAATATGCAATGTATGGTGTGGCATCATGGGTCCCCATGCGAAGGCATTCATTTCTTTGAGGGCCATCTGACTGGACAACGCTATCCACGGTTTCTTCAAGATGAACTACCACCGTTTTTGGAACATGTGCCACTCCTTGACCGCTGCAGGATGTGGTTTCATCAGGACGGAGCTCCACCGCACGCGGCGGTGGTCGTCCGGAACCATCTCCATGCGACGTATCCTGATAAATGGATAGGAACCGGAGGACCTGTCCCCTGGCCCGCCAGATCGCCTGATCTTACGCCCCTGGATTTTCTTTCTATGGGGCCATGTAAAACAAGTGCACAAGAGCTGGCCGGATCTGGTCACCCTAGACAGCTCATCACCGAAGCATGCCGATCCGTTTCGACAGAGATGTTGCAACGAACCAGACGGTCCTTACAACATCGCACGCAGCTTTGTACCGACCACTGAGGTCATCACTTCGAGCAGGTGCTGCCTTAAACGCCGTGGATAAATGAAATCCTGTCACATGTTCCCTAGCCTCTATTTACCCAGCTCCACACCAACGGCCCTTTTCAGAGGCAAACAAATAAGTGTGTGAAAAACTATTGAGTATACAACCTTGACACATCCAAGGCAACAGCATTAAAAAAAAAAGATACGAGCCTTACAGTAGTCGCATATGATGTGTAACATCTGACATCTTATCCTACTGGTATACTACACAGCTTGGACATTCTTAAAATGTTAATTTACGCTCCATTTCCAGACTGGTACTATGATGAATGTATATATTGAATTGGAGATATGCTACTGTCACACTTGTGGCGCAGCGGTCAAGCTGTTAGTCTCTCACCAAGGTAGACCGGGTTTGATTCCCAGTCAATACATGTGAGATTTTCGAATTGAAATGCCATGTCCTGTGGTTCGCATTCCTCGTAAAAGGGAGGTACCGTGGATCATGATTTTGAGATTAACGGTCACGCAAAACTACAAGCTTCCTTCCTTAATAATTCATAATAACAAAGTGACACACAACGTCGACTGTACTCTCAAACACTGTGAGCACACTCCTCAGTAACTATATCATTCATTATTCTCAAGACTCTCATACAATTCGTCGTAAACAATCAAAACATGCCTTCCTACAATCATGAAATGACCTAGTCTCAGCTTTTATTCCACTCTTATAACAACATTCTGTTATGCATTTAATATTTGACTAGCCACTCAACCACAGCTTGACAATAATGCCGCTTACTTAAATGTAATTTGTCATCTTTGTCCTACCCCATGTGATGTTCAACCTTGAACGTGAAGCTTCATAAACTGCTCAATGACAAATGAAAGTCGGTGAAACATTTGCCAATGTGCTCGTCAAACCAGTGCCTACTAAATGCACTGCCTACTGTATTACCATAATATTCTCGCGCTACAGAGCACACACTGCCTTGTTTCCAATACACACATTTTCAATTGTTATTGTAAAAGGGAGTGTTTTACAGATATTGTATTTATAATACGGAACTCACTAGCCTAAATAAAGAATACGATATGGATCAACTAGATTAATAGACGTGACACCGCTCATAACCTTAAATTCCTTATAAACAGGTCCTCTTCATTCACAGACCAACACGTAATTTCATATGGATTCTGTTAAAATGAGTCATATTGATTTGATAAATATCGTTTAAAATGATAATCTGGTGGCTGGATCGATCGATCGAGCGGGCAGTGCATACTTCCGTTTTCCACCACTACCAGCTAGTACACTTCCGCCCGATTGATCGAGCGGGCAGTGCATACTTCCGTTGTCCACCACTGCCAGCTAGTACACTTCCGTTTGATCGATCGAGCGGGCAGTGCATACTTCCGTTGTCCACCACTGCCAGTTAGTACACTTCCGTTTGATCGATCGAGCGGGCAGTGCATACTTCCGTGGGATCCACCACTGCCAGCTCGATCGTTCCGATCCACTTCCGTCCCCAATTTTCAAAATCACTCCCTCAAAACTATCCAGCAACCGAGCGGAAAGATGTTACACATCAAAAATGCATTGGACTTGAACCTTCGAGGCCTCGAGCACTGTCAACTATCACACATCTTCCCGCGCGCATGCCATGTGAGCTACTGAGACGCTTCACTTGCAGCGCGCACTCCCAAGTCTTCTCATTTCTCACATTAAGTTATATTACTGCAAAATTTGGTAGAGATCGGATGATTAGGTTAGTTGTAATTTGATGTAAGCTCAGAACATTTGGGTGGGCGCCATTTCTCTTTTGTTATGATGGCGGCCAAAGGTGGTTCGATTTGGTTTCGTTGTGTTTGAATTGATAGGGGGATCGATTTGCACACATACACGGCCGCCATCTGCAAACTATTGGCTTGCTGACGTTGTAGTTTGGTCAAAAGACGCTTCCCACATGAAGGTATGTTGTTACAAAATTTGATAGAGATTAGATGATTAGGTTAGTCATAATTTGATTTAAGCTTTGAACATTTGGGTGGCCGCCATTACGTTTCCGTCAAGATGGCGGCGATATAAAACATGACACTGAGGTGCCCTTTGCTCTGTACCAAACTGCGTTCAATTCGGTTTCACCGTGTTTTAATTGATGGGGGGGGGGGGGGGGGAGGGAAGGGGGGGGGGGGAGGGGGCAGAGAACCAAATCCCACCCACACGCACACACACACACAGATATACACAGTTTATGGCCCTGAGTAGCTCTCATAAGTCTACATTCATTGCTGATTCGCCCTGATTCGAATATTGTATGTAATCTTATTGCTGATTTACCCTGTCTCCTGCCAGCTAAAAGTGCGAATATAGTATGTAACCTTATTACTGATTCGCCCCGTCCCATCCCAACTGTAAGGGCGAATATTGTATGTTATCTTATTGCTGATTCAACCTTTCTCCTCCCAGCTGTTAGGGCGAATATTGTATGTAATCTTATTGCTGATTCACCCCGTCTCTTCCCAGCTGTAAGGGCGAATATTGTATGTAATCTTATTACTGATTTGCCCTTTCTCCTGCCAGCTGCAAGTGCGAATACTGTATGTAATATTATTGCTGATTCGCCCCGTCTCCTCCCAGCTGTAAGGGCGAATATTGTATGTAATCTTATTGCTGATTTGCCCTGTCTCCTCCCAGCTGTATGGGCGACTATTATATGTAATCTTATTGCAGATCCGCCGTTTCCCATCCCAGCTCCTGAAATAATGTACGGTATATAAGGAAATTCTTCATTACATATTTTCCCATTGACCGTCATGTTTTGATGGGTTTCCACTTGCTATTGTTTTTATTATTATTATTATTATTGTTGTTACTATAATTATAATTGTTATTATTATTGTCGTATGTCTACCCATTATTATTCCCGTTTTCCAACGTGGTCTGGGATAAGATGTGATAGAAGTCTTTGTGGCGGATGTTATTTACCACCGGACGCCCTTCCTGTTATTATTATTGTTGTAAATTGAATTTTTAATGCTAATTTTATCTTATTTGCCTACTTTCGATTTTTGCAAAAAATGAAAGTAGATTTATGAATCTACACTGGGCCAAAACATTGCGTGTCTGTGTGTCTGTGAGTATGTGTACTCTGTATGTATGTCCCCCCCCCCCCCTTATCAAAACATGATGAAACCGTGTTGAATCAAATTTGGTACAGAGGTAGCACTAGCGAAGGGCACATCAATGCCATGTTTAATATTGCCGCCAGTTGAACTAATCGGGAGATAACCACGGCCTACTTGATGCGAGCGGCGCTCTATAGCGGCCAGTTACTGAACCCACACCGGGTGAGTTAGCCGTGGTCGTTACGGCATGACTGCTGGCAGTCGCTCACATCCGGGAGGCGAGGAGGTTCGAATCCCCCCGCCGGCAACCTTGAAGATGGTCTTCTGTGGTTTCCCATCTTCCTTCCAGGCAAATGCCGGGATTGGTCCCTAACTATAGGCCACAGCTGCTACCTTCCAACTCCTCGACCTTCCATTCCAACATTCCTCCCCCACGGTACTTGTAGCTCACCCATTGGGTGTCCGTCTCGAAGCAGCTACAAAAACTGGCGAGCCGAACATTTCCTCGGACACTCCCGGCACTAAAAGCCATACGCTAAAAAAAAACTGAACCCATGCCTACGGTGTAATTGAAAATTTTTCTGCTGTTGCCGATAGAGCGCACTCGCCCCCAAGAATAAGCGCGATTAAAAATTAGCAGTGCAGTAGGTATATTAAATGTGTTTCTTCCAGTGATACGTTTAGACCTACGAAGTTTCAATTATTGTAAGTAGTCGGTGTTCATATAATGAAATCCTACGTTGTTTGGAGTGTTTGCTGATGAAATTGTAAAATGCTGGGGTAAATTATAAACTATGGTTTGAACGCCGCTGCTCAAATCCAGTGTGCCATTTTGCACTTCGAATACGAAAAAGATAGCAGGTGATAAGGGAAAAGAGTTAACCCATACATTTAGGAGAAAGTAGGCTATATGTTCTTTCCTTGTTTTAAATTGCTATTTGTTTAATTTTGTGTGGTTTCTTTTGTCTTTTCTTTAAATTTATTTAAAACAATTCAATTTAATATGTATAACCTATGCAATGTATTATAGTACCGTATGTAATACAATATATCGCACATATTTTACTGGATCCTCCGCTGATTCGCGGGATATATTGCCATTGAATTCAATGTACTTGGAGAATAAATTAATTTAAATTATTGATATTATAATTATAATTATTAATAATATTATTATAACTATTAATATTAGTTAAATGTTAAACAATAACGTCATTATTATTGTAAGTAGTGTTATATTTATTTACTAGCAACCCGACCCGGCTTCGCCCGGGAACAGTTATGAATGCATTACGTGATAAGCGCTTTTTTTTTCCAATGTCAATGAACAACGACCAATATCCGTTTTACGTCTCGGCATGATGGGTTAAAATCACTGACTGGACTATTAATTATATTATCATGGAGATGCATGTGCAACAAATTCTTGTCAGACGTAATTTAGGAATGGCGAGGTGCATGAAACACAAATCCCCCTTCCTTCCAATCTTAACTTGACTGTGAATTTAGCGGAACGAAAAGTTCACAGGCGAAATGAAGAAAAGCCGAATTGCACTTCCAGTGAAACTCCAAACACAACCACTCTTCTCTAGAGTTTTTAACTCAACACAACTCGACAGTTTGCTGCTGGCTGTACCTGGGGCAATAAGCTCGTCCGCTAGCTAAGCTGTAACTGGGGTGATAGACTCGCCCCTAGCTAGCTCTTAAACTGTCGCCTCAGTTACTGAATGGAGATTGTTGGAAGAAATGAAAACGTAAAAACACTTATAGTAGGCGATGTATTGAAGATAGAGATATGCTCTCCCGGGATCTTTTGTAGGACTTTTCATGCTGAACAATTCTTACACTCCTAGTATACAGATATTTTTAACGGTTTGCCCAGCGTAAGCTTAGAAAGCGCTTAGATGCCAGTTTTTTTTTCTTCAATTTTCCACTGAAATCGTTACGGCTCGGCATCCTTTGATCATAAATAAATTATGTTCTACAGAAATCATCCTCGAGATAACCTTTACAGAATGGTGAAAACCGCATCAAAATCCATCCAGTGGTTCTCGACTTTAGCCGTAACATCCATGAATCGGGAACTTTGCTTTATACTAAGCAGAGATACATTGTGACATTGTTCCTATCTTGTTAACGAAGCATATTCTAATGATGTACTGTAAATATAATGCTTGCAATAATTCCAGGCAAGTACGTTCTGGGTCCATTGAATGATGTAATATTTTTAACAAATTCTGTACCAATATTTACCGAATAAGTAGAGGAGTAAAAGCAATGTGCATGTTTCCTCCAAACATGGTTCATCAAGATATAAATTGTATAGTTGTGAAATTCTTTCCGATGCGAGTCTTTGAACATTGAATTGGCTAATTTTTATCTTATTTGCCTACTTTCGATTTTTGCAAAAAGTAAAAGTAGATTTATGAATCTACACTGGGCCAAAAAAATTGTGCATCTGTGTGTCTGTGAGTATGTGTACTCTGTATATATGTCCCCCCCCCCCCTTATCAATTAAAACATGATGAAACCAAGTTGAATCAAATTTGGTACAGAGGTAGCACTAATATTGTTTAATATTGCCGCCAGTTGAACTAATCGGGAGCTAACCACGGCCTACTTCGTGCCATCAGACAAATATGAAGTCTTTGCCAGACCCAGATATCGAACGTAGGACATACGGGGCAAGGGTTTCAATCGAATGTTCCAAGCAGGCGACATTCACCTTATTTGCACGGATGTAATGGAACGTGGACGGTTTGTCTTTGAAAAAGTCGGTCATACCACCGAATGTTCTGGCCACCTCTGATCTAGGCAACGAAGGCTGCAGGGCAAAGGCCAGGGCGTCTGAGTATGGAATATGATCATTCACCAACCGAATGACTGAAATCAAGGCCAATCAGCAAGAAACATATCAGCTCGTAAGTAGACCTGCCGCACTTTGTAATTCGATTAAGCTGGTTCCTTCTAATGCAACTTGTAAAACCTACGTAAGCATATTTAATCCAACATTTCACACTACATATGATGACATTTAGGCTAACAAGTCTTGATACTGAACTATCAAATGTAAATACAGCCGGAGTGATGGTAAAGACCATGTAAACAATGCCAATTGGCAATTAAAACTCCATGAGCACAACATACTTATGTAATTGAAATGCTTTCATGAAGTAAGTAAGACAGGAAAATAGGAAGAGAGGTACTGTAAATCGAAGAATTAAAATATGAAAGATTCCGTCAAGTCCAAGGTCAAGCTCGATATGTGTGTAACAAAAACAAGGATTCATCGACCTTTACTAGGCTACTGTCATGTTTGATGCATATTATTTTTGTTCTGTAAAGCGGAATCTGTTGAACGCGGAAACGGAAATTAATTATCGATGTAACTTTTCAAACTTAGTGTATAATGCGTAACTTATGGTTTTGCTGTAAAATTTATTTTGGTACTGTATCATTTATTTCATAGCTCGCGCGCCACTAGTTGATGAGTTTCGAACGGTATTTCGCGCAGGAACAGATGGTGGCTACCGTCACGTCAATGGCATGTTTGGAAAGGAAGCCGAAGGTAACCGAGGATGCGCGAAACTGCTCAAAGCAAGCCGCTGGAAAGAAAAGGAGTCATGACACAGTGAACATGTGATCTTCGTGACGTTAAGAAAATCTCGACACCTGCTTTAAGGAAATGAATTAAACATTATGGCTAAATGGAATATTTTACGCAGTATGAATGAGGCTATATACCATGTCAGAATACTATAAAGTGTAGACATATATTTATTGCATTATTAAAACCTGTATTATAGAGAAGTGATTATATTGCCTCTACCAGCGAGGAACGTCGAACTAAGATACTCCGGAGAGGGGGGTAATAGGCGACGTGCGCAGTGAGGCAAAAGTGGAGTAGACAGATCATTACGTGGATTCGAGTCGGAACTATCTCTGTATTACGGGAGTGTATTTGAAGTGATATCGTGTACCGGGAAGTGTGTTACACGGAAAGTTAATATTCCGAACAATGAACTCAACGAATAAATGCACATTTTAAGTACGTGAAAATGATGTACGAGCATTTTCACATCGTGAGCGAAGCTCTTAGGTATGAGCAAAGACATTTCACGCATTCTTACCACGCGGTTTGATACTAGGCCCAGTGAAGCAGTACGGCTGGAAGCCATTGCGCTTTAACAGTCCATGCGGGCATTGGCTCGCTATACACATGTTGAGTGTGACGTTAGAACAGGCTGTAATTCTGGCACAGTTCTGTTGAACGAGAAACAGTATATTTCCCGTGCATTATGTTGGACGATCAGACATCAGGGGGAATATACAATGACATTTATATGTGTATAGTCATGGTTGTCTAAACCATTGACGCCGGCACTATGTTCGCAGTGTAGCGGAGATTTCTCATAAGTTAACCATAACGCAACATGTGGTCTGGGGACACGATTATCTGTTCCAGACAACTTGACATTGTGAAAATGTGTTACACATCTCTAAGATAGATGAGTAGCACTCATGGTTACAAGCAAACGCTTGCTCGCTGCAATGTACTGTTATACTTTAACCGAAAGACGCGCGTTCGTAATCATTTGTCGAAATGACATCGCTCGACAGGGGCGTACGATCGATCTGACATGAAGGAGGCTTGGTGATGATAAAGTTCCTGGTTCGAGGCCCAAGATCGTTGGAGACTGGAGACCGTGTCTTGTAGGAGATAGAAGATCTTTACCATGGCACATTACTATATCCATTTGACTTCGCATCGGAACGTGGCTGAAGGTAGAAGCAATTCAGTTTATTCAGTAGAGGCTTAGCGGGTTATTGTAGAGTAACCATAATTGCCATAGTATGGTTTTGATATGTAGTATGGATGGACAGGGGTCTATGCTCGACATCTTGTCATTTCTGACTTTCTGCCTACCCGGATTTTGGTTTATATTAAATAAATGCATCCATTTGTTAAAATTTGTGGCAATTATTTTGGCTTAATTTAGTAGTAATAACTTGCATACTTTCATTGTCGAGAAGACAAATTATAGGAGAAGATATCTACATTTCCCAGCGGTTTTGGAACTATTTTGTGTGTGTTTACACGTGTTGGTGATTTATGACCGAACTATAATATTTATATAGCTGATTAGAGTGGTTTATTATACACTCACTGTGCGTTAACATTGACATAATTAAATATCTGAATGAGCACAATATTAACGAACTTTTCTTAGGTCTTTTTGACACAGGGTGTTTCTGAAGACATTATTTGGGTTTTGTTCAGATATTCTTTTAGATACTTCACTTTATTTCTGAGAGGCAAAATATGTTCACAGTGTGTCCTAATGAATCAATTAGAATTTAACTTAATTGTTTTAACTAAGATTCATGGCGTAGGGGGCATGTTAAACATGTTGAGTCCATCTGAATGAGTGTTGAATTCTGCTTTTGATTTGATCAATTTTCACTTTGAGTAAGCCACGTATTTTGCGTGCATTTTGTAATTTGAGATTTAATAACATGATGACTATTATTGTCGATTTCTCATTTGATTGGAGATATTTTCACGAGCAGCAAATATCTTGTATACGCAATTTCCTAGATTAGATTTTAAGAAAGTCTATATAAACTAATAATAGGACATGATATGTAATGAAATATTGTAAGGCAAGTCTTTAATATAGTCAGGATATTTTTATCCCATTTTAAATATATTTCAACGAAGTTACTGAATTCTGATTTAACTAGGGAGAGTGAATATTAGTTCTGTGCAGTATAAATATGAGGTTAAACGATTTATTATGTATTTTTGTGATCACTGATGAGTGATACAGACCATTGGTTGAAGTATAGAATAGGAGGTCACAATTTTTAGGTTTACATTATAGTTCAGCATACCAGTGGGTAGTGCTAAAATAAGTGTTATAAGTAACAGAGATGAAACTGTTAAATAGAAAATATATTGTTGGAATTGAGCCAGTTAGAGCCAATCATTATAGATTTTTATGAAAATCTACGTCGTCGAATAATTGTTAAATTAATCCTTGTGATAGGATGTATGATCAGCTGTTTGGTCACAGATGTTTACATCTCACTGCTACAATCACTCTCAGCATTGAACTGCATTGGAATTATTTCAGATGGATAGATTATCTTTGACAAAGTTAATATAAATGCCAACATTATTAATTAATTGATTATTCTAAAATAATTCACATGGAGTGGACAATTAAAACTTTCAATTAGCTTTATTGCTCGTTGGATTTAAATATGCTTACGACAAATTTGAAATATTATAATGGAATTAAAATGAATTGTTAGGTTGCAACAAGCTAAGTCAAGTAATAAATCATGTCACTGATAAAACCAAGTTATTCATGAGAAAATTAACTTATAAAATATTAACATAAGGTTAATAAAATAAAAATGCATACGTGATGCATTAATATGAATTATAATTTTTGTAAATAGCTAATTCTTTGAACAATTTGACAATTTTGATATGTCGTATATATTATACTTTTCCGAATGTAATATAAACTGTGTTAAGGTGTGCGGCAACCTAGAATAATTATATATTTTTTTCATTATATTAGATGTTGCGTAGATTTTTTTAATGTGTCAAGTTGGACACGAGGCGATTTCTTGTTGATATTCCGAAGGCATTACCCTATTGGAAGGGTGGTGATTTTGAGCATTCTATTCAATGCTAGGATTTTCTTGTTTCTTGTTTACTTTTCTGAATAAACTTCTTTTAGTTAAAGAATTGATGGCGTGATGCTTTAAAGAGGTGGTGAAAGGTTGTATTAGGAAGGCCATCGCTGGGTATTTCGGGGTATTCCACGCCACCGAGGCGCTTCTTTCCCTGGAATTTCATGTTCTCTGAGCTACTTTTGCTTTTGTGGCCATGGTCTTTCGTAATACTCCCTTGTTAGGTGTATTTGTGCCCTATTATCCCATTCACTTGTGAGTAGGACCTGGGGGTTTTTCTAGCCGGGGATTTTCAGGTTATACGATCTGGCAGCCTTCGTGGGATGCAGCAGGCAATGGTAGGTAATTACGGGCACAGTGCACTCGGTACTTGAGGTATTTTGCTGCCTTAGTGCGATCTAGGCTTTTTAAGTTCCTCAAAGAAAGGATGAACCAACAGTATTTTGTTGCCTTCCGTACGAAACATCATTTTATTCAATATTTGAGCCCATTTCGCATGTAAGCAGATTTTAAGTAACATTCGTATCTTATCAATAAATTTTTGTCAACTGCAAAGACAGGACGATGGCTAGGATGTACGTGTTATTAGCAGTCATCAAAAAGGTGGAGCTTATTGAAGCCACTGAAGGGGAAAAGTTCTCGGTGCGTGAAATTCTGTTGCGTTTTGGCAGTGGAAAAACTCAAGTTGATGGGACATTAAGACATAAGGACGACATTAAATAAGCAGTGGATGGAGGCAATGGACAAATGATGAGGAAAGTAAAAAGTACAGGTAACGATTAAGTTTGGGAATGATTTGTCAATGCTCGTCCGAAAAACCTTGTGGTTAGTAGACCTATGCCATACCGTAGAAGCCTCTCGCTTTTACCAAATCACTCGGGAACACCGAGTTTAAAGCATCTACTGTTTGGCTGTAAAATTTCACCAGAAGGCACATTATCGTATGGATGATGTTTATGGAGAACTGAAAGACGTGGATGAAGATATAGTGGCTGAGTTGAAATCGAAGCTGCAAACTTAACTTCTAAATTCTGGATACGAATCTAAAGATATATTCAATGCCGACGAAAACGGATTGCTTTTCGCTTATTACCTTCAAAACCACTTGCGCTTTGTAGGAAGGAATATATTGGAGGTACAATTTTGAAAGAAAGGCTCGTAATTCTTTTGTGTGATAAAATGGAGGGGGAAATGGAAATGTCCCTGGTAATCGGAAAATCAGCAAAACCAAGGTGTTTGAATAACTTTGACTCGAGTAACCACCCAGTATCTACAGTAGGTGGAGTAATGGGGAAGTCTGGGAGACTAATGCTCTAATGGAAGATTAGCTGAATGGATTGAACTATAGGATGAAAAAGAGAAATTTCCAAGCGAACCTTTTCTTCGACAGCACCTCTTGCCACCAACATATTATGCTTTCCATTGTCAAACTGACTGGTTTCCACCCAATACAACCAGCGTTGTACAACCAATGGACCAAGGAGTGATTGGTACCTTTAAGTCTAACTAGAAGCGTTTATTGATGTAGTCACTGATCATAAATATTGGTAAAGCAGACAATACGTACTCCCTTGCACCCTGTGTTTCCATACCGAATGCTATTAGCTGGATCAGTAGGCAATGAAGTAGATGTAACCTTAAACGATCGTGAAGTGCTTTGCAAAAGCGATATTTGCAGAGACTGATGAAATCACCACATTTGATGAGTGAATATGCTCTAGCGATATCTACCCTATCAGTAAGTTAGAACGAAACTTATCGTGTAATCTGAACGAATACATTCCCTGTGATGGTCAGCTTGCTACACTACAGTTTTCAGTCCACTGCACAACTTCTGAAGATCCACCGTGCTGAGAATCAAGACGATGGAATTCTTAAGGCAAAAGTCAAGAAGAGGAGGAGGAGGAGAAGGAGGAGGAGGAGAAGTAAAGAGGAAAATACAAAATACGCACTCATGAACAAGCTATTCAGTGTGTCAGGACTCTATTGAAAAATATGCGACATCAAGGAAGTTGAAACAGGTTTCTTTGTTAGACATCTGGAAGAAGAAGCAATATTGTAATTTTACCGGCAGTGCGTTATAGTGTATGAGTAAGTAATTAAAAACTTGCATCAAACTACATTTGTTATTGAGATCTCACCAAAACTGGATTAGAGAAACATAGGTAGGTACAGTATTTTGCAACATTCTGTCTAATTTTGTTCAGCCCAGAAACTTGCTCAATCTGGATTTTTTTTTGATCCCAGTGGATTCTACTTTTAGCAAGTTTTAATATAATATATGATATATGATATACTGTATTATATATAATTTAATATAATATAATATACTGCACCCTTTCATAGGGCCTTCTAGGACAGGACTCTTTCTCGGGGTCATGCTCAATCCACCACTTAACATAATAAACTGTCCTAGGTCCTTTTTGAGAGATAATTGAGCTGACTACAAATCAACACACATAGGTTAGATTTAACTGGATGATTTTACTTACTATACAAGGTAAACTATTAAATAAAATCACCCCCAAAATCAAACTTAAGAATTGATATAAAATACCAATGAACATCAACAAAACAAAAATTTGCTATTAAAGATCCAGCTCAGAGGACCTCAAAACAAAACCAACATTAAATTGACCATCCACAAAGAAAAAGAATACTAGAAATGTAATAAGCAATGAACAACGGTAGTCTACTCGTTTATCTGGTGTGGCATGAGAGGTCGGGATGAGCAGTCATTACAGATACAATTCCAAACAACTAAATGCTTGAATTTGGATCTGTGTCAGTTGCCGTTGATCGTAGGGGTGTACTACAAACAAGCAAATCACGTGTCTCTAACATAATGACTTGGCATAGTAAAATATTGGACTCGTACCCGTGAGGATGACAGCTACTCACGTTACGAGTAGGCTATATTAGGAATTCAACGTAATTCTAGGAAATCATATATTGGTTTAATTTAAAAAATACAAAATACATCTAGCTTAGCGTATCACGTCTACGTCGATCGTGACCCTCGGAAATAAAAATTCCGAACTATAAATACTATCAAAATTTAAAACAATTATTATTATTATTATTATTACCTAGACATCTGTGTGCCTCCAAATGTCTTCATGAGTCCCAGTGAGGCCAACCTAATGAAAGAACGCTTTGGGGTTGGTTCCTGTTGCAGACATGATAGAGGGCAAATTTTCCCTTGGTCCAGCTTCCACATTCCTTTTATTTTCCAAAATTGCTCGGTGTATTTGTTCACTTTCTGGGTATACGTACTATTAATGTTATTATTATTATTATTATTATTACAAACTGTACCCGGCATGCGTTGCAATGACAATCAAAAAAAAGTGTGGGCATTGTAATTTTGTTTCTGGAAGTGCTTTAGGAAACACAATATTTTCTTCAATTTCCGTTAACTGCCTCTAAGCTATCGTAAAATGGATTTACTAATTTATAAGCATTTGTGGGAGCGTGCACAACAAATCACCAATGTTTCATCGTAATCGGATGAATGGTATATGGACGCAGATTGAACTTTGTTCAAATACTTCGCGCGCCGTCACTCATATGTTGAATCAACTCGTGCGCTACCTATTATACAATGGATTTACTAAGTCAGAATCCTTCCCTGCAGTGTGCACAACAATTCACCTGAGTTTCATTACAATCGAATGAATGGTATACGAACGCAGATGGAACTTTTTTAAAACGCTTCGCGCGCCGTCACTCATATGTTGACTCAACTCGGGCGCTACCTATTATACAATGGATTTACTAAGTCAGAAACCTTCCCTGCCGTGTGCACAACAATTCATCCGAGTTTCATTACAATCGGATGAATGGTATACGAACGCAGATGGAACTTTCTTGAAACGATTCGCGCCCCGTCACCCATGTGTTGAAACTACTCGTGCGCTACCTATTATACAATGGAATTACTAAATTAGAAGCGTTCCCTGCAGTGTACACAATAACTCACTCAAGTTTCATCGAAATCGGATGAGTGGTATATGAACGCATACGGGATTTTATTTATACGATTCGCGCGCCGTCATTCATTTGTTGAATCTACCCATGCGCTACTTATTGTACAATGTATTTACTCAGTCAAAAACCTTCCCGGCAGTGTGCACAAAAATTCAGCCAAGTTTCATCGCTACCGGACGAATGGTATATGAACGCGTACTTTGTTGAAACGATTCACGTGCCGTCGCTCACTAGTTGAATCTACTCGTGCGCTACCTATTGTAAAATAGATTTACTAATCCAGATACCTTCTTTGGAGTGCACTCAACATCTCACTCAATTTTCATCGCTATCGGGCGAATGGTATATGAACGCATACGGGACTTTGTTGAAACGATTCGCGGGTCATCGCTCATTTATTGAATCTACTTGTGCGCTACCTATTGAAAAGTGGATTTACTAAGCCAAAATCCTTCCTTAGAGTGTACTCAATATCTCACCCAAGTGTCGTCACTGTCGGACGAATGATGTATGAACATATACGGGACTTTGTTGAAACGCTTCGCGCGTCGTCGCTCATTTGTTGAATCTACTCGTGCGCTACCTATTGTACAGTGGATTTACTAAGCCAGAAACCTTCCTTATAGTGTACTCAATATCTCACCCAAATTTCATCGCTTTTGGACGAACGGTATATGAACGCATACGGGACTTCGTTGAAACGCTTCGTGCGTCGTCGCTCATTTGTTGAATCTACTCGTGCACTACCCATTGTAAAATGGATTTACTAAGCCAGAAACCTTCTCTGGAGTGTACTCAACATCTCACCCAAGTTTCATCGCTATCGGACTAATGGTAACGTATGTGAACGCGTACGGGACTTTTTTGAAACGCTTCGCGCGTCGTCGCTCATTTGTTGAATCTACTCGTGTGCTGCCTATTGTAAAATGATTTACTATGCCAGAAATCTTCCCCGGAGTGTACACAACATCTCACCCAAGTTGCATTGCTATCGGACGAACGCATACGGGACTTTTTTGAAACGCTTCGCGCGTAGTTGCACATTTGTTGATTCTACTCGTGTGCTACCTATTGTAAAATGGATTTACTATGCCAGAAACCTTCAATGGAGTATACACAACATCTCACCCAAGTTTCATCGCAATCGGATGAATGGTATATGAACGCATAACGGACTTTGTTAAAGCGATTCGCGCATCGTCGCTCATTTGTTGAATCTAATCGTGTGCTACCTAAGTAAAATTGATTCACTAAGCCAGAAAGTTTCCCTGGAGTTTACTCAACATCTCAACCAAGTTTCATCGCAATCGGATGAATGGTGTATGAACGCATACCGGGCCATTTTGAAGCGGTTCGCGTATCGTCACTCATTTGTTGAATCTACTCGTGCGATACCTAATGTTAAATGGTTTTACTAAGACAGAAACCTTTCCTGGAGTGTACTCAACATCTCACCTAAGTTTCATCGCAATCGGACGAATGGTATATGAACGCATAACGGACTTTGATGAAACGCTGCGCGCGTAGTTGCACATTTGTTGATTCTACTCGTGTGCTACCTATTGTAAAATGGATTTACTATGCCAGAAACCTTCAATGGAGTATACACAACATCTCACCCAAGTTTCATCGCAATCGGATGAATGGTATATGAACGCATAACGGACTTTGTTAAAGCGATTCGCGCATCGTCGCTCATTTGTTGAATCTACTCGTGTGCTACCTAAGTAAAATTGATTCACTAAGCCAGAAAGTTTCCCTGGAGTTTACTCAACATCTCAACCAAGTTTCATCGCAATCGGATGAATGGTGTATGAACGCATACGGGGCCATTTTGAAGCGGTTCGCGCATCGTCACTCATTTGTTGAATCTACTCGTGCTATACCTAATGTTAAATGGTTTTACTAAGACAGAAACCTTTCCTGGAGTGTACTCAACATCTCACCTAAGTTTCATCGCAATCGGACGAATGGTATATGAACGCATAACGGACTTTGATGAAACGCTTCGCGCGTCGTCGCACATTTGTTGAATCTACTCGTGCGCTACCTATTGTAAAATGGATTTACTAAACCAGAAACCTTCCTTGAAGTGTACTGAACATCTCACGCAAGTTTCATCGCAATCGGATGAGTGGTATATGAATGCATAGGAGACATACACACCCACACACCCACATAATATCTCGTAACATTGATTTTTATATTTATTACTAGCTGTACCTGGCATGCGTTGCAAGGCCAATCAAAGAAAGTGCTGGCGTTTTAATTTTGTTTTTGAAGTGCGTTAGCATACACAATATGTTTTCTCTTTCCGTTAGCTGCCTCTAAACTATCGTAAAATTGATTTACTAATTTAGAAACATTCGTGGGAGCGTGCACAACAACTCACCAAAGTTTCATCGCAATCGAATGTATGGCATATGAACGAATACGGGATTTTGTTTAAACGATTCGTGCGCTGTCACTCATTTGTTGTTTCTACTCGTGCGCTACCCACACTGAAATGGATTTACAAAGTTTGAAACCTTCACATAAGTGTACACAACAACTCATCAATGTTTCATCGCAATCGATGAATGGCATACGGGATTTTGTTGTAACGCTTAGCGCGTAGTCACACATTTGTTGCATCTACTCGTGCGCTACCTATTGTGAAATGGATATACTAAGTCGAAAACCTTATCTGGCGAGTACACAACAACTCATCATAAGTTTCATCGCAATCGGATGAATGGCAGATGAACGCATACGGGATTTTGTTTACACGACTCGTGCGCTGTCACACATGTGTTGAATCTTCTCGTGCGCTACCTATTGTAATATTCATTCATTCATTCATTCATTTATTTGCAATGGGGGGAGTGTTCCCCGGTGGCAAATTGGATATGCATAACAAATAAATAATTATACATAACAATTCAATAACAATTATACAAGAATTAAACTGGAGTATTTACACAAATAGTCAATCTTTTCTTAAACACACCTATATGTTTGGGAAAAGGCTCTAAGACTGCGGCAGGTAGAGAGTTCCAGTTATCAATGGCACGGTTTACAAAATAATATTTACCATAATTTGTTCGCTGTGGTCGGCCCTTAACTTTGAAAGGATGATCGCTCCTACCCATGTAAGTGGGCTTTCCCAATCGTTTGCTAAGCTCACCCCATGCTGGTTGATTTGTATACGTGTTGTACATAGCGCAGAGTCTAGATTTCATCCTCCTAGCCTCCAGTGATTCCCACCCAAGTTTCTTTAACATACGGCTCACACTGCTCCTGGGATTAAAGTCACTGAGCACAAATATAGCGGCCTTTCTTTGTACCATTTCCAACTCATTGATGAGCCCTACTTGATATGGATCCCAATCCGCCGAGGCATATTCCAGAATAGGTCTTACAAGTGACAAATAGCCTAATTCTTTAGCAGAGGTACTACTTCCTTTTAATACCCTCATTACAAAGTGCAGGGATTTGTAAGCTTTTGAAACTACACATCCTACATGACTACTCCATTTCATATCATTTCTTACGTGAACGCCCAAATATTTGCAAGAATCTTCTTCTACAAGTATTTCCGAGCCAATGTTATATTGAAAATCCTGTCTCCGCACTTTCCCTATTTTTAAGAGACTACATTTTCTTGTGTTTATTTTCATTTAATTTTCAATCGCCCACTTATAGACCAGGTTCAGGTCCTCTTGAAGCACTGCAGTGTCTTGTGAGTCATGTATCTTTCGATATATTACACAATCATCCGCAAACAATCGACAGTCACTGCGAATCCCATTTGGTAAGTCATTTATAAACGCCAAAAATAACAAAGTTCCGATTACGCTGCCCTGAGGGATACCCGACGTTACGGTAATTTCATCCGAGAATATGCCTTCGACTTTCACTTTCTGTGAACGACCCGTCAAAAATTCTTGGATCCATAAAATTACTCTTCTATCAATCTTCGTCGAAGCTAATTTATCGAGTAGCATGTCATGCGGCACGACATCAAATGTCTTCGCAAAATCTATAACCACGGCGTCGACTGAGACTCCATGGTCTAACGATTCGCTAATGTCTTGAAAAAGTGATAGCATCAGACTCTCACATGAGTAACCTTTCCGAAATCCATGTTGCCTATCATTAAACCATGATAATGTTTCCCACTGTTCCCTCAAGTAGTCGCAAATGAGATGCTCCATCTGTTTACAAACGATGGACGTAAGGCTAACCGGCCTGTAGTTGCCCAATTCAAGTCTGCTCCCTCCCTTAAATATTGGGACTACCGTAGCTCTTTTCCAGTCATCTGGGATTTGCGCATTGTTTATGGACACATTAAATATCACCTCCAAGTATCGTGCCACGGCCCTACCTCCTAGTTTAAGTACTTCACTAACAATGTTATCAGGACCCTTTGATACATTGAAACGTAGTTTTTGTATTAGCATTACAATTGCTGACTGGTTTATTTGGAACAGGGGAGCCCCTGATTCGTCGTTAAGGTCTAACACACAGCTATTGGATTTATTGAACACACTACCGTAAAAGACATTTAATTCATTAGCAATGGCCTGTTTCTCAGTAATTAATTTACCGTCACCGGACATTATCATCGACAAATTATTTGGATTTCCCTTTCTTCTCCTAACATAACTGTAAAATGTTTTCCAACCATCACCTCCCGAACCAAGTAATCCTTGCATATGACTGTCATGAGCAGCCCTCTTTTTTAAGTTGAGCTCTCTTGATAAGGACTTAAATTTCAACATATACTTGTCACTATCATGTCATATGGATTTACTAAGTTAGCAACCTACACATAAATGTACACAACAACTCATCAATGTTTCATCGCAATCGATGAATGGTATATGAACGCATATGTGACTTTGTTGAAACGCTTCACGCGTCGTCACCCAATTATTGCATCAACGCGTGCGCTACCTATTGTGAAATTGATTTACTAAGTCGAAAACCTTCCCTGGCGTGTACACAACAACTCATAAAATCATCGCAATCGGATGAATGGCATATGAACCCATACGGGATTTTGTTTAAATGATTCGTGTGTTGTCACACATTTGTTGAATCTACTCGTGCGCTACCTACTGTGAATTGGATTTACTAAGTTAAAAATGTTCACATACGTATACAGAACAACTCATCAAAGTTTCATCGCAATCGATGAATGGTATATGAACGCATACGCAATTTTGTTCAAACGCTTCGCGCGTCGTCACTCATTTGTTGCATATACGCGTGCGCTACCTATTGAGAAATGGATTTACTAAGTCGAAAACCTTCCCTGGCTTGTACACAACAAATCATTAACGTTTCATGGCAATCGGATGAATGGCATATGAACCAATACGGGACTTTGTTTAAACGATTCGTGTGTTGTCACACGTTTGTTGAATCTACTCGTGTGCTACCTATTCTGAAATGGATTTACTACGTTAGAAACGTTCACATGAGTGTACACAACAGCTCACCAAAGTTTCTTCCCAATCGATGAATGTTATAAGATCGCATACGGGATTTTGTTGAAACGCTTCGCGCGTCATCAATCAATTGTTGCATCTACTCGTGCGCTACCTATTGTGAAATGGATTTACTAAATCAAAAACCTTCCCTGGGGTGTAGCCTACTCAAAGATTTACCAAAGCTTCATTACAATCGGATGATTGGTATATGAACACATACGTGACTTAGTTAAAACAATTGTCGTGCCATCGCTCATTTGTTGAATCTACTTGTGCGCTACCTATTGTAAAATGCATGTACTAAGCCAGAAACCTTCGCTGGTGTGTACATAGCATCTAACCCAAGTTTCATCGCTATCGGACGAATGGTATATGACCGCATACGGGACTTTATTGAAACACTTCGCGCGTCGTCACTCAATTGTTGAATCTACACGTGCGCTGCCTATTGTAAAATGGATTTACTAAGCCAGAAACCTTCCTTGGAGTGTACTCAACATCTCAACCAAATTTCATCGTAATCGAATGAATGGTATGTGAACGCATAGGAGACATACCCACCCACCCACCCACATACAAACTATCTCGTACATTGATTTTTATATATAGAGATTATTATAGCCAATGAGTTGAAATGAAAATCCACAGCCTGCTTCCAGTCGACCGACCGGGTCAGGGAATGGAATGAATGAAGCCCCTATCTAGTGACGAGAATATGAACTGTGCCGGCTGCCGAAGCCTGTCGCACTCCCCTGGGGCAATGATTAAATGAATAACAGATGAAATGAAATGATAGTGGAGAGTGTTGCTGGAATGAAATTTCTGACAGGGAAAACAGGAGTACCCGGAGCAAAACCTGTCTGCCTCCGCTTTGTCCAGTACAAAGCTCACATGGAGTGATTGGGATTTGAACCACGCTGCTGCCTAAGGCACGGTGGCTCCCAGCCAATGAGTTACAAAGTGGAAATCTTGAGAATGATAGAGAAGAGGAAAACATGATTGAGGATGTGGAAGAAATGGGAACTGGATGAGGAAGTAGAACAATCAGACTTAAAAGAAGTCGGGATTGCAATGAAACCATTAAATAATAATAAAGCTGCAGGAGAAGATGGAATAGAGACGGAGTTGCTGAAATGAGGGAGAAGGACTATTACAGAAGCCTGTTCATGAACTAATAAATGAGGTTTGGACAAAGGACGAAATGTCTAAGGATTGGGCAGCGGATATAATTTGCCCAATACATAAAAAAGGAGATACGGCAGTGTGTGGAAATTACCGTGGGATTACTTTGTTAGATGGAATTGATAAGGCTTTTGGTAAGATATTGGCATCATGACTGGAGCACTGAATTGAAAGGACACTCGGGAATTATCAAGCAGGATTTAGGAAACATCGCTCTACACTGAGCCAGATTTTTGTATTTCGACAACTACTAGATACGTTTTATGAGCATGGCAAACAGGTTCATCAGCTGTGTGTAGATTTTAATCAGGCATAGGCATATGCTAGTCTAGATAGGAGAAAGAACTACAAAATAGTGAGCAAGTTTGGAATCCCATGGAAATTGATTAGATTGACAGAAATGGCCATGGAATCAACAGTTTGCAAGGTCAGAATGGGACAGGACCTGTCATTGACGTTTGTTGTGGAGAGTTGGCTGAGACGAGATGTGCTTTCACCACTAGGAAATGCAATTCGCCAATTACCCATCAATCCCAGGGGAACCATACTTAACAGATTAGTACAAGTAGTAGCATATGCTGACGATGTGGCTATTATTGCAAGGAATTAAAAAGCTCTTGAAGAAAGCTGTCGCTTGTTGGAAGAGAAAGCACAGGATCTAGGGTTGGAAGTGAATGTAAGTAAAACTAAATATATAAAGGTGGGAGATGCTGAGGGAGCTAGAATAGAAACCATTGTAAGATTACGTGGGGAGGCGTATGAAAGTGTTGTTAATCAATCAAATATCTAAAAACAATAATAACAGCAGACAATAAAATATCTGTGGAAATCCATGGAAGGATAACAAATGGGAACCGATGCTCTTACACTTTGCATAATATGTTCAAATCCAGGAACGTGAGCAGGAATTCGAAGACAATAATGTACACTACAGTACTAAGACCTATAGGTACGTATGGCTCAGAATTTTGGGTGACGACAACTGGAGAAGAACATTGTCTGTTACGGTGGGAAAGGAAGGTATTGAGAAAGCAGTAAGAGATCAGGATGGATGGAGAATTAGGACAAATGTGGAGTTACCGGGATTGCTGGGTCAGCCAGATATTTGAGTGAAAATTAAGCAGAGGAGAATAAGGTGCGCTGATTATGTACAGAGAATTCCAGAAACCAGCACAGTTAAAACTGTATCAATAGGGAAACCTAATAGGAGAAGTAGAAGAGGAAGACCCAAGAAATGATGACTAGACGATGTTGAAGAGGAACTGGGAAAGCAGGAAGTTAAATGCTGGAGAATGAAAGCTGAGGACCGAGATGAATAGAAGCAGGTAATCAGGGAGGACAAGGACCTACATGGTCTGTAGCGCCGACCAGTAAGTAAGTATTATTATAGCCATCCTTTCAGTAGTTTATCGTCACTTTCCACTTCAATCCACACGAATGATAGGGTGGTTGCTAGAACATGCTTGAGGATGCATACTTTCAAATCCCTGCTCCAATTGCAAGTACACACAATGGAACAGTCACGGCAATAATGCAGGTCATCCATCTGACAGATTCCACATGCACCCAATTACGTGGGGAGGATGTTTGTAGCTCATATACAAAGCAACTACAACAATTAACGAGTCGCTGCGCGAAAATAACGCAATATTCCTCCCGTCCATCTGGTGTCACTGCGTTTCCTCCAACATAGTTCCATTTGTGTGAATGAGTTGCTTTTAACTTGGACCTCACTTTGAGCACAATCAGCTCAATAATTATGGTAATCTGTTTAATGAGAGACATGGTGGACTGGCGATCGGAGGCAATTACGTACACCACGCCGGGGAGGGTGTTGCTGGCCAATCTTCATGCATCACACGGTTCAACCTGACGAGGATGACCCTTACACGCAGGGGAGTGAAAACAGAACTACAAGTCCAACATTAGTCGGAATATGCAATAATGATAATTATATTATTCCCGTTTTCAACGGGGTCGGGGATGAGATGCGATGAAAGGATAATGGGTGGGTGGTTCTTACGGCCGGATGCCCTTCCTGACACCAACCTCATGAGAGGTTACAATGGAAGATGAAATGAATGAAGATGAATGAAATTGAGCAAGGACATGGAAGGAAGTGGCCGTGGCCTGTCAGAAGGTACCGTCCCAGCATTTTCCTTGAGTTGAAAATGGGGAAACCACGGAGAACCATTTTAAGGACATTCGACTTTAATAACAATAATGGTAGATAAATGGTAAATGGTAATGCACCCCACTAATCGACGGAAGGTCCATTCCGATTAAATGCGGGATATATTATTGATTGATTGTTAATGAACTGTATAGGCTACTGTACATGTATATATGAAAATAAATTAACAAATAATTGATTATTTAATTATGTATTATATGCAATGCCAGTACATCGCACAAACCGGTGGAGGATCCATTCCGATTATTGTGGGATAAGTTGTTAATTAAACAATGCGAAAGGGTGTACTGTGTATACGTATGTAAAATTATACTAACAAATGAGTTAGTTTGTTTTAGCTATTTCCATAGTACTTACAATATTATGAGTATCATGGTGCCACAAAGCCATCATATGTGGCTTAACTGTTGGGTCAAGCTTCGATATTATTAAATAAGTAACTCGATATAACATTACATAGTAATTTACGATGGCAAAATATCCCGCTAATCGGCGGAAGGTCCTTTCCGATTATTAGTAGGATAGATTGTTGCATTAGTGATAATGAACAGTGTATACCTATATTAAAACTTACGTTAAATGCTATTATTTTACACATGTGTGATTGATTGCCTTAAATTGAGTTGAAGAGTCTTGGACCTACTAGGACTTCCCATATGAGTTTATGTAAAGTGGTACAATGTATTGACCATCCTCCTTTAACCTGGTTTCTTTAGGGTGGTTATGCTCTGTATCTACTGTATTATATCTGTAATCTGTAATGTGCTCTTATGCAAATGTGCATTGGAGAGGAATGAGGAATTTCTTCTTACAGTTATCTCTATATTCAGTTAGTCTTGAGAATGTTTTGTATATCACTATACACTTTAATTCGACTTCCTGTTGCTCTACACCATTCTACAATGCCATATCGAAGTACTGATTCGACAAGTGCTGAGTAGGCCATTGAGTACACATTTGGAGAGGTACAATAAGCAAGTTGAATCAAAGAAGAATAAGGTCTTTCTTAGGTTCTTGAACAGATCCATAATGTGAATGTCCATCGCCGTCTATAATATTCTCAAGCCGTGCTGTTGGTAGAATTGGCAACACTGAGTAGAGTCCTTAAGTTCTATAAACACTTAAGACCACTTGATAAGTTGTATTCGTAAATATAGTTTCTTTTGATATGACAGCATCTAAAAGCAGTTCGTACTAACTACCCGTGAAATTCCTCGTGGTAAATCAGACCTGCTGAAAGTTGTAGAAGTGAGTACTTCCCGTATTAAGTTGCATATGTAACCAATACCTGGCAATGAATTTAACCAACAAATTCTTCACTAATATTTCATTAAACTATTCCATGCATAGGAAGTGTCAAGTGTTGTGTACCTGGCTGTAGGTTAAATTATATCAGCACTATTAAAACAACAGGTCATATTACTACACTTCTCTTCCCTAAAGACGAGGTAAGGAAACGGACCTGGATTCGTGCCATTCCACGTAAAGATTGGCAACCTACATCAACATCAAGTGTCTGTGCTGATGAAGAGGACATTCTTAGCTTTTGAAACTTGGAAGATAACATATGGCATAGTGACAAAACTGGCTCAGAGATCTCCCAAACTAACAGAAGAAGCAGTACCCTCAAAGTTCCCTAATATCCCTCCCTACCTCAGTATTAGTGCACCAATTGAGCGACAAGATCCCGAATCACGAAGAGAAGATATTCGAATAAGGAATGAAAAAGAAGTACTGGAGCATATCTTCATGTGACCTCTATATTCCAGTACATTATGAACTGTACTCTGTTGGGAAGTGCCCTTTTTAAGTCACGTGAGAAGTGGAACATTATTGTTAGACTGTCAACATTAAGCTTGGAGGCCTGTTGTGACTATGATGAGTGCATCTCTGGACAAAACGTGAAGAATTTATTATCAAAGGCAGTCCCTAAGCTCGTAAGAAAAGTCTTAAATATTTTTTCTGAGTGCATCAATGACGGCAGTGAGCATAACAGCAAGAAAAGGAAACTTCAAACATTGGGACATTGCGGTACAGTACAGCCTGTTATTATTACCTTACATTGCATGATAATATGTATCCTTTATTTGTGATATTTGTGTGTACATTTAGCGGACGTTTTGTTCTGTTGTATTTTTCGAAACATTTGGCGTCAACATCTATGTGTTTACTCAGTGTTAGCAATTACCATGTGCTTGCTCTAGGCCTCCCAGATGGCAGATGGGCGGTGTTGCCAAACGTAATGACACGGCTTGAGAATTGTAGACGGCGATAGATTGTCCCATTTAAAATGAATGTCCACCTTGATTCCTAGACATTGATAATTATTCAAAGATTGAATGTATTGGTCACAATTACAGTTAGTAATCTGTTCTTTGCGGGGATTTAAGTGCAGAGAGTTAAAATTATGAAATTTCAATTTAATTTCTCCTTTAATTTTGCCATTTGTATATTCATGGTTCTAATTTCTTTCTTGGAAATTAAGGGTGAGATTATTATCATGGCTCCATCTAAGCCCCGTGAACATGTTTATGTACAACTACAAGGATTTTGCCATCAGCACACATTAATATCTTGCAATTAAATACTATTATTGATATATCGTTCATGAAAATACCGACAAATTCTTCCCTTGAGCAGAATCTGGCTTTAACACTTGTACCTGGCTGATTATTGAAAATATATGATTCACATACATTTCTAGGAGTCAATAGGAATCGGAAATATTGTCAAATATCACTGCTGCACTGGAAATGTTTGTTATAATACGTAAATATGTGTGTTTCTTCCTAGTTCAATTGTTAGGGGCAGATGACCTCGTAGTTCAGCCTCTGAATACAACAATAACTAACTAACTAGTTCAATTTGAACTACGGCAGCCATGTTGGTCACTCGGAAGGCATTCGTCAAAACTGGGCGAGACATTGACGAGATATGAGGAGACATTTATATCACGTCAGTGTTCCCAACATATAAGATATAAAATACTCCACCACTAGGCAAAACCCATCTAGACGCTTTAGGCTGTAACCATAGTCAAAACTAATGATTTAACCGCGTTAGGCTGTAACCATTGTCAAAACCATTGATCTGGACGCGTTAGGCTGTAACCATTGTCAAAAACATTGATTTGGACGCGTTTGACTGTAACCATTGTCAAAACCATTGATTTGGACGCGTTAGGTTGTAACCATTGTCAAAACTACTGATTTGGACGCGTTAGGCTGTAACCATTGTCAAAACCATTGATCTGGACGCGTTACTCTGTAACCCTTGTCCAAATCATTGATTTGGACGCGTTAGGCTGTAAACATTGTCAAAACCATTGATCTGGACGCATTAGGCTGTAACCATTGTCAAACACAATGAACTGGATGCTTTAGGCTGTAACCATTGTCAAATCCATTGATCTGGATGCGTTAGGCTGTAACAATTGTCAAAACTATTGATTTGGACATGTTAGGCTGTAACCATTGTCAAAACCATTGATCTGGACGCATTACGCTGTAACCATTGTCAAAAACCATTGATCTGGGTGCGTTAGGCTGTAACCATTGTCATAACCATTGATCTGGATGATTTAGGCTGTAACCATTGTCTAAAACCATTGGATTGGACAAAAAAAAGGTTAAAATGGTCGGGTTGAGGTCCGGCCTTGACCGTGGGAAGCTAGCGGGACACTGCTGACAAAAAAAAGCATTGATTTGAACGCGATAGGCTGTAAACATTCGATTGGACAAAATTAAGGTTAGAATAATTAGTACAATACGCGTGGGGTTGGTAATACTGTACTTGTCCATAATTAACGGTGAAAATGGCCGACACAGCTGGAATTTTTACTATAAAAGTCGTGATATAATTTGAGAAGGGGGGGGGGGGGGTTATAGACAGCGGAGGAGTAGACATCTATTACTATATCATTTCAAGATGTCTTTCCGACTATTACTACAGGTACTTTGAGTAATTTCAATCGTTTAAGATTTGTTTTTCCCTATGTTCTGGTCGAGGGAAGATCTACCCAATATTGCAGATAAATGACCCCGATACTCACCCCTGAGGTTCATCACTCTTAACGTCGATTAGATCACTCACAGTATAATTTACTGTTGATCACATTTGTGATGTTCCACGAATTATTTATAGTATTTTCTCTTCAGATTTTTGTCCACCCATTTTACGGTTAAATATGTCGATTGCACACGAGACCACCGAAAGGTAATATTTATATTCAATCACGCTAAATATTCATTGATAACCTATAGGAATGTGTAATTAGATTACCATAGGCATTCTAAGTTCTTGCCTCGAGTGTTGCAGTAGGCTACTTCTGCTTGTAGTCCAGTCAAATTAGGATTTTTTGCTGCATTAAATCATGTAGTTCCAAATGTTTCGGGAATGTGTAGGGGGAGGTCCCTTGAACAACACCTAATAAAGTCCCGTCAATTTCAGGTGCCGCAGGGGAGGGGACATAGGGGGCTAAATTTGTGGCGTTTAACTTTAAAACGGTGCGTCGCACAGAAATTCTTATACTCTTCAACCTTAAAGGTAATTAAATGCCCTACAAAATGGTATATTGATATTTAACTCTGTGTTTTACTGTCTCAGAGATATGAGCCGGTGACCATGAAAAAATTGCAGAAAAATGTGATGGGCCTCACGTTTCTCGTCAAACTTGCCCGTCCAATCCGTTTGCCTACCATTTTACAATGAACTTGTGGGGAAGGAAGTCGTAGAGAATTAAATTTCCTTCCAGAATATATACAGGGTGATTCAGCTAAGATGACCATCTCAAATATCTACGGAACCGTTTAAGATATCGTCATTCTGTTTTCAAATTCTTAAATCGTACTATGGGGCTCATGCAACACGGTCCATTTCGCTCGATGCACATACGTATTTATCGAGAAACTGGTAGTAATTTTCGTTTTTTTAAATAGGACTATACTAATTTCACCCAGTGGAACAACTAAGAATCAAGTGACAAGTTCAGTGAAGTGCTTATTTTGCAAATCCAATGAGCACTCTTTGAGATATTAAATGTTTCCATAATATCTTCGACCAGTCAAACGTTAGAGCGTTTTGACTTAACGGGGTCGGTTTCGAGATTTTGTTAGTGAACTGATCATTATTTTACTTCCGTTTTCAACGACTTTAACTCTCTGTATCACGTTATTGATTATGTAAACATTGATGGTATTATCAACCATATAACTAATAATATATACCTAGAAAGTATATGAACGCAGTGGCGTATATAGGAATACGTTTCGAGGGAGCCCAACATTTCGGAAAACAATTTTGTTTTTATGAGAGGAAAACATAATCAAGACTTAATAATTTACAGTCCAGCCCATCGGAGTATATATATGTTCTGAAAAGTTCGTTATATTTGGTTGTTTATACTGTATTCTTTTAAGAAATTATGAGTTATAAGTGACATTTTATATTTTGTAAAATTAACGCCACTGTTACCCTCTATAAATAACAATAAATTTACTTGTTGGACAAAGAAAAAATTGAATATGTCAAACAATTGTTTAAAATTTTCAGAAATTACTGACCGATTTAGAGGGAGGGGTGTGTGTGCTGTATATACTGTATATGTTTCAAATGCCTACATTTTTATGCCAGAAGTAATGTGGGTGATAAGTTGGTGTCAAACACTATACCTAACACGTTTTGTACGTGTTAGCGGGTAAAATGGGTCACGTGAATATCAAGTGTTCCACCTGATGTGTCCCCAATTAGCGGTATCCACTGTGTAAATGTAGCTTGTGTCGGAACCTATATATCAAGGTACAAGAAGACCACTAGTTAAGAAAGTAACCACCTAGGAATGAGACGTAGAGAGGAATAAGTAACAACCCGAACACAAATTACATTACAATTGATTTTGTTGACTATCAAACATTTCATACTCCTCATCGTCCAACTCGTCCGACTCCAATTGAATCAATTGAATGGGAGCACTGTTGGTGCAAGCACCGTGACAATTGCCACAGACAGGCGAGCCAGCATCCACATCTCATACCGCAGTCTGTGGCACAACGAAAAAATATGGAATTGAGCACGCTCCGAGGTACAATAGGGGCCTTGGTATTACTAGGAGTCAGATATCCCCCAACTTTTCTTGTCCAACCCATACGTTCAGGTTTGAGTGATCCATTTCCAAACCAGAACATAATAGAATAGAATATTTATTTAGACCGGGAATAGACGAAGTGAGTGTGGAGATGGTGAGAGCAGCAGGGGTGATAGGAACACAGTGGCTCTTTCGAGTAATGAAAGTGATATGGAGGGAGAAGAAAATACCAGAGGACTGGAAAAGAGGGATAATAATACCCATATTTAAAAAGGGAAGTAGGAAGGAATGCAAGAACTACAGGGGAATTACACTCATGTGCCACTGCGCCAAAATATTTGAGAAGGTACTGGAGATAAGAATTCGGACAGAAGTTGAAGATGGGCTGAGGGAAGAACAGTATGGATTCAGGCCAGGAAGGTCAACAGTTGACCTCATATTTGCAGTAAGACAGCTACAAGAACACCATTATGAATATGGGAAAGATCTGGTGATGACCTTCTTGGATGTTGAGAAAGCATATGATAGTATTAATAGAAACAAGGTATGGGAAGCAATGAGAGCAAAAGCAGTGAACAAGGAGACAGTGGCAAGAGTGAAAGCAATGTACGAGGGAAGCAAAAGCTGTGTAAAGGTGGGAAGAGAGAGAACGGAATGGTTTCAACTGGAGGGTGGTCTGAAACAGGGAAGTGCCCTCTCACCCCTGTTATTTATAGTGGTGATGGATGAAATCATACGAAAAGTGGTAAATAGCATTGGGGAAAGGAACATGAAGGCAATGTTGTTTGATGATGACCTTCTGGTATGGGGGGAGGATGAGGAAGAAGTACAAGAGCAATTAAATGAGTGGGAGAAGGTAGTGTTATCATATGGGATGAAGTTCTCAGCACAAAAGAGTGAAGTGGTCATCACAACGAGGAAGAAGAACAGACTGGATATGGGCATAACACTTGGAGGACAGCAGTTGCAGAAAGTAGAATGCTTCAAGTACTTGGGAAGCATAATTGAAGAAAAGGGAGGCAATAGGATGGAAATAAATGAGAGGGGAAGGTGCGCAGATGGATTTTTCAAGAGTGTTAGGGGGATGATATGGAATAAAGATGTACCACAAAAATGTAAAGGAATCATCTACAAGACCTACTTTGTGCCAATTTTGACATATGGTTCAGAAACATGGGTGATGAAGGAAAGGGACAAGAATAAAATACGAGCAGTGGAGATGAAGTTCCAGAGGAGTAGGGTAGGAGTGACAAGAATGGACAGAGTAAGGAATGAGAGAGTCAGGGAGATGGTAAGAGAGGAACCATTGCAAAATAGAATAGAGCGATCTAGGCTACAATGGTATGGACATGTGAGGAGGATGCAAGAGGAGAGGATACCGAAGAAGATGTTTGGAATGGAAATGACGGGAAGGAGGCCAAGGGGAAGACCAAGGGACAGATGGACAAAAGGAGTTAAGAAGAGTGTGGAGGAAAGAGGAGTGTGCTGGGACACAGTAAATGACGAGAGATGGTGGATGGACAGGAAACGATGGAGAGGCTTATGTTCCAAGCAGACCCGACCAGCGGTTGGAAACTGCTCAAGATGATGATGATGATTTATTTATCAAACAGCATGCTTCAACGAAGTTAGTACACGCAACACAAAATGAAATGTACCTGTGATAATTGAGGTCATGCTCGTGGGTTGGTGTCTGATACATCAGTAGGAACATATTTTGATCCCTATCTTCATCGATGTCTTCTGGCATGGACATGGAGCCATAAAAACTACAGCGATGTTTTTGGATTCGTTAGGATACCGCTCGAAACATTTGATTTGCTTTACTTTTCCAAAAAAATTGGCAGAAGTGGTATCACATCCAGTGAAGCCATGGTTTAATAGAATGTACTGGCTGAATGGCAAGGCCTGAAGTAGTTGGGAGGAGCACAGTCTGTTATCTGTGTTGCCTCGTCCAGGCTTCATGAAAAGGACATTCGTGTCTCGTGGTGTGAGTGCCATGAGTAAGACGAGCAGGTCTATGTTTTCGACAACCTCCACCACAGTTGAATGAGGGGTATTTTGTAATCCACACCTGACAATACTGCAGTCAGTGTCTCCTTTGGCTATGGTGAATTGTATACCTTTTGCACCCAAGGCCTGCGCTAACACACTAATCAGCTTAATTTTGTTCCATTCATTAGAAAGGAAGTTTTCCTGCTGAACAGTAGTCTATATCCACTGATGTTTTACTTGATGTTCTTCGATGCTGTTCGCCTCTTTTCGAGGAACTCGTGTCTTTGTCAACGTCAAACACAACAGCAGAGTTGTAGCAGCAATGGTTGATAACTTGAGACATAATTATATTGGTTGCAGATGGAGGCAGATGGATGTCGTTGTTCCACTTTACCCTATGAAGAAGAAAGCCGCCATCGATTACCGTGAAACAGTTATTCAGTGTGTTCATTTGACTGCATGAAGGAAAGGCATCGTAGAGAGTGGACTTTTTCGTTTTCCTCATGATCCCTTCGTCAAAAATAGTCGTGGAATAAGGGGTTAAGTCACACTTCAACAGCTCCTCCACATCCCCTTCAGTTTTCTTGTTAACTACGGTTCTCTGGAAAATCATTAAAGGCTCGAACACCATTACTTCATTGTCCAGTTTGATAGTGCTGCTCATAGCAGCCAAAGGGACTACTGCGTTCTTCTTACACTGCTTAATTTCTGCAAAGTTACTTCCAACAAAAGTCCCCTTTGTAGGAGTTCTGATTTCCAATGCTTGGTAACAGTTGATGTTGCTGGGTCCTATTACTCCGGTTGAAAGGGACATCGAAGAATCACGTACAGCAAAAGAGGGGTGATCATCCATATACTGTGCAAGCTTTCTTCTGTCTTGGTCATCTCTGCTCATTCGTGATGCTCGAAAGTCGACATGCTGTTCTCCACTTACAGAATGGACGCCGGCAAACTGCTCTGAGCTTAATGAAGAACATATGGCTGTACTTGTACGTGCCCCTCCAACCCATTTCACCAACACAGAATCACGCATGCCTCTCCCTCGTGTTAGTCCCACTTCACTTTTCACGTAACACATCAGTGTCACTTCAATCGCCATATCAGACCACACTCCAGCCATTGGTGCACCAGTTCTGTTTACAGTGAAATAGCCACGATCAATGAAAATCTCTGGAGTTTTCAACCATCCCGGATTGGGAAAGGGATTAGTCACTTATGCCTATCCCATGGTATCTCATATTCCAGAAGATTATTTCCTTTCCTGGGTCGTCAGATATCCCGGAATATTATTATTCCTTCCGTTTAGTTCGTCTGTTGTCCACGCTTGACGGTTTTTAATTCGATGTTTCACCGTCTCTGACTTTACTGTCTCCCAGAATAATTCTTTCCTATACGTCTTTCTTATGTTCTTATTTGTGGGATATCATAGGATACAATATCATAATAAACTTAGGCCTACGTATCTTAATAATTATGTACAGAGTGTATTAAGTACATTCTATTTCAGACGAGGAGGGGTCTTATACATGCATATTAAGAGGATATGAAAATAATATTCGCCGTTTGAAAAGCCTGAGCTAGATTTTTAGTGTTTATTAGTGTTCCAAAATAACAGTCGACACACATACTTTCATATATATATTAGTTACATGGGAAATAAATGCCATTTATGTTTGCATAATCAATAAATATCGTAATACAGAGTGTAAAAGCAATTGAAAATGGAAGTACAATAATGATCTGACCACCATACGTCAAAACGCTCGAACGATCGACAGATCGAAGATAAATTAGCATAAGTATATATATTCTTGAAGGTAATTTAATGCTCGAGTTTCCTGTAAAATGGAAGGCAAACGGATTGGAAGGGTAAGTTAGACGAGAAACGTGAGGCACTACATATTTTTCTTCAAATGTTCCTGTTCACCGGCTCATATCTTGGAGACAGTATCACACAAAGATACATATGAATATACCAGTTTGTAGGGCATTTAATTACCTTTAAGTGTGAAAAGTATAAATGTATTTTGCGACGCACCGTTTTAAAGTTATGAGCCAAAAACTAAAAAGGGGGGCTTTCAGCCACCTCTGCCCCCCACGACACCTGGAATTGACGGGACTTTATTAGGTGATGTTCAGGGGACCTCCCCCTACACGTTCCCGAAACATTTGGAACTACATGATTTAATGCAGCAAACCCATCATTTTTGGTCTAATTGAACTGGACTATTGGTACTGGTGGCACATTCAGACTGACTGGCAAGATGGTTGATCTCCTCCGACCCACTGACACATCGTGTCGTCACGGCAACTAGATGCATCTGCCTATCACTGATCTGCACTCTAGCCACATTGGCCTTTCTGGGACATTTTCGCCCTATTTAAAGGACGTGCTGGCTCCCTCTACACTGCACACATCTTCTGTTTATCTCCGCGGCTACGCTAGTCGTGTTGCCCGCCGCTAGCCAGGCATGTTCTTCAAGACGGAACTTAATTGTCTGTTCCGCCGATAGCAACAATCTTCTGCAGGATTATGGAATCTTCACAACTACAGTAGCTGGACACTTAGTGTGTTAGCCTTATTTACCCGGCAACTTCAATGCTATCAACTTCATGGAGTTCTTCTGTGCGTGTGGCATTTACACCACCGTGATCCACTTTGAAGAAACCACTGCAGTCTCCGCATCACACCATTATCATTTTTAACGAGATCACTGCCTTTTTACCTGGATCCTGCAACAGACGTTTATGAGCCCACGGTCGTCTCATTTTTTGGAAGCATTTGCCAGATGCTGATCCTTCAATGATACTACTCACCTCTCTGGGAGGTGAATTTAAGAAGTTTTATCATCCATCAAGCTTGAAGCCATTTTATTGAGCTGGCTCACTTTACTCCTGGAACTGCTCAACACATTCAATACAAGATAAGTTTGTTTCATCATATTTCCAAGTTTATACATTCAGAAAAGGACGTTCGGTCATAAACAATTTAGTATCAACAATTTACGGGTTCAACCCCTTTTCTCTCAAGGTCAAATTTTGCAATCACTACAAAGGATTCTTTATAGACCCTTCCCTCTTCGTCAATTTCTCATATTGTAGTTTACTGTTTGAAGTACTTGTGTACTGTTGTGTATTCGAACTCAAAATGTATGTTCCAAAGAAATTTCACCCTCAACAGTTGGTAACACATAGACACCACCATGGAGGAAAGAATAAGAGGAGATGCCCTGAGCTCGTTTGAGTGAAGCCAAGCGCTGCGTCCAAAGTGGGCGTAACCTTAACTTGTATTTGATATTCCGTGACTTGCATACTCAATGGTTGTACGAATCGAATAAGTGCTCTGTTTATTAATTATTTTAAGGTTCGCATTCTTGAATATCAAAATGTGTACGACCAATGAGTGAAAGTGGCTGTGCTCGAAATTAGGCCTAAAAACTGATGAATGCCTCAACACCGATAAGAACTTAAAAATCAATTTGGTGTTAATACCGTGATTAGATCGGCATCATTATGGTAGTTCCCATTCCTTCTTTGCTATAACTCGCAAATTCAGACACCTGTATTCAATTTAATCACTGCTGCAGCGTATTATTAGACTACATTTTGCCGCGTCTTTCGTACAAAACTACCCTTGCATAGGTGCTCTCATATTTCTATTAACATTGGCTTTTAAAACGATAACGCAGCTTATTTGTGCCAAGTACCATGATGTACAGAGTGTATTCTGAATATCCAAGAAAAAATCTTGACTTGTCAATGCAGTTTTATGTCACTAAAATCCAAGACTACTTGGAGTGGTTTACGGCTTTAAGCATAGGAACAGCCATTTTCTTGCTACCCAAAGTGGGCGTGCCGTTTGGCTTCAGCAGTTTCCACTAGGCAGCGCAGCGAAGGCATCTCCCTCCGTTCTTTCTTCCATGGACACCACCAGACACTCAGTTATCGAATACTCGATCTCACCAGAGCCGCCTATACTTTGTTGCGCACTGATCTGTACATTGTTTGGTTTTCTCTATTGGCATATGCTTGATCGGTTTGTGGAATAATTGTCAACCTTAGAAAATACGAAGCTTAGAAAAGACAAAAGTGGTGTTAGAAGTGGGATTGATAACGTGTAGGCCTGCCCACAAGAAAGTGAATCTTGTGCGAAACGTTCTACCGAACGAAGTTCAACTCCACGCAGGTTAGTGTATCAGTGAGCCATCTCCCTTTATTATAGCAGAAGGAATATCACAGAAATTCTTCAGGGTCTTTCCGGGATAATTTCCAGTGCTCTCAGGGAATGTACCACGCGAGGCGGCGTCAGGAACGAGTCGATGTCACCGGCACGGCCTAGACCACCACAGATCTCGATACCGTGCCGCCGATAGGACCACCATAGGGGACCATTTCTCGTGGTTCACCTGGGCTCCCGAAAAACAACCACGCGCAATACGCACGTGTCTTCATGGGCACCGAACTTAAGGGGACCGATGACTGAAATTTCGTGATAAAAAAAAAGATTTTATGAATTACTGTTAAAAAATTACTCCAAACCTTCTATTATCGGAAAATATTTCCGACATTTTTAAAGGTTGTACGGTCATATTAAAGAGCTGCTGCATGGGTGTTTTACTCGCTGTGCCACGCCCAACTCACAGTGGTGTCACTATATAGTATATTTCGCCGTTCCCATTAGAATTTGGCTCCAAAGTTTTACAAATAATAGTGGTGTGGTGTCAACGCTTCATGATATTCAACTGTTCAGCTCACAATCATTATAAATACTATTGCCATTGATCTATTTTGAAATTTTTCATCTGAAAACTTGCGGCCTACACCTGAAAATTATAAGCATTGCTAGGATTTATTGTTACAATATAAATATATCGTAAACTAGAAATAGGTGTTGTTAAAGCTGTTATGCAGTTTAACATGGGAAGTGTAACAGCACTTGAAACCGTACAGAACGTCGGAGGGCAGTCAGTAACATTATCCGCACTGAAGATTGGCAAGCAGCAGGATTACCAACGTTGCATCCAGTGCAAAAAAATAATAAAGGGCGAAGAAAGAGAGAAGAGAATAGTCCATAAATGAAAGAGAAGCATAAGAAGTCTGAAGGGGTCACATACAGCGCAGGACAATTCTGAAGCATACAGGTACATTCAAAACTTTACTTGCTTATTTCTCATCTTTCATTTTTTCAGTGCTCTGCTTCCTGTAAAAAGTTTCTTGCGGTGCAATTAATGGTTAATTCTCATGAAACTTTCTGGAGTTATACTGATATGTTCGGCTAATTAAACTTACTTATAAAGAAATTTATGTATTGATTAGAAATGACACGGCATGCTTTTGGTTTTGACTATATTTTTTTTTTCAGAAATCAGAAAACCAGATATTCGCAAATTTTTAGTGGCATGCATATTTTAAAAGGATTTTCTTTTAAGTAAGTTTTATTTATGTATGTGTGTAAAAACTGTTTTCAAATTTTGAGGTCATAAAAGTCAAAATTGTGACGCGAGGAGCTTTTCCAGTGTTGCACACCAAAATATTACAAAACATTAATTCTAGGAGTTTGAATCAACCTATTATATGGAAAATTTGTACAAAAAATAATATTTACTGTAGAAATAACTTATGGTCACAAACGTTCGTGTTTATATCAGTAAAATTGTAGAAGTTGAGTTTTTCAGTCATCGGTTCCCTTAACGAAGCTTTGAAGATCCTCGTAAGTCCCGCCGACCCGGAAACTCTCTCATATAGCGAAATCCAGTCAAGATTGTCCAACCATTTCAACGCTAGCCACAACAAATACAGGTATGCAGAGAGCATAAAATTCCGGAGCGTCATGCAGAGAACAGGGAAGTCGATCGCCAGCTTCACTCTCAGATTGAGACAAGCAGCAACACAAAGTGAGTACGCAGAATTTTTAGACCGCATGCTAAGTGAGCAACTGCCTAAAGGTTTGGAATCGAGGGACATGTGCGACGAAATTATTGCCAAGAAACCGGAGAGCTTCACCGCTGCATACAAGACAGCCTGCGCACTCGAAGCTACCCGGAACTCTGCTGATGGGGTTGAAAATCCGAATATAACTTCAAATTCCGATTCAACCAATTGGATAGGCTATGAAAAGCCACAGTTGCGGAGGGGTTGCAACCAATGACAACGCGGGATATCGACCAATCGTCAACAGAAATCCGACCAATCAAGGCCTCAACACGGATCGCATCAGGGAACATCAAGTGACACATATGGAAACCTTTAATATCTCAAAAATACTCGTCGGATTTGCAAAATAAGCACATCACTGAACTTGTCATTTGATTCTTAGTTGTTCCAGTGGGTGAAATTATTATATTCACATTAAAAAAACAAAGTTGCTACCGGTTTCTCGGTAAATACGTATGTGCTAGGACGAAATGGACCGTGTTGCATGAGCCCCGTAATACGATTTAAGAATTTGAAAACAGAATGACGATATTTTAAACGGATCAGTAGATATTTGAGATGGCCCTCTTACCTGAATCTCCCTGTATAATACGCTAAGGTATATACAGGGTCTTTCATATAAAGTAAGAACGCCAAGCGGCGGGTTTGTTATCTGCTAGTGTGGTGGCCTTGACCGAGCTTGTGGCGAGCCGTGGCCCCCTGCTTTAAGCGTGTGTACAATCCTCTATGAAATATTACCTTATAAAAGTTGCTGGAAGTGTCGTCCTTCCTGGGTTATACAGGCATTGTATCTGGTAATCACATTTTGGCTGACGCGAGTGAGTCATGCCACTGTATTCTTTCTGACTTTTTATTTTGTGGCTTTATTGAGCACTGAACCAGTAGTGTCAAAGTTATTTACAATTACGTGAATCTGTGCTAGTGAAGGTGGCACTTCATCAGGAAATTGCTGAACAAATGCATCACATACCCGCCGAGCCGAATCGTAATTAAAATAAATTGTACATACAAAAATACGATGTTGCAATGATAACTGTCTCAACATGTAAGCAGCTGAGGTTCAGACTGGCGACTGACAACACCCGCACGCTTATTGCAAGGTCAAGTTTGTACTATGCGCCCGCTTTCAATACTACAGCAGGGGGCCGTTGCGCGTCACAAGCTCGGCCAAGCCGGCTTCAGCAGCGAATGACAAAACCGCCGCTCGCCGTTCTTACTTTATATGAAAGGCCCTGTATTTCACAAAACCCAAGCTCCTAAACCAGAGGGAGTTAGAAGGTGTGGTTTGTACCAAAATCTTCCAAATCGTCTCAATAGTACAGGAAAAATCTTACATTTCTTAAAAAGTCAACAGGGATATATGTATTTGTTTATAAAGTGATTATAAACAAATAAACTGTGTCGCGTCCAGCCCGTATAACACTAAAGCCGGGCGGGTAGTCTGTACACATGGGCAGCACACAACCCATTAAGCGGGAGTTCTTGCACGGATGCGCTAGTACATAATGGATAACAGTATCATAGAGCACCTTACTGATATTTATATTTGGGGAGCGTCGGAACAAAAACCGATAAATTCCCTTTCGGCATTAGACAGGGCTAGCCGCTGAGTGGAGTGCATGATTCTGTTGCGTGACCCACTCCGTGTTGACAAACACACATACCGCATTTCTTCTATTCTATGCATACTGTAATGTGTACATTTTCAAAATGTTTCATGATTAACAGGACTCGTAAGAATTAACATTAGACGAGACGTTCACAATGAACTAAATGGGCGAGTTTTGTTACATTTCTGATTTATGTACATTAAGTCATTGTCGCAGATCCGCCAGCACTAGAAAATTCTATACTTTATTTATCCTCTTGATTGAGGTGTTTTCAGATATTTCTGCAAGGATTCAGGACGAAGTGGAGAGGGAAAAAGGCACACGTATATAAGAGACTTGATTTTGATTTTGTACACATTACAGTATGCTATGAGTGGAATAAATTCGGTATGCGAGTTTGTCAACAAGGAGTGGGTCACGCAAGAGAATCATGCACTCCACTCAGCGGCTGTCTAATGCCGACACGTATGGAAACCTGTAATATCTCAAAAAGTACTCGTCGGATTGGCAAAATAAGCACATCACTGAACTTGTCACACTATTCTTAGTTGTTCCAAACGGTGCAATTAGTATAGATCAATTTAAGGAACCAAAGTTGCTGCCGGATTCTCGGTAAATACGTGGGCTATGTGCTGGGAGCATAATGGACCTTGTTGTATGAGTCCCTTAATACGATTTAAGAATTTGAAAACAGAATGGCGATATTTTAAGCGTTTCCGTAGATATTTGAGGTGGCCCTCTTAGTTGAATCACCCTGTATAATAAGATAAGATGTTTATCACAGGAGAATGGACGTTTCGTGGTGCAGTGATTGGCTTCCACCCCGAATGCCTTGGGTTCGTTACTCTTCTGTGTCTAATTGCATAATTCTGGTTCGAGATTCTGGAACGGTATCGTTAGCATGCAAGACAATGGTGTCATTTTCAAAGGCTTGTACCAGATCAGAGAGCTACATGATTTTAATTGCAGGGTGATCATTAATTATTGTGACGTCATAGCAAAATCGCTGAGTGAAAAGTTTGCAAATTAATATTAGTCATTGACCAATGCGAAACGCGCAAATGGATCAACCGTTCAATTGTTATCAAGAGCGAACGGCCAGGATTAATTTTCTACACTTATTGATTTATGGCAATTTGGAAAAGTTTCATGTCCAAGACAAGTTTTTCTTGGCGTAAAAACTTGTTCATTATTCATTGTTCATTGGGTTTCCAGTGACTCGGCATAATTTGTTTCAACAATTTAGAGTTGGAAGTACTACTAACACCATATTGTGAAAATGTACATGGAAGTATCATAACGTAAGTTAACAAGACCTCACACGATAAACCTTAGTTTATAAGGATAAGTTACACACTGATACATGTTATTGCAACTCTAATTATATTCACTATTCTTGTCCAAGCACTTGTTCTGACGGTACCTTAAGGTATCGATGACGGCATGGAAAGAATCTACCTCCAGTTCCTGAAGGTATGTTTTAAAAAACATCTAGGTAGTAAGTGTCACAGCAACTAGCAGCATTTTTTGTCACTTTTCTGCTAAGGAAATCAACCACAAGCACGCTCTTGTTGTCACAAAGGACTGCCGCTATAACTTTCCTTACGGATGGAGCTGTTGGAGGGTGGGCACCAGAGTGTTTCGCTTCCACACTTTACGATATGCAATAACCGTATCACACTTCTCACGACCACGTTTGACAATTTTCCCATGCGCGCAGCCATCTTTCAACTCATATTGCGAGAGTCTGACGCATCATATGCACCATCTACCGGCTTTATAACAAAGCTGCAGTTTTGTACTGCTTCAGTGCTGGGGAAATGTTTGGTTTGAACACGAGGGGAATATGCTATCTTACTTTGAAGCTGCCTTGTATGACGTCTGGGAACAGTTCTTCTATGATATTATGCTTCACACAGTTTGTATTGACCATTAAAACATTATTAGGGAAAGATGGTATTCTTGGCTGAGGTGTTTGTAGCGCTGGGAACAATATTGTTATACTGCAATTCGGGTCTAGGTTTAGGATAGATACCTTGGGACTTGAACTGAGGTACTATCCCGACATTTACTTGGAGTGCATGTACTACCCTGCCAGAGATTTGTTGCCGCTAGACGCGGAGCGGGGCTGTTGTGTATACATTACGTCAGCTCGCCACGTTACGGCTGCATAGGGCGGGTGCGGCGCAAGAGGGGGAACGCATGTACAGTAATAAAATGAGAACACACCACACAGCGCACGGCCCAGCATGAATCATGCACACGCACGACAAGCGAAGAGGTTTCGCTGGCGGCGACTGCACGTCTATCGCAGGCGTGTGGCAGGGTAGTAGTTGAAATACAATGTAGGTATCGATCGACAATATTCACAGCCTACAGAATACTTTCCGCCACTTTCTAGGGATATCCTGACAGCATATCATGAACATACTGTACCCGTAATACCTACCAATACCTGTTGGAATCCCTCGATGACAGCTCGATCGTAGAACCTGAAAATCCCCGGCTATAAAACCCCCCAGGTCCTACCAACAGATAGAGGAGTAAAAGGGTAACCAGTAATCCTAACAGGTTGTATTAAGAAGAACCATAGCTACAAGAAAATAAACTAGCTCAAAAAGACACGAGATTCCTCCAAAAGGACTATCTCTAAGGGTGGAGTACCCTGGATATACTTAGCGATGGCCTTCTTAATACGACCTCCCATCACTTTGCTAAAGCATTACGCAATAAAATTTTAAAATGGATAACAAAATTTTAATCAAGTAAGAAACAAGGCAAAATATGAAAACACTGTCATCAAAACGACCAAAGAAAATTCCAAGAAAAGGAATTATAATAAACAAATCAGCTGGATCACCTCAAAATTGAGTGTCCAGAATTGGAAACTCGTTCCAATTCGAAGCAAAATAATCTAACATGATCCCTGAATAATTAAATTGGACTGTATATCAAACAACATATAAGATCACCTCTGTGATCATTCGCATATTAAATTCCAATAAATTGTAGTTAATATAAAAAATGGCGATTAACTAGAACTGTGGCGTTAATTTACATTATATACAATTGATTACAAGTTCTATACAAATTTATTTTAGGACACACTCAATTGTTCCTAAAATACTGACATCAAATACAACGTTCGCTTCTGTATGGTAATAAATCGTGGATAAATTTCGCCAAGCAGCCAAGCTAAGCGAAATGTCAGCTCATAATTACATTTCAAATAATTAATTAATTATGGTTTCAATGATTGTATAGGCATTGATCACGAGACTGCAGAAATATTATTCTGTTTCATCATACAACTTATCCCAGCATTGCTTTAGAATAGCTTATAGTCAAGACGAATGTGTTAGAAAGACCTGATAAACAGCTGATTATGTCTCAACGGACATCTAAAAATACGAACCTCCATTGGTTCAAGTACACCAAACAGCTGGTGTAAGACTATAACAAGTCTAACAACGATTGTCACTTACTGGCTCATGAGCACTCACTGGCACAATCCCAAAATACAAACATATGCTTCACTAAGCATTACACCCAAAAGAATCAGCTTTATCACAAAATAGCTTAATATGCACCACTGTGCTCCTAAATTAGGTTCTCATAACCTTAATACATCTTGTTTATCATTCAAAAGTTGTGACCGGCATTACACCTAAGTGACCACAAAATCAACAAGTAATCTACATTACACCTACGTGACCACAAAATCCACAAGTAATCTGCATTACACCTAAGTGACCACAAAATCAACAAGGTCTTACAAGATGACTGTATACGTGCTTGAAAATAAAATCTATACTATTGCACGTTGTTCATCAATATGATTTACAAAAATTATATATATCAAACACCGACGAATCTTGCCTTATAAAAATTATTTACACCATTTTTATCATTAAATTCATAGACTAGAAGTCTATATCTCCTGGGATAAATTTATTCAGAAGCTTGGGTGTCTTTCTAAATGCTGTGGTAATAATTCTCACACTATTGCATCAAAAGCAATTGTTTACTTTATATCAATTAATACTCATGTCTAAGCATGATATCACAAAACTACAACTTTTCCTCCAGAATGAGGTTATGCGAAAAAGTTAAGATCAATGTTCCCCTAAATTGAGGTCGCCCCTGACCTAAGTGAACTCGGAAGTATTAGTAGACCGTTACTACACCATGAATGCAGGCCAACATCAAAGGTTGATCCACTGACAATTCATTAGGAAGGTGTACCAATAAATCTCTGTATACTAAAGCTAAGTGCTCTCTCTCAAAGAAAAAGAAGAAAATATTAATCAAAACGATCAAGACATCTGGATCCGAAAACTTTCCAATATCAGATAGATGAGCGGAATGACTGAGTTCCTCATCTAAAATACGATGCGAATAAGCAAAAATGCATATACAAGAATGCACTAGCCACAAAAAAACAACAATCAGTGTTCTCGACACTGTTAAACGAAATCGCAAATAATTAATCTATACTTATACAACATACTGTAGATCTTCTCCTAACTGGTCTTCTTGGCAATGAAAATATGCATATCAATTTAAAATACTCCTAGGAATCTACTGAAAGTTAAATGGCAAAATCTAAGTTTACACAAGGGATGCGTTCATTAACTTGAACCAGAATCCCGGAGATACAACAAGTCAGTTTCGAAAGAAACATTGAACCTGGACCTGTGTAAATCCATTTACTGTACAAAAATAAACTATGGCAATTGTGATTGCTTATAGACGCTATACTAGGCTACGTTAATAATCTGATGTGTCCAGTACCTTAGTGTTGATTCTTGATGCGGTGAAAACAAATATATGTACATGCCATGCTAGCCTCCACGCTAAAACAAGACAAAGTAATCTTCTTGGTCGAAGGCTCGCCTCGAACGCCTGACAACGCCATGCTCCACAGGTGTTGGGCTGGCCAAGTATTCCATCACGTCTTGGCTAACAACGCCCGCGTGCACTCGCAAGCAAAACGCCTCATACCGTGACAATTTATCAGAATGTAGAAGCCCACAAGCGTTTTTAAACAACCACATGAAAGTTCCATTGCTAGTGGACACTTTACCTGTCTGGAATACGCAGGCATTCGTTTGTGCGAAAAGACTTGCTGTCGCTAAGAATGCAGCTGCCCCATTAAATTTAGTGTGACATGATCACAGCTATGAAATCCTTATTAAACATCCCCTCCGACATCTGGTTTAAAGACATGTCGATCATGGTTCTAATATCTACTCGCGGTAAAGTCTGAATACTGGCAAGCGTTCTTATAGTAGATATACACTGCCGTAGTCCGTGAAAGTATGTAAATTTTTCACATAATGGCCGCCTGAACTCCGGACAACGCAGAATATTCATGTGCCGTGTAGTTCATTTACTGTTCTCTTCAATGTAAATGTTAATGCTGCAGATGGGTTAAAGAAAGCATTTAAACACCATTGCTTGTGACCTTTCGCTGCTAAGAAGCAGATACATGTTACACACACGTCATTATGTTCACTCGCGATCACTGGCGCGTCACGAACTGTTGAAATACATAGTTTTTAATGGCTTCGGTGTTGACCGTAACAAGCCTGGACTAGAAGTTCCCTCTCTCCACTCAGTGCATGCTGCCGGGGTGGAAACCTGGATCACCCCACTCTTGCCACGTCAGACACATATTGATATATCGTTGTTGCATGGGTTATATACTTTTAATTACGGTACTTGATTTCAATTGATATAAACAAATCCACTAATAAGATGGCCTTCTGCTATTGGAAAGCGTATTCTAGCATCTCCAGTTCTTCCCTTATGGCTCTTATTTTCTTATAAACAGCATATAATCCTCTCAGGTTGAAGTCGATATAAGACATTGCGTCATTGACCAAATTATTTATTGGCCACTGCTTCGTTCCTTGCTTCGGAGCTGTTCGTGAGCTATCATCTGGGAAGAATGGAAAATATCCCATCCTTCTCAGCTGTGACGTGTAGCCAGGTATGCGCACTGAACTACGTCACGCTGCATAAATAACCATATACTCAACTCGTATTTAAAAACTCTAAAAGCCAAAATAAACGGTACAATACGTTTCACCATTAATATATGTAACGCCGAAGCAAAGGAATGTGGTTTCATTGGTACCAGGTATGGGCCCTACTTCTAGGTTATCGACATGTGCTCATGTAAAAATAAACAAAATTTTTAATATTAATGGTACTTTTCAGTACCACATACCTCATTGGTAGGTGAAATTCCTTTGCCTAGTTCGTTCACACAAAAAGTGAAACGAAGAGGATTCCCTTCCTCCTTTCACAGTGGCATCATCTTCCCAACGCAACGAATGTTAAATATGATCTCATGTAAATAAAGAATCAAATTAATTGCGTGTAATGCTGCCCTCACACACTGTATTTAGCTGAATTTAATAAAACTCCCATTAAAATATTCCTGACCAACAAATAGCAACATACGGAAAAGTATACGTTTCTAGCATACCATCGAGCTAAACTGCTCCTAAAGCGCAAGAAAGAAAGAAAGAAAGAAATAAAGAAACTAAATGATAAAACGTAGTTATATGGACGATATGAGCTGCTGATGTAATATCTCGCTGTCTGGCTAATGCTGCCAGTCACCCTACAGTTCTTTCACAGTGCACACCACAACTTCCTGCTATGGATCTAGAAGATCATAAACTGTGCCAAATGAATATAGTGTCGGTCTCTGTATTTGTCTGTCCAGGAATGTTTGTTATGATGATAATAACAATTTTGAAATTGATATATTGTCTTTCAAAGCCACAAGATAGATTATTTTTGATTTCAAACATTCTTGGGGGGGTCGGGGGCATAAAGGGACTATAGTGACTTTGATCATTAAATCAGTAAACTATATGTCGTTTGAAGTTCTAAATTGGGTGTACCTGGTAAATATATTTTCTTGGGCACCGAATTTTCCCCATAAATTTAAGCAATATGTTTCCTCTATGCATTTCAAATGGAAACTCAACATACAATCAAGACACAATCCACATTTAATAATTGCCAGTAGTTGAATAGTTAAGATTGGGGAAGGGGGGTGTCTACATTATCTGACGGGTTTCGCGTACTGAAAATTAAGAAATACTGTAGCTATGTTTTAGGGCAGAGGTAGGGTCTATTTGACAACCGAAAGTACAGTATTAAGGGCCCGGGAGCAGAGGAGTCCTTTAATTATTTTAAACATTAAATTAATAACCGATATATCGTTTTTAAATTCTAATCGAGTTTTATTCCAGATAACTTTATTTTAATTTTTGACATTGTTTTTGGGTCACTAGATATTTCCATTTAATTCTGAGTCATTCACATATGTGTATTTGCACAGCATGTTTCCTGTGTAGTTATGCAGTGTGGTTTTAGGTGTAGTGGTTTAACCAGGACATAAGCTGGCTACAAAGTGTTGATATGAAGGAGTGAAGTTTGCACGCAGGAGCACTATGTTCGTCTGAATATTTCATCAACATACTCCACGGAAAGTGCCTCTTTAGTCTCGGATCATATTGGTCCTTTAGTTCACAGCTCACCGTGTCCATTTTTAAGATCTCAGGCTCCACTCCATTAAGCAAACAACATTCCAGCCAGCTGTATTATAATACCCGACACGGCGAAACCGCAAGCTACTATTAACATTGATTCCCGCCAATAAAATATTGGGACAGTGTCTTGGCGTCCTACATCTAAAATGACAGAATGTTTCCGTGATAATGAATTCTTGCTGTTGATTCATTTAGGGGCTTGTGACATCATGGTCATGTAGCCCCGTGTACTTCAGTGTGTGTTGAATCTGTCTAATGATAATAACCTGTGTCATTGTGATGGCTGTAGCAGTGTGTGTATTTGAAATTGGGACCAGGATGTTGGTTGGAGATAGTCGTGGCCTAAATTTAGGTACCGTTCCGGCATTTGCCTGGAACCCCTTGGACTTGTATGGAGGCTTCGCTTGCTTAGCCTAATCCATTTGCGATGCACTCGAGCCAAGACACCAAAGTTGTCCCAAAATATCCTCTGCAGCTTGAAAAATACGTTCCCGGAGGTCATCCACAGCGAGAACGTTCGTGCGATATACTTCGTTCTTTCATGTCATCCAGGCACACAATTCCACTGGTTACGGTCTGGAGATTTGGGGGGCAAAATGACGGATCCACGTAGTCCTATCCACCAATCAGGAAATGTCTGGCCCAATAGCTCACGTACTAAGCGGCTCACAGGACGTGGTGTACCATCGTGTAAAAGCCGCATGGTTCGTCGCAGGTGAAGCGATACGTAACAGCTCCAGTAACGTACCTGTGAGAAAGTCTAGATAAGCCACAACGGTCATCCGTGTTGTAAAGACGACGGGTCATATCAACCAATGTCCTATTATAGGCCTACCCATCCAGATATTGAGAACTGGTGCTGGAATTTGTCTTGATGTAGGCCTACTGTGTGAGGATGTGCCACAGCCCATAAAAAACTCGACATAAAATCTGGATTGAGGGCTTGACCAATTTACCGGTGGCAGCATGAATTCACCCTCAACTGATAATCAGCTGATGAGAGACACTGCACGCGTTGAATGCGGTAAGGGTGCAATCGCTCTTCGCGCAATGTCCTACGCACGGCCCAAGTTGATATATTAACAGGACGTGCCATACTAGGCATGCTTCGGCCGAGATCGTATTCTACCATTGCCAAGATGTCCTCTTCCGCATCCAGTAGTGTATTGCACGTGACCATTGAGGCCCTCGATTTTCATTGTGTGGTGTACAACACCAGTGTCATGAACACGCTGCACTACCGCCAGTATCGTCGCTGGATCTGGCACCCATCTGTTAGGAAACTTTTCTCGATAAATACGCGCAGCACGTCGCATATTCTGTTGTGATGCTCCATACGGTAGCAGCATATCAAGGTACTCGTGGTTTTCATAAGCTGGCTGCACGTAACTCGTACACGGCTCACATGGACGGATTGAACAGCTGATATTCACGCAGACAACTCATAAGTGAAGGTCAGTTTCACGAAGCGGATGTAACATGCCCAACCATTTCCCACAGACTAGGGTCAACAGAGTTCCAAATGTTCTTCCGTTTCCCACTAAGATAAGACAACTGATGTCCTGTTGCCCGACTGGATATGGCAAATGTCTTTTCAAGAATGATTATGGAATTTTTTGAGAACCACTCACCGTATTCAGATCCATCCGATATATTATTTCTTCGTTCTTTTTATGGTGCACAGCTTAGTCCAAACCCACAGAAATGTGGCCAACAATTAGCCTGCTAGACAAGTCGAAGTATTGCAAAGGAAGGATGCTTGAAGTTTTACATGACCGTTAATCTCGGTGATCATGAGCCACGGGACCTCCTATTCACGTGGTATCCAAACCACAGGACATTTTTTTTTGTCGTGTAGCCTCCTGAGAGGCCGAGTGCAGGTCTTTCTAGTCGACGCCCGTGGGCGACCTGCGCGTCGGGATGAGAGATGGAATGGATGAAGATGAATGAAACTGGGCAAGGATGTGGAAGGAAGCGGCCGTGGCCTGTCAGAAGGTACTGTCCCAGCATTTGCCTGGTGTTGAAAATGGGAAACCACGGAAAACCATTTCAAGGACAGCCTACGGTGGGGCTCGAACCCACGCGTCTACCGAGTCAGCAGAGAGCTTGGCCCCTTGACCTAACGCTGCGCTTTAGCCCGCGTAGCCACTACTGTCGGTACCACAGGACATGAAATTTCACTTCAAAAATCTCACATGCATTGATCAGGAACCAAACCCAGTCTATCTTGGTGACAGGCAAACAGCTTGATCACTGCGCCATGACGCTGCTTCTCTGATCAGAAAGCTACTCAATTGTCCTCGCGAGGCTGAGAGCACCTCGTTCAGGCTTCACGTCAGTTTATAACATACCTAACGGAGCCAGAAACTTAACCCGGGGTCCCCGGGTGAGAGGCAGGCCCATTACCCCCAACACGTTACGAACAAAATATTTATACTACTACTACGAATTATAATAATAATACTAATGATAATAATAATATGAAGTTATTGGTTCAACGTCTCCATTAACTTATGTGGTTTAAAAGGCACCGCGGTGCCGAAATTCTGCCCTCGAATGATATTTAAACGCATCATCAAGTCTTGAATTTAAGCACTCTTAATAATAATAATAATAATAATAATAATAATAATAAAAATAATAATTTCCCAGAAGTAGGAAATACAAAAAAATATATATATTGGAAAAACATCCAGCAGGAAAATGGGAGAGCATTGAAAATGAATTTTACCGAGAGCCTTATGTGCAGTCTAATTACTTGTATAATCTCATATGCTTACATTGCACACGTCTCGGGGAAAAATTCCAAACATTAGCGTTGAGTTATGATTTTTCCAATCTTTTGAGTGTCGCCATTTTGCCCAAGATTGCAGAATGGAATCCAGACATAGTCGGTTGGCAATATGAATTAAGAATTCTTAAATTCAAGACTTAATGATGCGTTAAAATATCCTTCGAGGGCAGAATTTTGGCACCTCAACGCCTTAAAACCAAATAAGATAATCGAGACTTAAACCAATAGCTTCATAATATTACTATTATTTGTATTATTATTAGAATTATAATCATTATTATTGTTAACTTGTTCTTCTCCTTTTAATTACTATTATCATTGCCTTTATTATTATTAATATTATTATTATTATTATCATTATTATTATTATTATTATTATTATTATTATTATTATTATTATTATTATTATTATTATTATTATTATTACCGACAGTGGTATGCAATGCGGCCAGGCTATCTGCGGATTCGATAGACGAGTGGGTTCAAACCCCACCGTCGGCCATTCTTGAAATGGTTTTTCATGGTTTCTCATTTTCAGCTCCAGGCATATGCTGGGACGGTATCCTCTAATAGGCCACGACTACTCTGATTCTTTGTTTCCATTTGCCCCCGTTCCTGTTTCCACCCTCCTGATCCATTACTGGCCTCACATTAGAGGTGTCTCCTACTGAAAGCCTCATTGGCATTTCTTGACAACCATGAGAACAAAGTAGACACATAACATATCGATAACATCTTAACAAAGATTGACGTATGTGGAGGACACTCAGACAATAGAATTCCCTGGCTGCTAAGTAACCTGTCAGGTTCACATGACATTACACCCACAACTAGTGTTGCTCTCCACTTACATCCGAGGCGGGATAATTCTCTGAGTTAATCCAAATGGGACTAAAATATTTTCCAACAATTATGAGGTGGAAATTAAGTCTTAGTACTGTGTTATCTGATGCTACCGACGGCTATCTACAGTGAATCGAATGCATTTTTTTTAAAGCTTGTCCTCCCAGCTCGACTTTACTCACTGGCTCTGTGAGGGATCATTCCTCTACCGTTCCAAGGACGGTAGGCTGTCTGGGAGCCGAACACACTTGGTCAGCAACTGAGGTAGTGACAGACCGATCGCCCAGGCGACCTCTAAACTAACTTTATTCGGCTTTTCCCTATTAATTGGGGTCGCCGGAGCTAACCAGGCTCATTTTGGTTTTGGCCGGAGATTTAAGGCCCGATGCCGTTCCTGACACCACGTGACTTTTCAGCTGAAAATTCCGCCCCGCTGTCACGGGGATTCGAATCCCGGCCGTCCGGGTGAAGGGCGAGCAGCTAAGCCTCTGTTCCATCACGCTCCCCTGCAGGCGACCGCTAACTTGGGTCTAATTATAGAAGGGCCAGGGGAGGGGTTCTGCTAGGAAGTCGGCCGTTGATGCGGATTGATTCCTCGGCAGCGGTAGCTTGGGGGTTATTTACGGAAATGTTTGTAAATAGTCATGTGGGACTTGATATTAGGGAGTGTGAATAAACCAGGAGAAAATGCACATTCAGGATGGCCACTGACAGCGACGGAATCCAGACTGATGCAGTCGTGGTGCGTGATTTAACGCCACGGGTTAAAATATATTAGAATATAATAATGTTATTGGTTTTACGTCCCATTTAACAAATGCGGCTTTTTGAGACACCGGATTGCCGGAAATTTGACCCGAAGGGGAACTTTAACATGTCAGTAAATCTACTGATACGGTTCCTTCGTGTTTGTGCACCCTCAAATGCCAACTGGCTTTGCTAAGAATCGATCCTGCAACCTTGGGGACAACTGGCGGGAACATTACCGCTGCGCCACAGGAAATTAGAAGACAGCGTATTATTGAGTAGCTTCTATGACACGAGTCCCTTGCTTAAGGTCTGCTAATACTGGATCTCATATTGATGAGTCGGATGTAACCTGTCACCACAGCAGCAAGAAGCGCTTCACGACAGAAGGCGATCTACATGCTATGTTTAATTCATTTGAGTCGACCCAGTCGGTGCTGCGATTTCCTGTCGACATTCGGGTCGCAATTTCATTAGATTCTCTTGGTGCAATTCTATTAGATGGGCAACATTGTGCGTAATTTTTCTTGACTTGATTCTATACTGATCATTGGCTGAGAGCAAAATGTTGTGGTAAGCTGTGGATCCAAGTTATCCAGTACTTCAGCTTGACGCTGTGTTACCAATATCAGTTTACAATAAATGCTTTTGTTGCTTATTTTAGAGGCTGTGACATCGTGGTCATACAGCCCCGTGTATTTCGGTGTGTTGAATTTGTGTGATAACCTATATTATTGCGATGGCTGTACTAGTGTGCGTATTTGTAAATTGGGGTAGGATTGGGAAGGAGGCAGCCGTGGTCTAATGTTAGGAACCATCCCAGAATTTGCCTGGAGTAGAATAGGGGGGAAATCACTTCCAGGCTGGCAGAGGTGGGAATCGAACCCTCCAGCCATCACACCAGAATTAAAATTTCTTGACAGAGCCGGGAAAGCTAGCCGCTACACGACGATGTGGTCTAGTTTACAATAGAGATTTAACCTGTGGAAAACAATCTTTATTATACTCTTCAATTGTCTTGTAAAATGGTCCTTACCAGACACACCAACCAAAGGATACTGCGCGTGGGTATCATCCTATGTCCACGTCCCACGAATTGCTTACGTCGATGTGTTGACAGATAGCGGGATACTCCCCAACCCTTGACCCCCCCCCCCTCTCCTCTCTATCTCTCCTCAACGGCATTGGAAGGCAGTAATAATAATAATAATAATAATAATAATAATAATAATAATAATAATAATAATGGCAAGTGGCTTCCAGGGCGACCTGGTGCAGGCGCCGTGATGAGGATGAAATGATGTTGCAGAAAGAACACTCATTTCCCGAGCCAGGCGTATGGACCATAGGAAATTATAATGCCTACGATTCAGCCGGGAATCGAACCCATCTCTTTCTTGTTTTACCTTATATAGCCCTCAGACCAGTATTAAATACCTTGACAGGGCCGGGAATTGAACCCGTACCTCCAGGGCGAAATGCAATAATGTTAGCCGCTACAATTATTACCTCTGCTCTGGGAAACAGATTATGAGATGAGTATCCGTAACCTTGGTAACGCCTTTTCAAGGGCGCCATTTAATATTCCGTAAGATTACTGTATTACCTAAAATATTATAGTTTTATATGCAATTTTCTTCAAAACGATTTAAATATATTCAACTACCAAGCGAATTATATAAAAAAAGGGTTATCACACAAATTCTACACACGCCCAATGACACGGGGTTAAATGGCTACGATGTCGAAGCTCATCAAATAATGCGGGGAAACAACTCTTTCTTGTCACGTTTTGATGACACCGCGAATGGTAGGATATTACCCAAGCCACCTAGTGGACAAAATGTACTGTATAATCGTTTTAATGTTGTCAAATTATTAAACAGTGGAACATTTTTGCAGATCAAGATTAAAAATTATTTACAATTCCGTAATACACATTGGAAATAAGGGGAATAGGTTGAGCATTGGAACTAAAATCATGTAATTAATGATTTCGAAAGTAAAGGTTAATGCTACATTTTAACCTTCACAGTCTCGAATAGCGCTCCATGAATGGCCTTGGCTGTCATTTAGCTTCTATTACTACCTACTTGACAGTTCATTGACTTCTGCTCCCACTCCCACTACCGCTAGCTTTGAGAGAGGGAATCAATTACACCGCCTCTGGGAGCTCTCCCCCGATTAGCCCTCATGATATTCCCGCGTACGTAGCGGATGTGGCAGCAAGCTGTTGGGAACCAATTTTAACCTACTATCGAATTTTGCAAACATTAAAATAGACTTATGGGATATACCTGGGCGAAGCGAAATGTCCGTCCGACTGTCGATACGTCTGTGTGTATGTGTACGTGGGTAATAAAAATGAATAACATCCGTAACTAAAGCTCCAATGAAACAATACTCACATACGCTGACGGAGTTATAACTTTATCAGGTTGAATATTACGCGCAGCCACCATCTTGAAAATATTGAATATAAAATTATTGTTGTTGTTAATTCGCATAAGGCCCCATGTGTGTGTCGAATATTTCTGATAAGCTGTTTGTCAGTGGTGACTGTAGGTGCCCCCGGTCTTGGAATATGGTACTGTCCAGGCATTTGCCTGGAGGGAGTGAGGATAAAACTGTGGATAAACCACACTCAAGATATGCACTATCACTGCAGGAATAAAACCAGCGATCTCCGAACTCGCTACAGCATCTCATCACAGTCGTGGTGAGCGATTTATCATGCACGGCTACGCCGTGGGGTAATAAAGATGAATAGCTCTCCACATTTTATAGCTTCAACAACGAAAAAGGTAGCAGCAAGCTACGACCGTAAAAGTGGCTATATATGACCAAGGCAAAATGTCCATTGACCCCATGTATTCAAGATGGTGGTTAACCGTACTATTAAATTAATATTTCAGTCACATTGAAATAAGAGAAGACGAGTAAACGTGAGTGACTGCTAAGAGAATGAGACAAACTGTAGCCTTCATTCCATGGAGTGATCGCCAATAAGTCTGATGACGATAATGATCAAGAACCTGCTGATATCGACGATGGTAGCCATCTCCAGAAATAACTGAGTAGCCTGACAAGGTTGATGAACTTTACCACAATAGGACTTCACATTTCTCTTTCTTTCTTTCTTTCTTTCTTTCTTTCTTTCTTTCTCATTGCATTCCGGGAGTATTACCGGGCGTGTGGCGTGGCCAATATGCTTCAATGCTAAAGGTAGCAGGATCCAACCCCGGCAAAATCAATTAAATTTGAATGTGCTTAAATACGAGTGACCCGTGTCAGTGCGTAAAATAAATATAAAAGACCAAAATTCCGGCTCCTTTGAGTATATATATCAATAGCAGTTAAAATGAGCGTTAAACATACCAGGTCAAGCAGCAGCACCTAGGATATTTTTTTGTCGAAACTGCAATTTTCTAATCTCGGCTTCACCCACGGACTTGGCGAGGAATCATTCCTCTACCGTAGGAACGATGGCGTCTGGCAGCTGATCACACATTGTCAGCAAATACAACTGGGGTTGGTGACAGGCCGATCATCCAGGTGACCGCTAACTTGGGTCTAATTAAGGAAGGGTTAGTGAAGGGATTCTGGAAGGACATCGGCTGTGGATCTGTTGAAAGGAACAGTCCCGGCATTTTAGTCCCGACATTTGCCTGGTGGTGAAAGTGGAAAAGCACGAAAATCATATTCAGGACTGCTAAGGTAGGATTCAAACCCACGCTCTCTTGATGCCACTGAGGCACGAGGTAGCGCGTTAGCACTCTCGGCCATCGTGGCTGGTCTGCAGTTTTATATACGACCTGAAAACGTCTATCCTTCCGGTATGTACAGTATACCCACTAAAACGGATATACAGTATTTGTATTTATGCCCTACGAAATAACGGGAAGCTGTTATGCCGTAATATTTTAAAATAATAGGAACCACGAGCGTGCTCTCAAAATGATCTTTTATGTAAATGAACCGTCTTTGAAACACGAAGTGAACATTGCGACCGTATTTAAACTATCACTTGTGCTGAAATCTACACGCGTTGAGTTACGGTGCAGCATTGCGTTACGGCGTGCCAGTCTTACATGTGCTAGGCTAAGTTTGAGTTTGGGTTGGGTATATTCATTTATTTTTGATTTATTTAGTTTTTACTGTCTATGAATTTTATTGGTGTTATTGATTTTGGGTCCTTTTTAGCAACTGTGGCTTTAAGAGATGCGGAGGTGCCGGAATTTCGCATCGAAGGGGATCTTTAACGTGCCAGTAAATCTACTGACAGGACTCCCTCGCATTTGAGCATTTGTATCATCAGGATCGGAAGGACGGATTAGGTAGTGGGGAGAAACGAAACTGCACAGTGGCGAGTTTTTCGGGTTCCTATCTCAGGCATATAAATTCTCTATTTTCCAAGGACATGGCCGGCGTTATTTGTACAGTACACGACCTAATAACATAAAGTCTTCATATTACATTAAGGTATTGCTGTCATGGAAATCCAAATTTTGCAATGCTCATGGCTAGTTTCCTAACATGGTTAATAATTTAAAATCATTTTAAAGTTTCTCTTTCCTTTATGAGGCAATTGAGAAGAAAAGATCAAAGAGAAACAGTGTACGGGTTCAAAACATTGTTTCCCGGTCAGAGGTGGAAAATGTATCGTAACCAAGCTGAATTTTGGGACAAATTGTGAATGTTCAGCTAACTTTATATTGTATACATTTGGTTCTTTGAGAGCATATTTGGCCATTTTAGTGCGTAAACTTCCGAGGTCTGATGATGAGACCACTATGGGTTATTACTAGGGACCGGATTCTTAGGTTTTTACCTATTATTTCCTTACTTCTAAATACAAAAATACTTCAATACTTTTCCGAGTCACACTGAAAGAAGCGATATTCATGAATTCTGTACTGCCTTACAAATCCTAAATGATAGGCGAGCACCTAACAAGTAGTTCCGTAAAGAACTAAATAGTCTATTTTCGTATATCCTACCTATGTTAATTGCCTCTATCAACATACAAATTCAGTTTGATTGCTGTGATAGATTCGTAGAAATTGAGAACCGTCTAAATATTTTGGATGGTTGCCAAGTTGAATTTTTATATAATATGTAGCCCATATAGTTATTTACATGAAGAGTATTTCATAGGTGTATTATTCAAACTTAAATCGCATGATTAGCACACAAGAAATAAAAACGAGATTTTAAAATTTTGCACAGCCGCCATCTTTTGGTTACGCAAATTATTGAAATAAATTAGATGTCATTGGATTAAAATGTCATTGAGTAGGTTCATTATTCAAACGTTGACTTCGATCGCATGATTAGGACACAAGAAATAAAAATTCAATTTTAAAATTTCGCACAACCACCATTTTGAGGTTATGTAAACAATTTAACCAAATTGGATGTTAGTACATTTCACTGTGTATAAACATTTGCTGCACCCATTGAACTCTAGGTAATACTGGAATGCCGACTGCATGGGATTGAAGTGCGGTTTTTGGTGCGACTAGTTACGCCTGGTAGTGTACGTCAAGGAGGCAAGTTTGACGTATACGTACGCGAGAATTATGTACGTACGTACGACAAGATACAAGTAAAAGAGGTACTTTTAAACATTTGGGCCAACGGTAAACTAAACGGAACTGACGCTGAAATACATATTTCAAAGCATCATAGTAACTTGATACTGAAAATGGCTAGGGATATATGCCAACATAAAATATATTGCAGCCTGATTGTTCATTATTCTCCTTATAGATCAAAGGCAGCGTACACATTAACTACACTGGCAAAGAATACAAGCCATACGTACCGGTACATTAAAAAATATCATTAAAAGAAGGTTAGACGGGAAATGGCTAAGAATAAAGATATTCAAAAAATGGTAATTTGTAGGCTATTCAACGTTTTTATTATAAAACCAAAGGCAGCTTTCATATGTGTGTGAATATGCATAAGTCTACAAATAAACAATTAAATAGATGCTTAGTGAACAATAATACATACTTCATTTACAAAACAACCACATGTTCATCGCCGGTGAAGTCAACCCGTAAGCGGTCTGAGGAATTAGGCGTCCCGGGATCGACGATGAAAGACCATATGTCTTCGATAGTTCTGTGAACCAGCAGAGCTACCTGGCAATTATTAACACGTGGTTGATCCCACAATTAAGGGCTAAAGGTATAAGTGTTATCGTGACACTTCAACAAGATGGTGATCCACCACATTTTGCTGTGAGTGTCCGCAACCGGCTAAATGAACTTTTTCCAAACCGCTAGAATGGGCGTGGATCACGAGACCTTCCAGCACCACTGCCATGGCCTCCACGAAGCACAAACCTCAGCACACCGGACAATGCACTATGGGGAATAATAAAAGAAAACGTTCGTAAACGACGATACGTGAACAACGATGAACTGAAAGATGGAGTTCGCATGGCATTTGAAACTATCACCTACCGCATGCTGCAGCGGATGCATACAAGAACATGGCGACGGTTCATCGTCTGCTTCGAACATGAAGAAATACATACTGACGTTGTTGATCAATGAATGGAATTGTTAATTGTAACCAGACACTGTTTACTCCAAATAAATGTTGAAATAAAAAAAATCTGTCTTATTCGTAACAACGTTTCCATGTCTATCTGTCCTATGCTATGACATGTAAAGGGACTTCTTGACCACCCTGTAGGTTAGGTTCAAAATACGTTCAAAAATGCAATGTAGAGTCGAAATACTTTACTTACAAAATGCAAGTGAAATTCAAAATGCTTGCAAAATGCAAATGAGAGGGAAAATGCGTACAAAATGCAATTGAGGTTCAAAATACGTACAAAATGTAATTGAAATTGAAGGTACACAATGCAAGTTAGATTGGAAAACACACATTTCAGATTCCAAATACTCACAAAGTGCAATTTAAATTCAAAATACTTACAAAAGGCAATTGAAATTAATTACAAAATGAACGGTAGATACAAACTACTCAGTTGGATGGACAATACTTACAAAATGCAATTTAGATTGAAAATACTTACAAAATGCAATTTAGATTCAAAATACCCACAAAATGCAATTGAGAATCAAAATACTTGCAAAATGCCCACCATACAAAATGCAAGTTAGATTGAAAATACTTGCAAAAAGCGGTTTAGGTTGAAAATATAAAATGCAATTTAAATTCAAAATACTCAAAAAAGTCCCATCCCCTATATTGAAAGACTTACTAAAAAGCAATTTAGATTTTCAATCCTTAAAAATGCAATTGAGGTTGAAAACACTCGCAAAATGCAATTCAGATCGAAAAGACTTACAAAATGCAACGCATATTGAAAACACCTACAAAATGGAGTGTAGATGCAAAATAATCGCCAAATGGAATTTAGATACACGGGGAGCCAATTAACAAAAACAGTGCGGGAATCTTAAAGAGAAAAGGAAATATAATGAAAAGAAAACAAGAGGTCTGACCCCTCAAAGAAGGAGGGATCAGGAAAGATGAGACAAGGGCCAATTAAGGCGGTAAAGTGAAAGACTCCCTAGGCCTCGGATACCCTAATACCGTCGGGATCGGAAAAGAACAAGAGTTGACCAAGGGAGGTCGACAGGAAAGAAGACGGAGAGGATCCCGTCACAAGTAAGTGGAAGCAATGCTGGACTCAGCTGGTGTCCCGTGGTTGCCAACCCACGTCTCACTAGATGTGAGCCCCTGGGGGCAAATAGGGTTAGGCCTATGGTGTTCTTCATGTGTAATTAAGAAAGAAATCTTAATTTACAAAGCAACCACATATTCAACATTTACCAGAACGGATTCAAACTCAAATTCAGCCAATACCCTATGAAAGTTAAAAATGAATATGCATATTGTACCCAACACTACGGATGCTGACTGGCATCGAACCCGATACTCTGGGACGCAGAAATCATGATGATGATTTTACAGAGTATCGAACCCAAGATTTCCGAGGGGAAATAACCACATGAGATCCAAGACAGAGGTAATAGATGATTATTGGAGTAATCACAGCTTGATTCCGTTTACCTGCGAGGAATTACAAGCAATTTTATGGAAAAGAATTGTATGCTTAATGCTTTAACATACAAAATTCTAGCCAAGAGCACAGATCTGGAGGCTGTGTGACACTTTACAAATTAGCTCGAACGAGGGGGAGTGTCAGAGAGTCGCCCGATACATCACAGCGACCTATTTCTATGCGTCCTGTGGGTTGGGGAGAAGCAAATTTGACGGGAGGAATCCCCGCACCACAAAGGCCAGAGAATGGAAAGAGGAGGAAGCCAAGTGAAATTAATTGAATTCTCGCAAACCAAGAAAGCGAGAGACTTGAGAGTAACACCCAGATGAATAAAATCTCGAGGAGAAAATTATAGAGAATTCAGATATGCAAATCGAAGCCTATAAAGTATCGGAGGGATGTTAACATGCAAAGTGCGGAAGAAAAGCCATTAGCGGACAGCTACAGGGGATTCCCCGGAGCATGGCTTGGGTACGCCAACAGAAGAACCAAATAATATTAATTAATTGGACGATCGAATCGCTTACACAAAGCAAGAATCGAAACCTCCAGGGAGAAAGGATCCAGAAATATGCATTTCCAACCCGGAAGACGCTCCTGCCGTCTGAAGGAACTATATTTTGGAGCAAATCCCTTATATAGAGCAGAGAAGCTTGGAAGAGTCAGTTCTTTTCGAGAAGTCAGGCGGGGAGGGTGCTACTCCTCCGCACCGGAAAATTAGTAAACAATGCCACGTGTGTGAAATATAAGGTTTATAAAAGTCTTTTGAGAGAACTTACGCAGAGAGTATGTTACTCTACCGAACCGATGTTTGCGCCTAATATACGCAAGTCTTAACCAAGCAAGTATAGTAAGACAATGGAAGACCAAGTGAAGCTGAGTAAAGCTTACATATTAATTAAACGGCGCACATTAAGTGACGCCCATGTTTATTAAACAGTGTAACGCAGTAGAACATTTACAAATTTTAGTGATAGACAATGAACATAATCGCTAGACGAAGCCATGATCTAAGTATTATCGTGACAGTGTTATATAAACCATACACGATAGAGCATGGGATGGAAAGTAATATCACAGGCATTGTGATTACTAGTAAAGGAACAGACGCTAGTTGGAAATGCTAGGTGATCTGGAACAGCCACAATTAGAGCATACACTCATAGTTGGGGTAGAATTCTACTGGGAGCCGATACAAGAGGAGTCAGACACGAGGGACGTGCAGATGATGGAGACTATCAATGGGATTCAGGATCTGTCAGGGAACCGCGCCACCTGCAACTCTGAAATCGTGCGTATTTGAAGCCCAGGGAGGCCCAAGTGTAGAAAGCCAGTGTAGTAAAATTAATGTATTCAGTGTTAATATAAAATTGTTTTAATATAAAAGTGTGATAAAGTGTTATAAAAATGAAAGCAAGTGTTAAAATATTCAAAGTGAAAACAAGTGATGTGAAACCAAAAGAATTGTATATTCTGACCACCATGAGGCACTGTTAAATGCACCATGGTGGGTCAGAAGCTGTATCATTGGGTGAGACCACCAAGAAAGAGAATGATGTAAGTACCTTTTCAATGTTATATTTTGATGCCAGAGTATACCATATGCCCGTGTTAATAGCACCATAGAAAAATTGAATTAAATATTTATACGAGTTTCATTCCTCGTATTTGCAGTAAATAATTTGCAACTTAAGAATGATTTTACTTACGACAGAAATGCGTAAGAACATGTTCAATTTAACAATAACGTTAAATGATAACGTAATGAACAAGTCCAAGTCGGAAGAAGGATGAATAGTCAGCATAATTATGCTTAGAACGTTAAGTCGTGCCAATTCCGAGTAATTGAAGGTTGAAAAGAATGGAAGTGTGAAATATAAATATGTCAGGATATTTTTATACATGTTTAAATGTAATATGTGTTACAATCACGCAGTTAAGCGTTGTAGAGAGAAGCCAGTAATCAAAGCCAGTAATAAATGTCAGTAATTATGCCAGTGTTAAAAACCGAGGTAAAGTCATGAACGATCTAAATACGGAAGGTAACTGAAAGTGTCGTATGATCCAAATAATCCAACAGCTATAATAGTTGTGCCGCGAGATGCGTGCACTTAACGTAGAAGCAAGGACTGTTAGGTAGATAAATGCAAGGAACAAAGCTAAAGCACGTGGGTCAGGAGGATATGAGCCATTCGTCGAAGAAGTAATTGTCGTACAGCCGAGGGCGTACAGGCATATTGTTGACAGTGGTTGGAGACAGATGGGCATCTGGTCTGCCAAACCTGCGTCGTTACAAGCGATCAAGGATTAACATATGTCACCTTGGATCAGCTTTTATATGGAAAACTCTACCCGTGGGGTATGATATCATTAATTATGGGAGGATCAGCGGATACCTTACCATTACTTCGTTATGCGGAGGTGGAGAACGTCAGATACCACGCTCGTACGCATTTGGAGCCATTCGATCCACGAGACCACGGGGCTATTAGAAATTCATTCATTTGCTGTGAATACTTTGTGAGCTTTAATTGAGCCAAGTTACGTACCCTATTGACTAGGATGTAAATATTTGGATATTTCGATCATAATTGTTACGTGCAAGTGCCCGTCCCAAGAGTTTTCAAACATGTATTTACCCCGGGTTGGAATTCTGGACAAATTTTGAAATGACCGCTTCGTCGCTCAGTTCCGCCTGTGACCACGAGATGGTAGCGGCAGTCGGACTTTGTAAAGTCTGCACGTGGTTCCTGTTTCTCTCCTATAGGTAGTGTGTGCTGCGCCTTATTAAACTCTTTATATGCATGACATAATTGAAAGACAATTGCATTCTTCGTCATGAAACAAATGCCGGTGTATGCATGATACCGCCAAATTATTTGCTAAATTATGACATTGTTGGTTGATGTGTCAAGCCGTGATTGGACAATAAATTTTACATGAATGCAGTTCGCTTCTTGATGCGAAAATTCTCCGCCATTTTGTGGAGTCCATTAGTTGTTTTGTAAACAAGAAATCAAGCCGACTGGTCGTGAAAGGTGTCACCGCTGATGGGGGCTCTAGCCCCCATTCTCTACGAAATATTAATGTATTCAAGAGAAAAAGAAATTGCCTGTTCTCTTCAGGCTGGGAATTTCATCGTTTCGCCGTGAAGTGGACGTGTGAAATGTGGTCGCATCTCGAACCAGACCTGTGATTGTGACCCAAACAACGCATGTGCCGGGTTAGCCATTTTTGTGAAGCACATGTAGTGCCGTACAGAATTTAAAAATTATGTGTTAATTAATTTATTATTAGTGTGTCTCCACTGCGAAGGATGAAAGGTACGTTATCATTTGATGTTTTTTATATTATTGTTATGGAGCTCCGATATCATCTTATAGTAATCTTTTAATTCTGTTCCTTATTTGTTTTATAGGCCTAATTTTATTTCTGTTTTAATAACGTTACCTGATTTATTTTACTTTTGTTATCTTTTCTTCGTACCTTCTGGAGACACATTTCTAGTTTATTTTACGTTTAAATTATTATTAATTTTCTTTTGCCAATCTTAGGATTGATATAGTATTCAATTTAATTTATTCATGATCCGTTGCCTTTCACTGTTGTAATAGTATTTAGACATAATTGTTTTCCTCCGTCCATTTCCTTCTGCTGATGTTTAAATTTAATTTTATTAATTGTTTGCCGTAATTTCGATCAGGCATGCGGTTTCCTTGTGTTTTTGTGGCCATGTTATGAAGAGATGCATTATGGTCTCGAGGTCAGTCGCTTGGCGTCCACCGCGAATCTCAAACGTGTTGTGTTAACTTAAGATGTTTTTATTTTATTTACCCTTGTCGGTTTAACATTGTGTTTTTCGTAATTGTTCCTGTGTTTTTCTCCATCGTGCAAATTAATGAATTGTTTTCTGATACAATTTAATTTGGTTAATTTAATTTTGTTTTGTTTTGTTTCATCGTGGCCGGGATCTACGCATGCCGGATCGCTATTGCATTCTCTTGCAAATTATCAAGCCCTTTCTCATTGTGTTATGCATGTAATTTGTATTTTAACTTTTGGGCTTTAACATTTTTCTTTTAATTTAAGTCTTTTCTTTTCTTGGCCTTGCAAGCAAGCATGTTAGGCGGTCTCTTGCATTCATTGTAAATTATGCTGGCTGCTGCATGTTCTGTTCCCGGTGGAGGTGTTCCTTATATTTTAATATTAAATTTTACATAAAATTTTAATATTCTGTTGTGGCATTATTTCACCGGCAGCAGTTCCGTTGGTTATTGGGGGGTGTCTGTAGGGTAGCCTGTGTGTTCCCTTTCTCCACCTTCCTTCCATCCCTTTTGGAGCTCTCCTGTTGGGACACATCATCTGGAGGTGATTTGTTGTGGAAGCGACCCGGACCTCTCAAACAAAGGTAAGTTGGGCCCCATTTCGGGTAGCAGTCTTTCCTGGTGTCGCAGTGGTGAAGCAGAGCGTTGGTTATCGAGTTACCGACGTGCTGCTGGCCATGCGGCGGTGTTCTTCCAGGTGTCGCAGTGGTAGCAGAGCGTGGTTATCGAGTTACCGACGTGCTGCTGGCCAAGCGGCGGTGTAATCTTTGCCTGGTGGCGCAGTGGTAGCAGAGCGTGGTTATCGAGTTACCGACGTGCTGCTAGCCATGCGGCGGTGTTCCTGCCAGGTGGCGCAGTGGTAGCAGACCGCGTTCGAGTTCACTTCCGTAACTATCCCCTCCCCAGTACCCGCAGGCTGTTTTATGGACACCTCTAGTACTGATGGGGCGGTTGTTGGTGGGATTTTGTCGGGCCAGTGCACTTAATGTTATGTAAAGCTAATCCTTGTCGTTTTCTTTTATTTCATGTTTGCATCTGGATATCCATGTGGTATGCTGTATGTAAGTGTCCTGTTCTAAGCGAGGTGTTTGCTGCTTTATTTTGTCCTGTTTGTGTGCAACATCCCCACTGAAAATGAAGCCCGGTGAGTGACTGACATGTGTTCTTGGCATGGGAAATGGGATTTCTTAATGTTCTGATAGCCTATATGCTTCGAGTGAAGGAGTCCTGGAGCTCTGTCGGAGGCTGTTAGCCAGATGTTTTTTGCCAATTTTTGTAATTTAGCTTTCTGTTCTCGAGCCAAGCAGGCGGTGACGTGTGCAGTTCTGGACAGCATTGTGCATGATTTTGTGTAGTATGGTGGTGGTGTTCGAGTGTCAGCCTAATCTTTGGTGTTGGTAATTGGTGGTTGTGGTACTGTTGTGATAGTGTAAACTGTCTTGTAATTCCTGAAATTTGTTTCCTTCTATATTGGCTGTCTGCATTCTGTGTTTTCCAAAATGGCCGACAACAATAGTGTTTTCGATTTAATTGACTTAAGAGATAACCTTGTTAATTTGGAGAGTTCTTCTGGGGTTGAACGTGAATCACCTCTGTTTACTAGGTCTGAGGTTTTGGGATCTATTACCAGTAGTAGTTTGCCTGCCCCTCTGTTGCCTGGCGCTGGCTCGTCCATACCTCTTAATCCTGCATACGGTCATTCTTCTCATGTTAGGTCACCTAATGATTTCCTGGGTCCTGCCGACCCATTGCATCCCAGTTCTTTCTCTAGTAATATAAATGTTTTGTCGCCTGTAGAGGGTGTGTGAGCGGGCTACCCTGGTAACAATGTCCCTTTTCCTAATGCTACATTCTCGCCTACCGTTAATTATGGGTCGATTCCTCTTCCTATTTCTGGTTTCTTAACTAAATTCATGCATTTCAACCTTGATGACGTTACCCAAGTGGTAAAATTTTTAAAGCAAGTGGTCGAGTTGGGCAACCATGCCTCGATTTTTGGGATGTCGGAAATTCAGATTTTCCAACTTTTGTATCCAGTTGCATCCGGTATGCTGCGCGATAAGCTTGTTGAAGCTATCCACCTCCGTATGTCCTTAGCCATGTTTATTAGGGAAGTGTTGTGGTTTTTTGTCCCTGCGAGCGCCCTTAATGCTCTCGAGCAAAAGTTCCTTTATCGTGTCCAAAGGTTGGACGAGTCACTTAGCGACGATGTCAGTGACATTAAGGTGTATGCCCAGGTTTTTGCATCCCCTTTAACAGAGCGACAGTTGGTGTCATCAATTGTAAATGGGTTTTCGCCTCAATATAGGTCATACATGACTATGTGTACCAGGCCTTCGTCATTTGTCGAGCTGAAACAGGTCGTTATTGAGGCTTTGGCTGTGAAACATGCTGATTCCCTTCGTGTAGCTAATGTTCCTCCTCCTTCCTTGATGTCTTGTCCCCCTCCTTCCTTGATGTCTCGTCCCCCGCCAAAGGTTATGTTTCATCCTCGACCCAACATTAAGTGCCACACGTGCGGTGGCGTGGGACATGTCAAGAAGGTGTGTCCGAGTAACCAGGCTGTGTATCGCCAATGACGGGACGTTGTGGAGACCAACTCGGGTGTTACTTCCAAGGATATTTCTGTGCATGTGAATTTGGGAAAACCCTGTGAGGTTTCTGGTCGCCCTACCAATGAGAGTCTTGATAACTCGTTGAAAACTAAATCTTCATGTGCTAATTCTGCTTATGTCGCTGACCTACCTAACCTGTCGGTGAACAATGGCGTGGCAAGTCAGCCTAATTCTAAACGTTGTGTGAAACCTGTGGTGCGGGTGTCCTCGTCACCTACTTGTAATCGTGTTAGAGTGAGTAATGATTTTGGAATTTCTCCTGTGGCTAAAGGAATATCCCCGTTTATTGAAATTTGTGTTAATGACGAGCCCGTTTCTGCGTTGCTTGATTCTGGTAGTGTCGCATCCTTTATAAGCGAGGACTGGTTTTTATCTATGAAGAGTGTTTGCAAATTTCCTGAGTTAGAACCCAACAATGAATCTTTTATTTCGGCAAATTGTTCAAACTTAAGTATTTTGGGTAGTATGACGGTCAAAATTCATATTCTAAATTTTTCTTGGAAATTTAAATTTTTGGTTGCCAGAAATCTTTCTTGTGCTGTGGTCATTGGAGCTAATTTCATGTCACACGTTGGTATGCTTCTTGATTTTGGTGCTAGCAACTTATGGTTTAAGTTTAATCCACAGAGTAAATTATCTTTTAACCCGGTTTTATCTTCTCCTGCTGTCAATTCTGTTAGTGAACCTATGACTATTGAGGATCTCGATCTGGAAAATTTAACGAGTCTTCAAAAGGATGCCATTAAGAGGTTATGTCAGGAGTATAGCGATGTATTTACTGACAAGCTGGGTGTAACCCATTTGATGGAGTACAAGATTGAGCTAACCGATTCTGTGCCGGTGCGTTCCAGCCCGTATCGCCTTGCCCCGCCCAAGATGGCTGAACTTCGTAAGATTATCGTTAAGATGTTAGAAGAAGGTGTAATCCAACCCTCTATCTCTGCCTACTCATCCCCTGTATTTCTTGTGCCAAAACCTAACGGTGGTTTTCGGCCGGTGGTCGACTATAGGGCCCTTAATCAAAAAGTTGTTTTGCAATCCATTCCTTTGCCGGACCTTCACACATGTTTTAGTTGGTTTCGCAACGCGAAGGTGTTCACGATCCTCGATTTAAATTCTTCCTACTTCCAAATTCCCCTCTCTCCTGAATCCAGGCATGTTACTGCTTTTTCCACTGACTGGAACCTGTTTGAGTATGCCCGTGTCCCGTTTGGCCTATCCACCGGAGCCGCTGTGTTGAGCAGACTTCTGGACAAGGTATTTTCAGAAATAAAATTCAAGTTTGCGTACCACTACCTTGACGATGTGGTGATCTATTCCGAGTCCTTCGAGGAACACGTTGATCATCTGAAAATTGTACTTGATCGGTTGCGTGACGCTGGACTTACCGTCAAATTGTCCAAGGTTTCCTTTGCCAAGCCCAAAATTTCCTTCTTGGGACATATTGTTTCTGAATCTGGTATCTCAGTGGACCAGTCTCGTACGCAGGCCATCAGAGATTTTAAACCACCCAAGAACGCCAAGGGTGTTGCTCGTTACATTGGTATGGTGAACTTCTTCCGTAAGTTTATCAGTAACTTTGCCGACCGTGCTGCTCCTCTAAATCAATTACGCAAAAAGGCTGTGAAGTTTGAGTGGGGTCCCTCTCAGCAGGCAGCCTTCGAAGATCTTAAGCTTGCGCTCTCTAACGCCCCTGTGTTAGCCATTCCGGATTTTGGGAAGCAGTTCATTGTGCAGACTGATGCGTCTGGTCGTGGTGTTGGTGGTGTCCTACTGCAGGAATCTGATCTGGGTAGGCAACCCATTGCATACGCTTCTCGTACCTTAACGGACGCAGAGAGGAAGTATTCCATTTACGAACTTGAGGGTTTAGCTGTGTTGTTCGCTCTAGAAAAATTCCGTATGTATCTTGAGCACACCAAGTTTCTCCTTGAGACCGATAACCACGCCTTGAGCTGGGTCTTAGGGAAACCCCGCAAAACTGGGAGAATTGCTAGGTGGGCAACTAGGATTCTGTCGTTCCAGTTCACTGTCCAACATATTCGTGGGTCCGAAAATGCGGTAGCTGATTCTTTAAGCCGCATGTACGAGGAAACAGCTGAAGAGGATGTTCAGGAATGTGAACCCGTAAACCTTATATCTGCTGTAAATTGTGTCAATGCCGTTCTTAGCAATTCCCCTGTGCTTTTTGAGGATGTGAGACGATTCCAGAAAGAAGACCCCTCCTTATCTAGCCTTATTGACCAAATCAATTCTGGTGAAGTGATCAAGCCCTACTCTCTGAAGGACGGTGTATTGTGTTGTTCGTCTCGTCATGACCGCCTACCTAAAATTGTGCTCCCGTCAGTCCTAATTCCGGAAATCTTTCGTTACTATCACGAATCTCCTATTGGTGGCCACCTAGGAGTATTCAAGACCCGAGCTAAAATCAGACAGTTTTTCATTTGGCAAAGTATGGATGGCGACATCAGGAGGCTCATTAGGAATTGTGCTGCATATAGTATTAGCAAACCTCCGGTTTCTACTAAGGTTGGCCTGTTGTCATCTGAACCGGCATCTAGACCCATGGAGAGGCTTTTTATCGACCATGTTGGACCGTCCCCTCGCTCTGGTCGGGGAAACCAATTTGCGCTTGTTTGCACTGACGGTTTCACCCGGTTTAGTTGGATTTTCCCCACCTGACAGGCTACGACCAGTTCCGTCATAAAGTGTCTTAATTCCATCTTTTCGTCCTTTGGGCCATGTCAGTATCTGGTGTCAGATAATGCCAAGTGCTTTGTATCTCATCAGTTCCGTCAATTCTTATTTGATTATGCTATTTCGCATGTAACCACCACTCCCTATTTTCCTAACCCGTCTCTCGCTGAGCGAGTCAATCGTAATCTCCGTTCTGCTCTGATTGCTTTCCACCACGACGACCATTCCAAGTGGGATTCTAATTTGCATTGGCTCAATTTTGCTTTCAACACCGCCGTGCATGAGAGCACGCAAGCTACCCCTTTTTCGTTAATGTTTTCCTTTATGGCCAATTCTCCGTTGTCTAATCTGTGGAACCTGCACGATCTCCTTCCAGACAGTTTCACGCCCGAGGATATGAGGGCGAAATTCGACAAGGCTAGAGAGAATATTAAGGTATCACATGACCAACTTGCCAGGCGACACAATGCCTGTCGCAAGCCAACGGATTTGGAAATTGGTGATGTTGTGTACGTTCGCAATTTCGAGCCCAAGGGCGTCAGTAATCTAGTTTCAAGCAAGTTGACCCCTCGTTTCAAGGGCCCATGTTATGTAGAGGCATTCCTGACTCCCGTTACTCTGCTTATTAGAAACCCCAAAGCAAAGAAATTTTCCAGAGTGCATCTGTCGCACATTAAACGAGGTGGAGAGGTTTCTAATGAGGAAAAGCTACCATAAGTTTTGTAAACTGATTTTGTATAATGTAGAGTATCCCTAACTTTCATTGAAGCCTTCAGGCTTCTATTCCTTCTGGAATTTTGAACTGGATATGAAAACTCTGATGGGATACAAAATGTAAATGTTGGGAAGTTCCCATTTTAATGGTAAATTGTAAAAGTGTACCTAAATTTTGATGTTTTCATAGGAGATGCTAACATGTAAGTTGGGCTCGGTGGGAGATCTAACTCATGAAAACCTTGTATTCCTGTTCCCTTTGGGAATTTAAGTGGTCATTCCTCTACCGTAGTTCCTTCTAAATGTATAGTCGTTTAACTCATGTAATCTTGAAATGTACTTCGAATCTGTAAAAAGGTAAACTTGTTAATGAAATTTTGTAAGCACGGATCTAGGGCATAGTAAGAAATAGTTTCTTCATATAAATTCAACTTTGTTTCTCTTTTGTAAAATGTAGTAAGAATTAGTAATTCTGTAAACCTTTTTTGAAATCAGATTAACTTCTATTTTTGTAAATGGCTGCCCACGCGTCGAATAATATCTTGCAATTGCTTCCACCTACTTCGTTTAAAGCGAACTAAATTGGACTTATTGAAAATGTATCTAACGTGTCTCGGACTATGAAAGCACTGCTGGTGCTGGTGTTCTGCATTTCTGAGGATTTTGGACACAGTGAAGCTGTTAACTAAGTGGTTTGCGAGGTGATCAATTATCCCTTCTCTGATAATCTTACCCTGCATTCTTCCTAACCAAATCGATGCGGTTTTATCCATCAATTGGAGTTAACTGGTGAACATTATCTTCGGGAAACATCTCTGGTGAATCGACAAGTTAAGGAGTACTGTCTATGCCTAGGCATATTCGTGAACCGTGTTCACGCTTAAGGGAGGGAGACTGTTACGTGCAAGTGCCCGTCCCAAGAGTTTTCAAACATGTATTTACCCCGGGTTGGAATTCTGGACAAATTTTGAAATGACCGCTTCGTCGCTCAGTTCCGCCTGTGACCACGAGATGGTAGCGGCAGTCGGACTTTGTAAAGTCTGCACGTGGTTCCTGTTTCTCTCCGATAGGTAGTGTGTGCTGCGCCTTATTAAACTCTTTATATGCATGACATAATTGAAAGACAATTGCATTCTTCGTCATGAAACAAATGCCGGTGTATGCATGATACCGCCAAATTATTTGCTAAATTATGACATTGTTGGTTGATGTGTCAAGCCGTGATTGGACAATAAATTTTACATGAATGCAGTTCGCTTCTTGACGCGAAAATTCTCCGCCATTTTGTGGAGTCCATTAGTTGTTTTGTAAACAAGAAATCAAGCCGACTGGTCGTGAAAGGTGTCACCGCTGATGGGGGCTCTAGCCCCCATTCTCTACGAAATATTAATGTATTCAAGAGAAAAAGGAATTGCCTGTTCTCTTCAGGCTGGGAATTTCATCGTTTCGCCGTGAAGTGGACGTGTGAAATGTGGTCGCATCTCGAACCAGACCTGTGATTGTGACCCAAACAACGCATGTGCCGGGTTAGCCATTTTTGTGAAGCACATGTAGTGCCGCACAGAATTTAAAAATTATGTGTTAATTAATTTATTATTAGTGTGTCTCCACTGCGAAGGATGAAAGGTACGTTATCATTTGATGTTTTTTTATATTATTGTTATGGAGCTCCGATATCATCTTATAGTAATCTTTTAATTCTGTTCCTTATTTGTTTTATAGGCCTAATTTTATTTCTGTTTTAATAACGTTACCTGATTTATTTTACTTTTGTTATCTTTTCTTCGTACCTTCTGGAGACACATTTCTAGTTTATTTTACGTTTAAATTATTATTAATTTTCTTTTGCCAATCTTAGGATTGATATAGTATTCAATTTAATTTATTCATGATCCGTTGCCTTTCACTGTTGTAATAGTATTTAGACATAATTGTTTTCCTCCGTCCATTTCCTTCTGCTGATGTTTAAATTTAATTTTATTAATTGTTTGCCGTAATTTCGATCAGGCATGCGGTTTCCTTGTGTTTTTGTGGCCATGTTATGAAGAGATGCATTATGGTCTCGAGGTCAGTCGCTTGGCGTCCACCGCGAATCTCAAACGTGTTGTGTTAACTTAAGATGTTTTTTTTATTTAACCTTGTCGGTTTAACATTGTGTTTTTCGTAATTGTTCCTGTGTTTTTCTCCATCGTGCAAATTAATGAATTGTTTTCTGATACAATTTAATTTGGTTAATTTAATTTTGTTTTGTTTTGTTTCATCGTGGCCGGGATCTACGCATGCCGGATCGCTATTGCATTCTCTTGCAAATTATCAAGCCCTTTCTCATTGTGTTATGCATGTAATTTGTATTTAAACTTTTGGGCTTTAACATTTTTCTTTTAATTTAAGTCTTTTCTTTTCTTGGCCTTGCAAGCAAGCATGTTAGGCGGTCTCTTGCATTCATTGTAAATTATGCTGGCTGATGCATGTTCTGTTCCTGGTGGAGGTGTTCCTTATATTTTAATATTAAATTTTACATAAAATTTTAATCTTCTGTTGTGGCATTATTTCACCGGCAGCAGTTCCGTTGGTTATTGGGGGGTGTCTGTAGGGTAGCCTGTGTGTTCCCTTTCTCCACCTTCCTTCCATCCCTTTTGGAGCTCTCCTGTTGGGACACATCATCTGGAGGTGATTTGTTGTGGAAGCAACCCGGACCTCTCAAACAAAGGTAAGTTGGGCCCCATTTCGGGTAGCAGTCTTTCCTGGTGTCGCAGTGGTGAAGCAGAGCGTTGGTTATCGAGTTACCGACGTGCTGCTGGCCATGCGGCGGTGTTCTTCCAGGTGTCGCAATAATGATGACACAGTTATTCGCCTGTCCGTGAATGTGAGAGTGTGAAAACAATTGAGGCTTTATTTATATTGTATGGCTAAAGAAAATGTACCAGCTGGAAGAGAAGGGGCTGGGAAGGTAGTCGACCGACCAAGGCAGCCATCTTTCTTTTGAGGCGGAGCTAACCCAGGCCTATTGTCCGCACTGCGGGGGTCTGACGGCTAGCGACCCTTTAAATAATGTACTGGGCTTTTGAGATGTATAAACTGGTATTCTAAAATAATGGTAATTTGATTGGTTTCGTTGTGGAAATCAAATGTAGGCATTCTGAGGATATGAATTCCTTTTTCAATTGTAGAAATCGCACAAGATTTAGCCAAGTTAGTGTTTCATAACATGTAACTTCGCTAAACGCGACTGGCACACTATAAGGCATGATAGCCTGGTAAATGATAATATACTGTAGTTTTACGGGTAGCCCGGAAGACGGGGTGGCACAAACTTTTAACAGTATTACCGACTTATTATCGAATAACACGAGGACATATGGTGTAGCTTGTAACTTGTAACTCATAAGTAGTAAACATTGGTAGTGTAGTGGAATGAAATCAGCGTTAAGAGTACGGGAAAGGAGGATGACGGTTATACAAACAGTGAACAAGTAACCAAACGTAATGATGATAAATGCATTTTGAATCTTAAATGAAAGATAAATGTACCGTTAGCACACGGACAGTCAGAGTGATTCCATTACAGTAGTAATTCAAGACAGGAAGTGCTGTAAGTTTATATGCTTATCTAGTGTTTTGCTTGAATTTGAATTTTATTTGGTTATTATTGTTGTAAATAATGTGCAATGAACAGAAACATTCGTCAATGACATGAATGCATCAAGAGTGAATTTTATTAGTAAAAGTTTAGATTTGGGTGTATAGAGACACCACACACAGGCTCATGAGCTCACAAGTGAGGGGAGAGTGTTGCAGCATGCCTGATGAGATCATGTTTGGATCTAAGCTGCGGAGCACAGATGATTAAAATTAGGATTTGTGACCCTTTTAAAACTATCATCTGTGTACTCCAAATGATGATTTGTATTTTGTTGGGATTTAATGTAATGTAATGATTTTTGTTTGTTGTTTTTGCCATGAATGAGAATTAAATGTAATTACTTTAGGAATATGTTTGTTTTTTCCTGTAGAGTACTGACCTAATGGTTATCAAATCCTAAATATGCGTTCGCACCGTGGGGGGACGTAACATGCCCCGAAAGACTTGAGCAGCCGGGATGTGAATGCATGTTCTCCAGATTATGTCAGTTGGGTACAATATCTGTTTGGGACAGGGGCGGAGGTGGGTGGTATGTGTATGAGCAGGGGGAAGCAGAATAATTCTTAATGTGTACAGTAGCATAGCAGTCACCAGGATATAGGTAAGCCCAGTTGTTCAAGATGATAAATTCATATTTACCACTCTATACAGGTGGTGAACAAAGAAAAAAGTGGCATTCTTCATCCCAACGTGTAGGCTAGCAAACCTTTAATCCTATCTTCAGAAAGGTAAACACGAATACGTTATGTATAGGGGTGGGGGGAGGTATATGCAAGAGTTGTTAACCTGTAGTTTAAAAAATATGCTTAAATTGTAAAACAAGCTGTACCGGTCGGCCCATAAGGACTCCCAGACGGTGTCCTTCCTAAAGAACGAGAAGTGTTCTTTTCTCTCGATAGTTTAGTAAAAAATTGGACTAAATAATTCTAAGAAAATTACATGTACAGTAACTGTAAAAATGTAGCTCTGTCAATAAGGAATACTGTTCGGCAATATCACACTCAGGTTAATTAATAATAGGACTGTCGATTATTTGCGGATGATTGTGTATTATATCGAAATATATAATACATGGCTCACAAGACAACGCAGTATTTCAAGACGACCTGAACCTGGTCTAGAAGTGGGCGATTGAAATAAAATGAAAGTAAACACAAGAAAATGTAGTCTCATAAATATAGGGAAAGGGCAAAGGCAAGATTTTCAATTTAACATTGGCTCGGAAATTCTTGTAGAAGAAGATTCTTGCAAATATTTGGGCGTTAACGTTAGGAATGATATGAAATGGAGTACTCATGTAGGATGTGTAGTTCCTAAACCTTACAAATCCCTGCACTTTGCAATGAGGCTATTAAAAGGAAGTAGTACCTCTGCTAAAGAATTAGGATATTTGTCACTTGTCTGACCTATCCTGGAATACGCCTCGGCGGTTTGGGATCCATATCAAGTAGGGCTCATCAATGATTTGGAAATGGTACACAGAAAGGCTGTTGATTTGTGCTGAGTGACTTTAATCCCAGGAGAAGTGTGCGCCGTATGTTAAGGAAACTTGGGTGGGAATCACTGGAGGCTAGGAGGATGGAATCTAGACTCGGCGCTATGTACAACACGTATACAAATCGACCAGCATGGGGTGAGCTTAGCAAACGTATGGGAAAGCCCACTTACATGAGCAGTTAAGGGCCGACCACAGCGTACAAATTATGGTAAATATCCTTTCGTTAACCGTGCCATTGATAACTGGAACTCTCTACCTGCCGCAGTCTAAGAGCCTTTCCCCAAACATATTCGTGTGTTTAAGAAAAGACTGACGATTTGTGTAAATAAACCAGTTAAATTGTTATTGAATTGTTATGTATAATTATTTATTTGTTATGTATACCCAACTTGCCACCGGGGGACTCATCCCTAATTGCAAATAAATGAATGAAAGAATGAATGAGTGTATTTGCCATATACTATTTAGGGCTATTATGCCAACATTTGATATAAGACGTATCCACAAACGCAGAATACTTAATTATAAATCTTAATTCGAAAATAAAGTAGACCGTAGACCTACCATACCATTGGAAAATACCATATTTATAACGTTGCACAGCGACAGGGCTTATCTGTGGAAAACAAGCTTTTGTGAGATTTTCTCTTGCCTATTAGAGCATCCTAATGCTACACAAGAATTGGGCATCTTGATTTTATAACATAATCGACGTGCGATCAAATAGCCTATATCAAATAAATGAAAAGAACCACGACACATCAGCTGATTTACGACCTGTTTAACATGTCACGAGTGCCGTACAACACCAGACATGACTAGGCGATGACCAAGGAAGCAGTTTTCAGCGAGAGTTACTATGGGAGGAGTTGTTCCAGTATTACCTACAGTTCAATGGCTATACCATGTTTGAATGTGCTGGGATGGTTAAATCGCCAGAAAAGTCTATTTAAATGTTACAAATTCGCTTGGCCGCCATGCTCGTTTTGTACTTAACAGGGTTTTAAAAGTCACATAGGCAAACTTCTAGTAGTGCATTTTATCATCGTACAAAATTTCAGGGTGATATCAGTATTAGTTTCGGAGATAAAGAGTGCCAGTGAAATATTTCGCACAGTCTCCATGTTGGATTGGTGAGACGTAATAAAATTTGAAAGGCACGGTCGGGGTCGGACGGAATAGTATCATGACCTTACCGAGTTTCATTGAAATCGCTCCAGCCATTTAGATTTTATTAGGGACACACACACATACGCACGCACGCACACACACACACACACACACACACACACACACACACACACACACACGGATAAAATACCTTTTTGCAGTTTTTTTCATTTACTGTCGTATATTTGAATTTTTAGTCCGAATTTTTTAAAAGTAAACCACAAGACAGTGTTTATTCCTAGCTCCAGTTGATTGAGAGAAATCCTATCTGCCAGAAACGTAAAATACTTTCAGCACTTTTCAGCTTATTGTTTGGTTATTCACTGTCAGAAAAATGGGGATACATCTCTTATTTTTCCAGGTTCCTTATAATCTAAATAAAGGAAGATAATTAAACGGTCTAGAGTAGAAAATCACCTCCGACATCCTTGGTCTTATTGAATTTGAATAATTAGCATATTTATCAAGAGCAAATATTGCCTAAAAGTGTGAAGTTCTCGGCGATAATTCGATAAAGGGCTTATCATTATGTAAAATATTTACATTCTCGATGCATTCAGATTTTCTGCTAAGAATTGGGCATTAATTTTTGACTTTGCGCGGCTTATGCCAACTTTTGCCACACTTTAAACATGAAAACCTCTTAAAAACCTGAAGAAATTATTTTATGATTTTGAAAACCTTAAATTACAATTTAGAAAACTGAAAATCCAGTCCTTATTTCTTACGAGCTGTATTCTTCTCTCTCACCAGATGGTACGGTCTTCTAGGACAGGTGGTATTGTCTAAAGTACTTCTGTTCTTCGTAAACGACTTTCAATACTGTGGAGTCCTTGGAAGAGGTGTCGCCCATTCGGATACCTTTCTTGACACAGACGTAGTAGAGTGCCTGTAAGGAATGCTCCCTTTCTGTCCCGGAAATAAGGGACATACTAACGTATTCGCCCGTGGAATACCGTACATGGCGAATGGCGGAAGATATTTCATTCCAACAGTATAGCTGCCCAGTAGGGGCAACGTACAAAAACAATAAGAGTGGCGTTTGACGGCTTGTTTAGCCTGTATTCAAGCATGGAAGACTCATACCGATGTAATAATGTTAGTGTGATGCAGGATTAAAACTATCAATACCACGTTCGGTTAACTGGTAGGCTAATGTTTGACCACGTGCTCTACATCATAGCTGTGAGTGAGACGTGTTTTAAGAATGCCATAGAGTACGTTACTCCTCCAGTTCACTGATTCGTACGCTCTCCATGTCATTGTATTGCAGTCCACGTTTTGCTTTACCTGGTCACTTGATACCTCTTAACATACAGTAGTTACATGGCAGACTGATGAACGATAAAGGTTTGAAAGGAGTATACATATCATTGAACGGTTTATAGTCATATGGCGAAACATATAACAGTGTACAGAAACCTTTGCAGGATTTGTTTACAGTGCATCGGTACCATACGGGATGCTAATGATTTACGTGGTATTGTGTCCTTATCCACAGGTCGATATTTTGAGTATAAAGCATATTTATAAGGTACGGATAATGATCAAGTTCTGAGAAATCCTTGATTAATGATTATACAGATAAACAATAATATTTGCTGTTATATATGACAAATATTCATGTTTTTTTTATTTACTCAACGTAACCATTATTCAAGATAAAGATTTTTGACAGCGAATTCTTTTCTTGGAATGTGAAAGAATTATAAATAGTGTAAGTAGTAGACTATAGGCATCAAGATGGACAATTCATTTTGACCTGAGCAGCCTAACAGTGTAAATATTTTCATAATTAGTGATGATGCCAATGGACTATGAATTTTGGTCATCGATCATTTATCAAATGTTTTTTTCTCTAAAGTGTTGATATTTCTAGTGTACCCATTTGATATTATATGGAGAACATGTGTTCGCATCCCGACAGCTCACGGTCTTTCGGGGTATGTTACGTCTCCCCACCATACGAACACACATTCAGGATTTGATGTCTACCAGGTGACTACTCCACAGGAAAAACAAACATACTGAATTTAATTTTAAATCATGGCAAAAACAACAACAACAAAACACAATTACATTTACATTAAATCCCAACTATGCAAATCACAATTTGGAGCACACAGATGATGGTTCTAAAAGGGTCACAAATCCTAACATGTATCATCTGTGCTCCGCAGCTTGGATCAAAACGTGATCTCCTGAGGCATGCTGCAACACTCTCTCCTCAACACTTTTGAGTCCTTGAGTCTGTGTGGTGTCTCATTACACCCAAACCTAAACTTCACTAATAAAATTCACTCATAAAATGCACTTATGACATCGACGAAATGTTCATAGTTCATTGCACATTGCTTATATCAATAATAGCAATCAATAAAGAAATCACATTAAAGTAAAACACTACATAAGCATATACACTTATAGCACTTTCTATCTTTAATTACAACTGTACTTGAATCAATCTTACTGTCCGTTGTGCTTACGGTACATTTATTTTTACTTTACGTTTGGTTACTTTGTGGTGTTTGAAGCCATATTTTCAGTGTTGCCTTAGTAAACAAGAGTTTAGTGCTTTTCAGTCGGTCAACACGAATGTACCCAAAAGAGATGGGTTATGCCCTAATCCTGAAATAAATTACATGAGATTTTATTAATCTCATGAGGCATGCTGCAACACTCTCTCCTCAACACTTTTATTAATCTCATGTAATTTATTTCAGGATTAGGGCATAACCCATCTCTTTTGGGTACATTCGTGTTGACCGACTGAAAAGCACTAAACTCTTGTTTGGTTACTTGTTTATTATGTTTGTGTTACAATCATTCTCCTTTCCCTTACTCCAAATGCGGATTATAGTACCTTCTCCACTCTACAATAACCATGTTTATTAGTTATTAGCATCACCATATGTCCTAATGTTGGTCGTTAGCAAGTTGTTACAATTGTGTCAATCCTTATTTCGGGCTACCCGTCTGCATAAATTATCATTTAACTGGGGTTTCATGCCTTAAAGTGTGCCAGCAGCGTTTAGCAAAGTTACAATGTTATGAAACACTGACTTGGCTAAATCTTGTGCGATTTCTACGATTCAACGAGGTATTCATATCCTCTAACTGCCTACAATTGATTTATGCGACAATAACAATCAATTTCTCATTATATCAGATTACCAGTTCGTACATTGCCATTAGCCAGTACAGTCTCTCAGGGGTCGGTAGCTGCTAAGCCCACCCGTCGTGCAGATAAAAGGTTTGACCTGCTCTGCCCTGAAAGAAGATGGCCGTCTGGCTCGGTCTTTACCATCCAGCCCTCTCTCTCTAGTCCAGCTGTTGTGCCCATTACTCAGTCATACAATTTATAAACAAAGCCTTAACTGTTACACACACTATCACTTTCACGGACAAGGTGTAGAATTGTGCCATCATTATGATCGGAATATATCTAAACATTTACGTCCTATTCTTAGGGTAAATAACTTGGCTCAATAAGGCTCTCAAAAGTATTCTCAGCAAAGGAATGAATTTCTTATAGCTACGCCGTCTTGGGGATCGAATATGGCTCTAATTGCGTGCGAGAATGGTGTCCATCATTTTCCACCTCCACGATACGAAGAATTGGTAGGGTATCGCCAGATCCCTCCATAATAATGGTGTCACACCTCCCCGGGTGTATCATTCCATACTTTAGCTGATTTAAGGTGACACTGTTAATCCTTAATCGCTACAATGACGCTGGCTTGGCAGTACAGATACCTACACCTGTCTCCAACCGCTGATAAAAATATACCTGTACGCTCTAAGGCTGTACAATTATTATAACTTCGAAGAATGGCTCATAACGTCCTGACGTGCGTGCTAAAGAATGTTCCTTGCATTTATTTAAGTAAAAGTCCTGGCTTCTACGTTATATTGCTCGCTTCTAGCGGCTCAACAATTATAGCTGTTAGATGATTCGGATCATATGACACTTCTGTTACCTTCCGCATCTGGCTTGTTCATGACTTTATTTCGGCTGTTATCATACTGGCGTTAATTACTGGTATTAATTACTGGTTTTAATTACTGGCATTTCTCTACAACGCCTATTGCGTGTATTATGACAATTATTACATAGAAACAGGTATAAAAACATCCTGGCACAAATATATTTAACACTTTCACTTATTTCAACTTACAATTTCCCGCAATTGACACAATTTAACGTTTCATGGCATAGACATGCCGAACATTCATGCTTCTTTCGACTTTGACCTATTTATTACGTTATTTATTAACTTTACTATTAAATTGAACATGATCTTACGCATTTCCTGTCGTAAGTAAATCATTCTTGAGTTTCAAACTAGTTAATGCAAATATGAGGAATGCAAACTCATATAAATCTTTACTTCAAGTTCCCAATGGTACTTTTTATACAAATAACATGGCCATATGGTGAGCTGTACCGTCAAATTATAACATTGAAAGGTAGTTACATATTTTTCTCGGTGGTGTCACCCAGTAATACAGCATTGCACCCACCATGTTGCATTTTATCAAAGCATCATGGTAATCACAATAAACACTTCTTGTGGTTTTAGCGCACTTGATTCCACGTCGATTTCATACATTTTATATTTAACACTTACACTCATTTTTACAACACTTTTAACACATTTTATATCAAAAACACTTGAACACATTAATTATAATACACTGGCTTTATACACTTGTGCCTCCCTGGGCTTCGAATAGTTGCACGATTTCAGAGTTGCAGGCGTCGCGTTTCCCTGACGTATCCCGATTTCCAGTGACAGTCTCTCTAATCTGCGCGTACATCTCCTGTCTCACTCCTCTTCTATCGGCTCCCAGTAGTAATCCTACCTCAACTAAGAGTGTATCCTCTAGTGTGTGTGATCCTTCCTTCTCCAGATCGTTTTGCGTTACAATCTAGCGTCTGTTATAATGGATATTAATCACAATGCCTGCGATACTGTCCTCAATCCCATGACCTATCGTGTACTCTCACATGGTACTATAACGATAATATCTAGATCATAACTTCGCCTCTTGTATAATTTCATTGTCTTTCACAAGACTTCGCAACTTTCCTACTTGATAACACGTTATACTTGTGTAAATTAACTGCTTCAAAATTATGCGCGTCACATACTGTGTGGCTTTAAATTAACGTCAGCTTTACTGAGCTTCACTGTACCTTTCATTGTCTTTAGCTTTACTCTGCCCCTTATAAGACTTGCGTGCTCTATGGTGCGATTTTGTTGTAGGAGACTAGCGTGCTCCTGCGCATGGCGTTCGCTAGGAGACTTGCGTACTCCCCCGCATGGCGTTCTCTAGCAGACTGACGCTTCCCAGCTTCACTGCTCTTATAAAGGATTTGGGAAAAAATTTAGTTCCTTCGTTAGGCAGGAGCTTCCTTTTCTTTGCAATTGCATTTACCAGCCTGGTAATGCATGTTTCGGGAGCATCTTTACATGGAGGTTCCAAATCTGGCTTCGTGCAAGCAATCCGCTCGCTCAATTAATTATAATTAATTGATTTCTTTGATGGCGTGCCCACGCTGTGTTCCAGAGAATCCCCTGTCAACCTCCGCTAATGGATTTTCAACCGCATTGACTGTGATCGTCCGCCTCCTATGATTTCTAGGCTTCAATTTACATGTTTGATGTCTCCATAATTATCTCCTTGAGATTTCATGCACATGGATGTTACTCTCATGTCTCTCGATTGCTTGGTTTTCGAGTAATTAATTAATTCATCTCGGCTTCCTTCCCCTTCCTAACTTTTCTCTTTGTTTGAAGGCGGTTTCACAAGTCCCTTCTGGAGCTCCCCATTCCACAGGACGCTTGAAAATAGTACGCTGTGATGGATCTGGCAACCGTCTGACCTGCCCCTTCGTTTTACCGCATTTGTCAACTGTCAAACTGCCTCCAGTTCTTGGTTCATGGCTAAGATTCTGTATGTTATACCAACAACCATACAATTTTTCTCCTTATAACTGCTTATAATTCCTTTCAGATACACGGGATTAACCTGTGATTACCTCAGTAATCATTACTTACATATGTCTCGGGTTCCTTGTGGTTATTCAGAGATCTCGGGTTCGGTCCTCTGTGAAATCATGAGCATGATTCCTCCTTCTCAGAGTACCAGGTACAATGCCAGTCAGCATCCATACCCTCATGTACACTATATTGTATTTTGTGTGTGCGTGGAAACTCTTTTTCACTCATTTGATGGCTATTTTTGCATTTTAAACTCCATATTTTAATTCTAATAAAATGAGATTTTTCAAACCGAGAATCAGTGAAGCAAATTAGATTTTGTATTATGTTTTAATTTCACCCAGTTTGGCGCCCTGAGATATTGTTGGGTCTCGTGCCAGCTGATTTTTGGTAACGTGCATATGTGGTCGTTGGACTTCGGTCTAAACGGGCACATAAAATAAGATAGAAGGAGAAAATGGCATACCGAACGTGGGGATCGATTAGAATTTGATTTTGAGTAATTTACGGGAAAATGGTATATGTCTGGTATGGACAAATAGTTTGTTATGAGACCCAGTTAATTGGGAATTTTAAAATAGTTTGAGTTAGAGTTTAGTTTGGTCTGAATTTGATGTACGACGGCTTATCCGTTGGGGAGTCTTGCTGTTTTTGTTGTTTTTGGAAGTCTGAAAATATACAATTTCGTAGCATCCAGATCGAGGATATTTTGAATTTTGCATTTTTGATTGTTGTTATTTAATTATTAAAATTGTAGAGAATTTTGTATAGATTTTTTTTCTATCACGTCAACATTAGGGCATATTTCATTTTATTTTGAAAATTCCAAATACCATACTCGATTACATGCTATAGTTTTAAGTCTTCGTACTAGCCGACATTCTACCCCTAACACTATAATTACTGTTGATCATGAATGAGGTGATGAGGATTCTCACACGACTGGACGAGCAATCCAAAGGTGTCGAATTGCAGGTAGCTGGAATAGTGGAAAATTCCATTAGATTGGAAAATAGTCTTACTGAAACTTCAGATGCTCTGAGGGAATCTTTAAAAAATTAAGTATCTGAAAATTCAGAGTCACTAAAACACACACTGGGAAGTAAGTTAACTGAAAATTCAAGTTCTTTAGAAGCTGAAATGACTGAAAACTCACGTTCTTTGAAATGTAAAATCATAGAAAATTCTAGAACTTTAGTAAAGCAATTATCAGAAAATTCAGAATCTTTAATAGAAAGCTTAAAAACTAAAATGGCTAAACTATTTGAAAAATCTCAAGAGCTCGAAACGACATTAGCAGTTAACGCAAGTTCAATGGCGAGTACATTTTTAGATTCTGATCATAAAGTTCAATCTCTGGCTGATAGGTTAGAAAGAGGTATTAGGAAAGTAGGTAACGACATGCCGAGTTTGGAAATTCGAGTAAATAAAGAATACAGTGATATGACAATGCAAGTAGTCCAATGCCTATCTAGAGAATTCCATGAGTTGATCGTAGGAGAGCTAAAGGGAGGAGAAATTCAGGAGTTGAAGACTGATATTTAAACCACTGCAATCGAAGAAGTAAAAGAGGCTCTGAAACAGGAAACCCAGGAAGGAATCAAGGAGATTCGGGATACCTTGTCATCACACATTCAAGTAATATCTAAAGACTTACAGGCAGCACAGAACGATATTAATGATATATCAGGTTCCATGAAAAATCATGAAGAAATTATGAACAAGATTTCTTCTGATATGAAGTAAAATCACTAACTGACGGAAGAAATTAGGAAACGAGAAGGGGAGAATCGTAAGGAGATAGAGGAGGTCAGGAAAAATGAAGAAAATTCCCAAAGTAGGAACACTACTGATGAACTTAAGAAATTGGTGGGAGAAGAAAATGCCGAACTGAAGGAAAGGATGAGAAAATTGTCTAACACATTTTCATAGTATCAAACAGAGGCGAAAGACATGAAGAGTGTTCAGAATAGATCTTCAGTTTCAAGTAAGGATATTTCTTCTGAGAAACCGGAGGATGTTCTCAAAACAACTTATTCCGAAAAACAGGAAGAGGTTCCAGAATTTGCTCAGTCAACACAAATTGCCTTGTACAAAAATGTGGAAGACAAACCATCTAAATTTTCTGGATCAGGGACAGTCACACCAGTTGAATTTTTGAGGGAGGTTGAGGATTACCTCAAAGACTCGAAGATTTCTAAAGAACGGGAAATCCGAGTAATAGGCAAATTTTTGGATGGGCCAGCTTTGATTTGGTTTAGAGCGTTTAGATGAAGCCTGAATAATTATGAAGAATTTGCTGAAGCTCTACTTAGGAAGTTCTGGTCTCCTGAAACGCAACAACAAGTGAGAGTGGAACTATACTCGAAACGCTACTCCACTCCACGACCAACAATGTATTCGACTAATTTTGCAGAACAGTTGTCGAAATTACAACATTTAGAGCCACCTATGCCTGACAATCAATTGATAACAGCGCTTATCAGGCAATTTCCATCTGATGTGCAAAGGACATTGATTGCTGCCGACATCTACAACATGGAGAAATTCGATGAGGTGTTACAGAAGTTGCTCAGTTCTTTCACCAGAGAGGTGGAAAGAATGAAAATCATATCGTCTATGCTGTTATGGCAGAGCGGCATTCTCACACTGACTGGAAACAGGAAGAGAAAGCACCGAGGGATGAGCATGATAAAACAGAATGGGGCCAACATAATAACGGGTCATATCAGAACAGACCTTATGCAAGACCTGAAGGATCCGATAACCGTTGGGATTCATGGAAGAGGCCTGGATACAACCAAAGGCGATACCAGGAAGGAAAATATATTGGAACCCAACCGACAGGGAAGAGAAGTCCAAGCCTTGGAGAAGTTGAGACTACAAGCTATGAAGAGGGAAACGAAGAGTTAGGAGGAAACATTTTCGTCAACCCTTGCACATTGGAACACTCGTGTTGATCAGAAGACCTGTACCATCTGATGACATCAACCGAGTGTATTCAAAATTTGCCAGCCTATATTATGGACCATTCCGAATTGAAGAAAATTATGAAAATGGAAGTTACAAGATAGCAGACTTAAATACTGGTAACAACGTGGCAACTTTTAATGCATCCAGCTTAAATGTATACTATTCAAGAGTCAGATAAACATATGTGAATTCGAGATTGATGCATAAAAAATAAAAATCTATTTTTTTCCGTGTGAGGGGGTGGATGTACCCCTATCCACAGGTCGATATTTTGAGCATAAAGCATATTTATAAGGTACGGCTAATTTTGAATCCCGCGCGACTTTTGTTCTAGAAAGGGATGGAAACTATCACCGAGTGTATGTGGCGCGTACAGCAAGAACATTGAGGCCAGGTATTTATTAATTCTTGTCCGATGTTTTAGAGACACGGCAAGTACTACACTTTTCTGGCACTGGAAAAAGAAGAAGATTGAATTATCTCGGAAGGAAATCGGTTAGCCAGAAGCCGAAATATTAGCAAGTATTGTTTGAGGATTTTTGTCGCTATGACGTACCTATTAGCCAAGCTCATCTCCGCGTGGTGTAACGTGGAAGCCACGAGGAACTTTCTCGAAGCCCAGGCGAGTATATAAGGGGGCTGAAATGCGCCGAGAGGTCACTCACATTCTGTGCATGGTCACGACCACTCACATTCTGAGCATGGTCACGCGTCAGTCTTCGTTAAGCACTTTGTGCGCTAGTGAGCATGTTAATCTACTTGGAAGTTCTGAACCTAGTCAGTGAATATCGCCGGACCAAGTTATGGTCTATCTTTGAGTGATGGAATTTTTCACGGTGTGTAGAACTTATAATATTTCGTGGCGACATGATAGAGGCTTCGAACTCAGTGAAATATTTGGAAGTTAAGGCTATTAGTGGCCGCTTGACACTTAGACATTTTTCGTCGAATTGACATATGGTAGACTTAGTCTACAGTACCATTCAATATTATGGAACATTTGTTTCCAAGTTGTCAGTGACGAGCTGTTGTCTCGGTAGTTGGTAAGATCAGCCACGACTTGATACTATATTCTACGGAAACCAGTCTTGCATGGTCTGGTCATTAGACGACATTTGGGATCAGTTGTGCTTGGCGCGATTTGGGAGATGCAAAATCTCACCCATTAGGAGATTAGAGGGGCCCATCTGTATTCTTACGGATGTGTGCTAGGCACTACCTATTACCCGAACACAGGGACTAGCCAGCGATGGGACCAGTCATGCTTAGAGCGCGTCTGGGAGATGCATAATCTCATCCGTTAGGTTATTTATAATACGAACTTCAGATCTGAACCATTTGTATAAGATTCTAAGTGTATCAAAATGTGTATGGGTCACAGCTGCATCAAAACTACAACTGATTTGAGTATTATGGATCCGTTGGATCGAACCCATATTCTTCGAATAACGTCAGCTATTATGACATTCCTCATGGGCAGTATGGGAGGAACGTATTTTGAATCAGCTTCAGGACTAACAGTCATGTGCTGTTAAATTAATTGCGGATAGAGATGGAAGCGGATACGAGGATTTACCTACGCGTCCGATGGGACGGACGAATGGAGACACTTCTGGAAATGGAACTGTAATGGAACCAGCCAGGAGGCCCACCTCTACAAGAACTTCTGCAATGTAAGCTACAATTTGGATTTCATAGCTTATTGTATTTGGATATTTTCTTTTTGAAGAAATATCAACACACAACCATCTGTCAGTTTGCTGAGTCAAGCTAGATTATCGTTTTGAGTGTGCAGAACACGTTGTTATTCGATTTTGATGATGATGATAATTGTTGTTTTAAGGGGCCTAACATCGAGGTTATCGGCCCTATTCGATTTTGAGTCTATGGACTGCATCATGCGCAATTTAGTAAATTTTTTGTATTTTTCATCACGGTCATCAGCCGTAGGATATTCCAATCTTAGTTAGTTATTTTTGAGAAATGGATATTTTTTCTCCATTCAGGAATTCGAGCTTGAATATTTCAAGGAGTTTTTGTCCACAATTTCAATTTTTTTGGAAATCTGATAATGATATTTTAAATAATTTTCATAATAATAATATTCTCTGATTTATAATGATAATAATAATATCTTGTAATCTATTGTAATAATGATGTTTTGTGACAATTTAAATAATGATTTATAACATTTTGGAACAGGTTAGTCCATTTTTTTCGGTTTTAATTTCCGATTGTAAATGGTCTAATGCACACCCATATCTAACAGAGATATCATGAATTTTACTAAGCATTACGCAGTTGCGTTAAATAATTAGTGTCTTTTATGACACGGAATGCCATCGGAAGACCAAGGAAAGCCTGTATCAAACAGGGTTTTCTCGAGTTAATGTAAATAATCATAATAATGTGGTAATGCCACTATATGACGATTTCGAACAGAGGTAGACTCGATTTAAGGATAATGTAAATTTCTGTGATGATGACATTGGTACAAATTTATTGGAGGAGCAAATAAGCTTCGTAATGAACAAGCATGTGGCCTAATAAAAGAAAATAATGGTTAAAAATATATGTTGAAGGTAGGAGTGAATCTTGTCATTCAGTAGTGAGATGAAATCACACGAATGAATATAGTACAATGGTCAGCGTCAGCCATAAGGATGGTTAGACGGCTTATATATGAAAAAAAAAAGTTGCAAAAATATATATATATAATTACGGATTAACAATCAGTTGAAGTGAAAAACCCAATGGTTATTATCTGCAATCATCACATGTAAACTTTAATTACATTTAACGTGTCATATTTCAACTACCCACATATTTGTCAATACGATTTTGTCTAAGACAGACCCTAGATTAGACGATTCCTTACCGTTTGTCAGAAAAATGAATATAATATTAGAAAATACAACGCACCAGTAGAATGGGTATGTGCCGAAAATAAATATTGAAAATTATTGTTTAATGAGAAGCCATTCATTAATATCACGGATAATTATGTTTTGTATAGCATGCTGAACGAATTCTACACACATCAAAAAAAGTTTTGCATCACCTCGGTTCCAAGAGTTCCGGAACCGTTAAATACAAAGGGAATAGAGATCAACACAAACAACATTTCAGCTCGTTTTATTGCTCATGAGACCCACACATTGCATGTTGTACCATCATACAGCTAGACTTTCAGCATTTGTGGTCCAGATTGCAGTACACACCACTACCTCTAATACCCAGTAGCACGTCCTCTTGCATTGATGCATGCCTGTATTCGCCGTGGCATACTATCCACAAGTTCATCAAGACACTGTTGGTCCAAATTGTCCCACTCCTCAACGACAATTCGGCGTAAATCTCTCAGAGTGGTTGGTGGGTCAAGACGTCCATAAACAGCCCTTTTCAACATATCCCAGGCATGTTCGATAGGGTTCATGTCTGGCGAACATGCTGGCCACTGTAGTCGAGCGATGTCGTTATCTTGAAGGAACGCATTCACAAGATGTGCACGATGAGGTCGAGAATTGTCGTCCATGAAAACTAATGCCTCTCCAATATTCTGCCGATATGGTTGCACTATGGGTCGGAGGATGTCATTCAGGTATCGTAAAGCCGTTTCGGAGCCTTCCATGACCACCAGTGGCGTACGTCGGCCCCACATAATGCCACCCCAAAACATCAGGGAACCACCACCTTGCTGCACTCGCTGGACAGTGTGTCTAAGACGTTCAGCCTGACCAGGGTGCTTCCAAACACGTCTCCGACGATTGTCTGGTTGAAGGCATATGCGACACTCAGCGGTGAAGAGAACGTGATGCCAATTCCGTGGGGTCCATTCAGCATGTTGTTGGGCCCATCTGTACCGCGCTGCATGGTGTCGGGGTTGCAAAGCTGGACCTCGCCATGGACGTCGGGAGTGAAGTTGCGCATCATGCAGCCTATTGCGCACAGTTTGAGTTGAAACACGACGTCCTGTGGCTGAACGAAACGCATTATTCAACATGGTGGCATTGCTGTCAGGGTTCCTCCGAGCGGCAATCCGTAAGTAGCGGTCATCCACTACAGTAGTAGCCCTTGGGCGGCCTGAGCGAGGCCTGTCATCGACAGTTCCTGTATCTCTGTACCTCCTCCATGTCCGAACAACATCGCTTTGGTTCACTCTGAGACGCCTGGAAACTTCCCTTGTTGAGAGCCCTTCTTGACACAAAGTAACAATGCGGACGCGATCGAACTGCGGTATTGACCTTCTAGGCATGGTAGAACTACAGACAACATGAGCAGCGTACCTTCGTCCTGGTGGAATGACTGGAACTGATCGGCTGTCGTACCCCCTCCGTCTAATAGGCCCTGCTCATGCATGGTTGTTTACATCTTTGAGCAGTTTTAGTGACATCTATGAACAGTCAAAGGGACTGTATCTTGGATACAATATACACAGTCAACGTCTATATGCCGGAGATCTGGGAACCGAGGTGATGCAAAACTTTTTTTGATGTGTGTATAACTGAAAAATTAATTAGATTTTAGTGAAATTAAATAAAATTTTTGGATTTGAATAAATTACTGATTTTATTAATTTATGATAATTTTGTTGCTACTGTTATATGAGAAAATAAATATATTGATCTTGTCTAAAATTGGAAAATCAAGATAAAATATGAATGATTCAATTATTTAATTATATTTTTGAAATATGATAATAATTTGACGTCATAGTCAAGTGAAACAGTTATTTAATGAATGTAAATTATGGATCTAGAACAAATGATCAAATAAATCTTCAGATGATCAATTACTCAACACAACGATTATTCAAGATACAGATTTTTGACAGTGAATTATTTTCTTGGAAAGTGAAAGAATTATAAATAGTGTAAATAGTAGACTATAGGCATCAGGATGGACAATTCATTTTTACCTGAGCAGCCTAACAGTGTAAATATTTTCATAATTAGTGGTGATGCCAATGGACTATGAATTTTGGTCATCGATTATTTATCAAGTGTTTTTTTCTCTAAAGTATTGATATTTCTATATTGTAATTTGTTTGTGCCTGAAAATTCTTTTTCACTCATTTGATGGCTAGTTTTGCATTTTGAACTTCATATTTTAACTGTAATAAAATGAGATTTTTTTAGAAATTATAATATTTTCATTTCTCCCTTCTATCATTATTGTTGCATCGAAACGAGAATCAGTGAAGCAAGTTAGATATTGTTTTATGTGTTAATTTCACCCAGTTTGGCGCCCTGATGTATTTTTGGGTCTCGTGACAGCTGATTTTCGGTAACGTGCATATGTGGTCGTTGGACTTCTGTCTAAACGGGCACAGTATATCCATGTTACTTACTAGCCGGAAAGAAATGTAGGCTACTTAAGCAATTGGCATTTGATGTACTTTATTATCGAACGTGCCACCTTGAGAAAGTTGAAACAGAGGACAAACATCCATATTTATATACAGAAGAAGCTTTGGAAAAATGAGTGCTTCCATGTTAGTCATGATGTAAATAGCTGCACAGCCCATTTGTTGTTACGGGACATTACACAACCAGGTGAGTATGGTATTTCTTCACAGTAAGTATTCGAGTCTTATGTTATGTTTATTTTTCACAACATTCTCTATGTACTGGAATATGTATAGCCCATTATTGAGTATAGAAAGGGTTGGAGCGATTTCACAAATTCACTATTGACATACTGTATAATCATAATACCTAAGAGTTATACAGAGAAACACATTAAAGGTTTGATTTTTGGGTTCGTCTGTTTGTCGTAAGAGGGCCGAAGTTATGAGTTATTAAATATGGTGGTAGGACCAGGGTCTGGGCACTCTAGAAAATTGCCACATACCTCAGTTTGAGACCTACAGTGTATTCTTTTCTGCCCACAGGGTAGCGCTGCACCACACTTCCATAGCGACATGAGTTTTTAAACATGAGATTGGGATACCAATGGATCGATTGTGGTGGGAATGATCAGAAAGTCTACGCCGACATAACTCGGGCGATTTTTACTGCAGGGTTATGTAAAAGATTCAGTGTTTCAGTCTTCACTACTAGCCAACCTAACAGAACTGCGAACTCGTATCAACAATGCCTTTCAAGATAAAGATAGAGGCATGTTACATCGAGCGTGCGAATATTTTGATTATAATTGTAGAATTGATGTCTGCACGGTAAGTAAGGAGGCAATATGAAGCACTGGGAATTGATGTCTGCACGGTAAGTAAGGAGGCAATATGAAGCACTGGGAATTGATGTCTCCACGGTCGGTAAGGAGGCAATATGAAGCACTGGGAATTGATGTCTCCAGGGTCTGTAAGGAGGCAATATGAAGCACTGGGAATTGATGTCTCCACGGTCAGTAAGGTGGCAATATGAAGCACTGGGAATTGATGTATCCACGGTCAGTAAGGTGGCAATATGAAGCACTGGGAATTGATGTATGCACGGTCAGTAAGGAGGCAATATGAAGCACTGGGAATTGATGTCTCCATGGTCTGTAAGGAGACAATATGAAGCACTGGGAATTTATGTATCCACGGTCAGTAAGGAGGCAATATGAAGCACTGGGAATTGATGTCTCCACGGTCAGTAAGGTGGCAATATGAAGCACTGGGAAGTGATGTCTCCACGGTCAGTAAGGTGGCAATATGAAACACTGGGAATTGATGTCTCCATGGTCTGTAAGGAGGCAATATGAAGCACTGGGATTTGATGTCTCCAAGGTCAGTAAGGAGGCAATTAAAGCACTGGGAATTGATGTCTGTATGGTCTGTAAGGTGGCAATATGAAGCACTGGGAATTGATGTCTCCATAGTCAGTAAGGAGGCAATTAAAGCACTGGAAATTGATGTCTGTATGGTCTGTAAGGTGGCAATATGAAACACTGGGAATTGATGTATCCATAGTCAGTAAGGAGGCAATATGAAGCACTGGGAATTGATATCTCCATGGTCAGTAAGGAGGCAATATGAAGCACTGGGAATTGATATCTCCGTAGTCTGTAAGGAGGCAATATGAAGCACTGGGAATTGATGTCTGCACGGTAAGTAAGGAGGCAATATGAAGCACTGGAAATTGATGTCTGTATGGTCAGTAAGGAGGCAATATGAAGCACTGGGAATTGATGTCTGCACGGTAAGTAAGGAGGCAATATGAAGCACTGGGAATTGATATCTCCGTAGTCTGTAAGGATGCAATATGAAGCACTGGGAATTGATTTCTGCACGGTAAGTAAGGAGACGATATGAAGCACTGGGAATTGATATCTCCATGGTCAGTAAGGAGGCAATATGAAGCACTGGGAATTGATATCTCCGTAGTCTGTAAGGAGGCAATATGAAGCACTGGGAATTGATGTCTGCACGGTAAGTAAGGAGGAAATATGAAGCACTGGAAATTGATATCTCCGTGGTCAGTAAGGAGGCAATATGAAGCACCTGGAGTTGTGTCAAGAATTGAAATGATAGAAGCCATTTTTCAGTGTTGCCTAGTTTTATTAAAGAAAGCTTTCTAGTGGGTCAACACATATTGTGCCCAATTACATTTGACGGGAAACAAGTGTTTGTATAATTTAATTTGGCACAATTTGTGTTCACCGACTCGAAAGCTTTCTTTATAATTGTGTGAGAAAGAAACTCTATACGACTGTTTAATTTAGTGACAATATGCCAAATAATTGTCAGAGTAAATTTGTGAAATCGTTCCAATCATTGGTAATAACCCTGTACACCCCGTCGCGTTACCACCCAATGAAGTGGGTACATGGGCACGGTTGTGAAATGGGGGTGAAGCAGGCCTGCAAGCCAGCCCGACCTTGCCTGTGTCATTGATTCTAGCAACGTGGTTAATGATGAATTAGAAAATACACATCTCTGTACGCATGAATGATACCGATTTATTTCAAACACTTTTTAAAATCTTGGATGTTAATTAAAGCTTGTCCAACAGGGCAGCCCCAGTACTGGGGGGAGTCTTGTAAATAATTAATGAAAATGCTCCGCAAAATATTATTAAATTAGTACACGTTTCGATCCAAAAATGGGACTTCCTCCAGCTAATTGGAATCAAACCTTATGAAGCTAATCTAATAAGACTGTTGAAAAATGAAATTAACAAAAATATATACAGGTTGAAATGAAGAAACTGGAAAACAATGATTTCTTTTCAATTAGAGCCTAAAATATAGGGATTCATTCAGGTTATAGCACGGAGTGATTGGATCCATGTGCGGTATTTAAACATTCTATGAACGACTACGAGAATAGCTGGCAATTGTGACTTTAAATTTGGTAGATGTGGAGAGTGGAAGTTCCATCTATCAGTTTCAACTTCACAACCATACATCATGGCTCCAATGAACAGTTTGAAAATGCATCTTTAGAGTGTTTTTTGAAAATTATAAATAAATATTTTGAACCCTATTGTAACCAAATTATGGGCAAGGATATCCATTTTATTTTATTTCAAATTGATTTTATTATCTTACATGTTACACGAATACTTATCCATTAAATTTTTAATATTTATTGTTGCAGATTTTTTAGTTTATATTTTAATGTTCTTATTCATTGTTTTCCAGTTTCTTCATTTCATCCTGTAGGCCTATATATTGTAGTTAATTTCATTTTTCAACAGTTCTATTAGATTAGTTTCATAAGGTTTGAATCCATTTTGCTGAAGAAAGTCCCATTGTTGGATCGAAACATGTACTATTGTGATTACAATTTGTACTGATTGGCGGAGCATTTTGATTCATTATCTATTAATCGATACGACAATTTTATAACATTTTCCTATATTGGTAAATGTTTTTGCTTTTTGTAATTAATTAAATAAATTAATAAACACACAAATAAATAAATACATAAATAAATGAGTAAATACAGAAATACATAAAGTAAATCAATAAATTCATAAGTACACTAATAAATACACAAATGTATAAATAAATAAATAAGTAAATACACAAGTACATAATTTAAAATATAAATAAATACATAAATAAATAAATGCTGTGCCTGTCCACCCAAGGCAGAGATGTGGTAATCCAATCCCATATGCGCTTAAATCCATGATCACACGAATCCATACACCATCATGCATCTGAACTGGACCCGCAGGATGAAACTCCTGTCTCGGGGTGTAACGGGTATACATTTGGAAGGTAGGATGAGTAATAGTTCAGAATACATCTCCATCTCTTAAGGTAGAGAATATAAAATTTGGTTGAAGTCCAATGGATAGCATGGACGTTCCATGCAGTTAAACATTGCATCTAACAGCGCGCGTAAAATCATGTTGGCATCAATGACATAGCCTACATGTTTTGGTCAGAAATAATCTGAAATAATATGATCTATTGTTGTGTCCATTTAGAATGAAATCCATTAGTTAGTAGAGAAGTTACATGCATTTTAAAATTGGACCTATCAGCAGGCTTAGAATCATGTTGGCAGCACAGGCGTAGTTACTCCAAATTAATCTAGAATGCCAGGTACTATACGTGCGCAAAGTTTAGAGCTATTGGCTTGCATACTTTCTGATATATTGATATTAGGGTAACAAAAATAGAGACAGTATTTATTAACAGTTGGCAGCCCTGGTTGCTCCTAAATATACGCATAGTCATATCTGTTATGGTATACATAACACACACGAAATTTGGTTGAAATCCAAATGAAAGTATAGAAGTTACATGTATTTAAAGTTGGACCTCTCAGCAGGCTTAGCATTATGTTGGTAGCACTGACGTATATAAATTACTCCAAATTAATATAGAATGTCAGGTACTATGCGTGTACATAGTTTAAAGCTGTCTGCTTGCATACTTTCTGATATATTGGTATTTGGATAAAAACAATAGGGAGTGCATTTATTAACAGTTGGCAGCCCTGGTGGCTCTTAAGAATATGCTCATTCATATCGGTGTATGTACACATAGTACATACGAAATTTGGTTGAATTCCAATTGATAGTGTAGAAGTTATATGCATTTAAAAATTGGACTTATCAGCAAGCTTATAATCATTTTGGCAACACTGCCATCTATGGCCTCCTGGAAATTAAACTGCAATATTATTATCTATACGTGTGCCAATTTTGAAATAGCTCCCATTCATACCTTCCACGATATCCAACATGGAGCTCAAATTTCAATTGTGATTTTTCAGCAGTTGGTAGCACTGACATCATTTTCAAATATGACCGTGAGATATTCAGGTATAGATCTTTACTCCTACCAAATTTTGTTTCGATTGCTCCAGCCGTTTAGGAGTTGATAGAGGGGGGGGGGGGGACACACACACAGCCTGCCAGCCAGCCAGACAGACAGACAGAAGGACAGACAGACAGACACACATTTGCCCGATCTCATAAGTCTACTTTTTCCTCATTTTTGCAAAATGTGAAATGTAGGCTAATAACTCTCTTATTGGGTGTCGAAATTTAAGAATGTCTATCTACAGTAAATAACGGAACTGATAGAAAACCAGCCTAACTTTATGTACCTGAATACCTCCAGAGGCGCCCTATCAACAAAAAACAAGAAAACAGTAGCAAAATGACAAAAATCCCCATCTCAATCCTTAGCTTATTATGCTTAATAGTGTTATTGATCGTACGTTAGCTTTACATGATCTACGTGTTAGCATCTCAGCACAACATAATCCAATAAATTTAATAATAATATTAATATTAATAATAACAATACTACTAACAATACAATAAACCTATCTTAACTATTATAATAACCCAATAATGAACTAATGACGTTAGTAGGTCTACTCCACATTAGCCTAGGTTTGATCCATCACAGCGACTGAAATAACACCAAATTCAATAATAATATTATTAATAACAATACTACTACCGGTACTACTTATAATAATGATAATTATGTTAATCCTATCCAATTATGGTGTCCGCCACTGCTAACATTTAACGTTCAATCGACCTAAGTTTAGAAAAAAGACAGAATGTTGGCACCGACACATAATGCCATAGAGAATAGTTTTTTTACACTTCATTTACATGTGGGTTGTCATCGTAGCTCATCAGCTGTTACAGATACATAAATCACTGCCTGTCGTTAATTATCAACTTGAGATCATATCAGATCAATTAATTGTTGTGATTATTTACTTATTTGTCGTGCTAAATCCAACTTATTATTATCACTTTACGAAACGCTTGCAATCCGGGAGTATTTTAATATTCTCAAGGTTGCCTGCCTGTACTTAAATTGTGAACGTTACTTCTCAAGTTTTTATACTTCCCCTGACCGGCAAAAAAAGTGGAACAGTAATTTAAAAAGTATAAAATTAGCCATGAAAAAGATGTAATCACATTTTAAAAGCTTTTCACGCATTAGGACACACATCTGAAACATCCGTGAATAGAAATTGACATTTCTTAGGGTGGTTTATTACCACCAATTACCCCCAATCTTCGATGAGCCTAACAAGCTGTCATGGACGCTAAGGGTGGAAACACTCGTTTTTAGTGACCAGTGTTCCCGTGCAGTGCAGTGCAAAAATTAACACTGTTTTGTTTGGAAAAAAAAAAAAAAAAACAGCCCAAAAGAACATTAGTAAAAAATAGAAAATTGTTAGATTTGTGAAATGTAACGAAATTTGTGAGTTAAAGCGTGTTGTAAAACATGTTTCATTATTTTCTGTAGCCAACCATCTAACATTTACATGAATAATGCAAATATTGGAAAACCGATACATTTTAGTGGAATAAATTAAGAAATTACATAAAAAATTGAAGTGTTCCACTTTTTTTGCCGGTCAGTATATATTGATGGCTTTATCTCACTCACACGAGCGCAAAATTATATTCGAGATATTCGTTATTTTATACTGCACTCTGTCACATAGTAATTTCCCACTCTCGACCGCACGAAAATAGAAATGTATAACGATGGGATGCGAACATGTCGTGTCGGACTCAGTGTTCACGAAAGTAATTTCAGGCTTCTTCCTCATGTGAAGAACGTCGAACCAATCATTGTTGAACAAATCCTTTACTTCTGTTTTCACATATATCATTCGAGAATGTTCCAGACTGTCGGTTAAATAGTATAAAATTAATTCGTATTTTTACACAACAAATACTGCAGATTTGAATACTGGTAGGCTATTATATTGGCAGAGTCTGCGAGCGCCTCTTCCCGCAGTTTTTGTTGTTGTTGTCGTGTGGCCTCGTCAGAGGCCGAGTGCAGGTCTTTCTATTCGACGCCCGTGGGCGACCTGCGCGTCGGGATGAGAGATGGGATGGATGAAGATCAATGAAACTGGACAAGGATGTGGAAGGAAGCGGCCGTGGCCTATCAGAAGGTACCGTCCCAGCATTTGCCTGGTGTTGAAAATGGGAAACCACGGAAAACCATTTCAAGGACGGCCGACGGTGGGGCTCGAACCCACGCGTCTACCGAGTCAGCAGAGAGCTTGGTCCCATGACCTAACGCTGCGCTTTAGCCAGCTGAGCCACTGCTGTCGGCTTCCCGCAGTTATTCAGCTAATTCTAATGTCACGCGATATGCCAAAGCAGATATTCCACTCGTCAAATTTAATTTATTTCTTGTGCGGGCAGAGATCTTAGTTCGATTCTCTTGGAATGACAAATATGGTCAAATTACACACACACACACATACATACACACATACGTACGTACTTACGTGTAGTGCCCGTCCCCATAGAAATACGAAGGACAATTGTTCGGCTAGTAGCGTTACAACCCGTCGGGGGTATATAATTACAATGCGTAAATAAATATTGTGCGTATAATTATTTTATAATCATTATTTACAATCCCATCTTCCTACTCCAGGAATTTTAAATTCATCCACATTCTATACGATTGAGTAATGCATTTAACACTCTCCATATTTTTGTAACATAAATAATACACGAGCTACTTTTTATATATTTATGCATTGGAATCTGATTCGGTAGGAGGAGATCCCTTTAATCTCAGGGGTATACGGGATCATTGACAGATGGATTCTTACCAAACCCAATCCAACAATGCATAAACTTGACCTACTCAACCAAGTAAAGGATCTAGCCAAAATGACAACTCCAAAATTGTCTATAAAATATCCCAACACTCCATTTATTTATTCCTCCAAACACACGCCAAATAAATGCGCTCCTAAAGAAATCCTCTGCTAAATCCTACGCGACATTAGGCAATAATTTAAATTAAATATTACATAATTCTCTCTGTTGTATTAGCAAATTCAATGTTCTTGGTTTCAATTCATAAAATGATAATAATAAAAAGCCTACCGCGAGTCTTGCGTGAACTTCAAGGGGATTAGCAAAAAATCAATATATCTTTGAAATTAAAACATTTTTCTTGCGTTTGTCTGTCACTGGTGTCATTAAATTCACCATAAATAAACACAGACATTCTGCTGTCACAACACAAAATGGTGACTTATCACTGCTCTGTTATTTACACAATATTTATTTTTATTCTATGCATCGTGTCTCATTGTACATCCTGACCTTCAATGTCAAATCTTCTAGTTAAGCTACTCTGTTTATTGATAAACAATTTTCGCTGTACATAATCAGCTCATTTTCAAAACATTAAAATTCTTACACTTTTTACCCTGCAAATAACACCATTCCCAATTGTTTGTGTGTATAATTATTTTATAATCATTATTTTCAATCTCACCTTACTACTCCATGGTTTTTAAATTCATCCACATTCTCTACAAATGAGTAATGTCTGTCACACATTCTATAAATTTGTAACATCATTCCATGTCGTCACTATCGATAAATCTTTGCCACAATCCTAACATTTTCAACTCAATTAAGGTTGTCAATGGGTAAAGTCATAACCAGAAAATAAACAACTCTACTCTAATATTCACAATAATATTCCTTCCAGAGATATGCCTTGTATGGGACTAGCTTACTTCTCAAGTGTCTTCAATAACAGAGATATCGCTGACTGTAACAACTACACCATACAATCACCAATGCTTCCAACTAATGTGCATTGCATACGGTTCTTAAGCAATCCTAATAATGGAGGCGGGTTCTTTGAAGATCTCTAATGTCTGACACTCTATTGTAACTCAATATAAAGCAAGTTTAGTGATCACCTTATATATTTGCTCTACTAACAGGTACAAGTCCTCCCATAAACATTATTACTTAAAATTCATGGCTCTTCTACAAACATATCTTTCAGATTTCAAACTGCATTATATTCATGTTGTAGCGCTTCGGGCGTCTGGTACTCACGTTACGTGACCAAAAGTAACGTTCTGTGCCACAATGAAGTGCAACACATAAAAAGTTAACCAGAATAAAAAATACTTACTGCTTACCTGTTCTGATAGAAATACTAATTTGCTATTGTGGGAATAAGGATGCCTTATGTCTAAAACTATCTACTGATAAAGAAAAAACTATCATGTGCAGAGACAAGTATAAGATTTATTTAGGTAAAATACAGCATATAGAAGTGACGTTTAGTAAGAATATTATAAGATAAATAATAATAAAGCTTGAATTTACATTTACGGAGACGAACTATACAAATTGGAGGTTAAGAATTAAGTAATTTGAATTTACACGAAAACTTTGAAGTTAAATTGCCGAAACGATAAAAACAGAGGTCATGCGTAGATTTTTATATGTGAGCTCACCAGTTGATGACTCGGAGATTGCCACGACATATTGTCATAGTCGCGGGCTTCTTTCTTGTTGGCGGTCGGCATTTATGGAATGTTGAATTCTTCTCCCCCTTCCAGCGTGGCGATGAAGATTTTAATCTTACAGACGAACCGGGACGTGATTATGCCCGCTGTCTACTGATACCAGTGAATGGATCTAATCCAAAGTTCACGTTGGGTTGTATAATCTCAAACACAATCATACTCTCTTAGTAATATATTTAAAATGCTTAAACAGTTTGTTTGACCACTGGCATGTTCGAAGACCAGCTACCAGGGCTTAAGTTGAAAATGTTCAGAGTCCGTCCGTCTTAAGACAAATAGTCAGACGTGGTCTCTCCAAAAGTTTGAAAATGAGTCTCTTCCCATGGCTCCGACAGCTGGGTATATCTCAGTCCAAAATCCCACTCTTCCCGATTCTCGACAACCAATCTGTTTACCCGTTATCACAGCAACCCCTTCCATCTCTCTTGAATATTCAAATCTAGCGTTTCAATTCGTTCCTGGATCAAAGCGATGCTACGTCATAATTTCTGAGAGTTGTTCACCCGTCGTCCTCGAGTTAGTTAGCTTGCGTGACGTAGGCTGCGACCTGCTGGAAATCCATTGTAACCAGCCCAAGTCTCACCCGGAAAGTTGTTTCAAGATTCTGGGAATAATGGCTAAAATGAGCAGCCTCTCTGCTGTGCGCCATCCGCTCTCTTCGCTCATCTCTTGTGCAAGACCATACTCTGCTCGTCCTAACTTCATCCTCTTCATCCTAATAAACTTAGGAATCGTGTCCGTGTCCCTGCACCGTAAGAGAAACGTCAGCGAAGAAAGTTGCTGGGCTTTCTTCTTCCGTAGCTTCTCGAAGCGGCGAACCAGGTTGGTAGTTTCCTCCCCGTAGAGGCGACTGATTAACAGCCTAGGCTTTCACGGCCGGCGTTCGTAATTAAGTACAAGTGTTTCGGGCTTGAAGACCGTGGTCCAGACAGGATATCTCCCGACGTTTCACCGGAAACTGCGTCCGGCATTTTGAAGGGTTCCGCTCCTTTACTTGGTCATCAATTTAGCATGGTGAGCTGAGGGTTCTCTACGCAGTCCGGCTAGATCGTCTGGTCTCACGTAAGTTACATGTTGCGGGGTGCGGCACGTGCTCTGGCTTCGGCGACCGAACTTGCGAGGCCCTATGTGCCAACGGATACAGCAATAAGGAGATTGAGCGGGCCTCACATCCCAGGCGCCGGAGCACGAGGAAAGAATCTTAGGAAACTCCGGTGGCCACCGCATTCCTGCCGTACGTGATGAAGGTGACGGACAGGATAGGCAAATTACTGAAGACCTATGGGGTGAAGACGGTTTATAAAACCACCGCCAAAATCCAGGACTGCTGCGATCCGCTAAAGACAAGTGCCACCCACACTCCACTGCAGGTGTCTACAGAATCCCGTGTTCCTGTGAGCAGGTGTACATAGGAACCACGAAGAGGAGCGTGACTACCAAACTCAAGGAACACAACAGACACCGCCGCCTGGGTCAAACTGAGAAATCGTCAGTCGCTGAGCATTCTCTCTTACCCGGTCACGATGTACAGTACGGGGACACGGATAGATTCTGCACGACCACACACTACCACGCCAGGCTGCAACGGGATGCCATAAAAATATTCAAACACCCCGACAACTTCAATCGAAAGGAAGAAATTGAACGTGTGCGTAATACATGTATTTCGGCCCTTAGGAACACCAAGGCCAAGATATCACGCACACATCAACATGAAGAACCTTCCCGCTACAGCCCGGCAGTCGCCCAGGGAACACCTGACCCTCATCAACATGTACGCGAGACCAGACGATCTAGCCGAACTGCGCAGGGAACGCTCGGCTCACCATGCTAAATTGATGATCCAACTGCCTTCCAGCCGTTAATTCATCGCCACCACCAAGCTCCACCCAACCAACAGTCATATCCTTTCAAGCAACAATACCCCACTACAAACCGTTACTCATTGTTTCAAGCCACTTCTTCATTCCACTGCTGACCAAGGAAAGGAGCGGAACCCTTGAAAATGCCGGACGCAGTTTCCGGTGAAACGTCGGGAGATATCCTGTCTGGACCACGGCATACAAGCCCGAAAAACTTGTACTTAATTAATAATAATAAAAATTAATAATAATAATAATTTCATAAAATTACTTCCTGAATACATATAATAATACTATGGCTGCATAAGAACTCATTTATAAATAGAGATCTAACTAATTAATATATACAGATAAGGAGACGAATTCAGAATATTACAATGTCAGGCAACAACATTATTAACTGACTTTAATTTCCATGATAATATTGATATTAAACGATTTTAACATCATCAAGCATCAACCTTATCTATCTGACCTTCATTGCAATTGCAATAGCTGACACCTCTCTCAAGAAAAAAAATCGCTCGGCTACGGCAAATTCAACTACTGTTCCAATACATTATTCCAAGTACTGAAACTATCGATAATTAAATATTGAATGTTTTCTAAACCTACCTGAAATACGCTTAAAAATGCATACTGAGCAAATTATGTTCTAACCGTGAGAACTTAACAATATTGGTATTATTACCTTGGGGTATTGTCGAAGTTCAATTAATTATAGTGACGTTTAACTGCAGGCAGCTTATTTCAAAATGCACATTGAAATATTGAACATTGAAATATGTGTCACTCTTTTGTGAAAATTTACAAATTTATTTACACTGTTGTTTCCATCTGATATGCACGGTGAAACGTTGAATAATTTATAAGTTCCCCTTCTGAGCATGGCAGAAAATTTTATAATTCAACACACTGCTATTTTATGTCAGAAGGTCTCCTCTTAAATATTCGCCGTCACGTCTCGATCACCTGCGGACTTACCTATTTTGTTGCCCCACACAAAATATCATCAAGCCCAATAATAATAATAATAATAATAATAATAGAAATAATAATAATAAAAATAATAATAATAATCAATCACCAATTTGGAGTTGATCCCATCACCGGAGCCACTATAACATGGACCGAAAAATGAAGGAAGAAGCTCAGCGAGAGGATGAAGAGATTTCGGAAGGAAAAGAAGGCCAACACATCAGCTAAGCAGGTTCAATCGTGCTCCTGAGTAGGGCATAACGATGTAAAAGAAAATAAAAAATGATAATATTAAATTCGCTTCTTTCAACTGCACATTTTATATATCGCGTATTTATTAACCGAGTAAGGCCCTTACTTCACTAGTTTTGTCTCAACAACTAGAGATCCGCACTTTGAAACGCTGAATATTTTCAGCTCCCTGGCGTCTATCATGCCAGAGAAGCTTCTGATTTTTCTCCGCGCATCAATCTAGTTTCCTGGCGTTCCTTACGGTATTTTCCGCGTTTTCCTTTTCGCGATTTCCAATTTCTTAAATATTTCCTCGCAGAGTAATTCTTCACGAAAATCGCATTGTAATAACAAATATATATAGGCCTTCTACTTTTCTCCGTAACCAAATTTTCTTCTTAATTATCGGTAAGTCCAGCTATTACGCCTCCTCGTCACTAAATTCGTTCGCTTCCGATTGGCACGTAACGCCACGTGGTTTGGCACGCGCACGCGCCCTTCTCTCCTCTCGCTGCTTCATAAAGCTTTGCCACATTTCCTTTGACTTCTCATAAATATTAAATAATAAATATTCTATTTCCGCTATTTCCCTTTGTCGGCATAAATCCATTAGTTTCAATAAAGTCGTTTCATTTGCTTTTCTCTCGCGTTTCTCTTCTTTTGTTTCTCGATTGCCATTTGGTTTTCCTAGATTCTCGCCTTTCTACTGTTAGTAAAATCAAAAGTAGGCGATGGAAAATTACGTTTAGTTTGTTTTACGGGTATCATTTATTTTATTACTCAATTATCTGGCATTTCTTGCGGCACGTGCTAATTACCGACAAGCACTCCCCATTAATTTCGCCCCATGCCTGGGTTCGTTTTGATATAAATATACCGGGTGATACAGCAGCCCTTTTCAATATCGTTTTCTGAAACCCAAATATCGCGTGGTGGTAGGAAGGTCGATAATTCTCTGCTTGCATCCGGTATGGTACTAATGCACTGCAAGCATATCCTGCAAAAGATGCTGAACCCTATTATTTATCCCTCGATGTGACTACAGACTAATAAGAGGGAAAATTATTAGTGTTCAGGGTCGTTTGCGGGATATGCTTGTAGTGCATTAGTAGCATAAGGCAGAGAAATATCGACCTTCCTGCCAACACGCGTTAATTGGATTTAAGCAAACGATATTGGAAGGGGCTGCTGAATCACTCGGTGTACATACAATACATAAATAATTAAATAATTTATTTATAAATAAATAGATCTCTACTTAGTATAAAACAGAGTCCCCGATTCTTGGATGTTACAGGTAAACTCGAGAACCACTGGATGGATTTTGATGCGGGTTTCACCATTCTGTAAAGGATATCTCGAGGATGATTTCTGTACAAAATAATTTATTTAAGATTAAAGAAAGCCGAGCAGTAACGATTTCAGTGGAAAAGTCGAAACAAAACCTGGTGTCCGAGCGCTTTGTAAGCTTACGCTGGGCAAACCGTTAAAAATATCTAAATACTATGAGTGTAAGAATTGTTCAGCATGAAAAGCTCTACAAAAAATCCGCGAGAGCATATGTTTATCTTCAATACATCGCCCACTATTAAGTGTTTTTACGTTTTAATTTCTTCCAAACAAGTCCATTCAACTACTGAGGCGACAGTTTACGAGCTAGCTAAGGGCGAGTATATCATCCCTGTTACAGCCTATCTAGTGGGCGAACCTATTACCCCAGATACAGCCAGCAGCAAACCGTTGAGTCGTGTTGAGTTAAGACTTCTGAGAAGGGTGGTTGTGTTTGGAATATCCCTGGAAGTGCAACTCGGGTTTTCTTCATTTCGCCTGTGAAACACAGTCACGTTAAGATTCGACGGAAAGGAGATTTGAGTTTCATTCACCTCGCCATTCCCTGGAAGTGCAACTCTCATTTCGCCTGTGAACTTTTCGTTTCGCAAAATTCACAGTCAATTTAAGATTGGACGGAAGGGGGATTATATTATATTAAATTATACTGATTGGCGTATAATCTCTACTTAGTATAAAACAAAGTCCCCGATTCTTGGATGTCACGGGTAATATCGAGAACCACTGAATGGATTTTGATGCGGTTTTCACCATTCTGTAAAGAATATCTCGAGGAAGGGTTCTGTAGAAAATAATTTATTTATAACCAAAGGAAGTCAAGCACTAACGATTTCAGTGAAAAGATCGAAAAAAACTGGCGTCCGTGCACGTTTTAAGCATACGCTGGGCAAACCGTTAAAATATCTATATACTATGAGTGTAAGAATTGTTCAGCATGAAAAGTTCTACAAAAAAGCCCGGGAGAGCATATCTCTATCTTCAATATATCGCCTACTATAAGCGTTTTTACGTTTTCATTTCTTCCAACTATCTCAATTCAGTTACTGAGGCGACAGTTTACGAGCTAGCTAGGGGCGAGTCTATCACCCCAGTTACAGCTTAGCTAGCGGACGAGCTTATTGCCCAAGATACAGTCAGCAGCAAACTGTCGAGTCGTGTTGAGTTAAGACTTCTGAGAAGGGTGGTTGTGTTTGGAGTTTCCCTGGAAGTGCAACTCGGCTTTCCTTCATTCCGCACAATTCACAGTCAAGTTAAGATTGGACGGAAGGGGGAGTTGTGTTTCATGCACCTCGCCATTCTTAAATTACGTCTGACAAGAATTTGTTGCACATGCATCTCCATGATAATATAATTAATAGTCCAGTCAGTGATTTTAACCCATCATTCCGAGACGTAAAACGGATATTGGTCGTTGTTCATTGACATTAAAAAAATCACGTAATGCATTCATAACTCTTCCCGGGCGAAGTCGGGTCGGGTTGCTAGTAACTATATAAATAACAATTCGATAAACATTTGCTTGACGGAGTACATATGCTGACCAATGTGTCCTGTGTATGTAGCACATGTAAGGTTTGATGTAGCTAGTGACTGGTACTCTGAAGCCTTCCCCTGGCATAATTGTTTGCAATGGCTCGGGTATACAATGGTCTATAGGTGAACACAATATCTGCCCTCACAAGTCATTGTCCGTCTCGTTGTAATTATAACTCAACAATGGGGAGGTTATTTTGAGTATGCTCAGTATAGACTAACATTCATTGTTGACAAAACAAAGAAATGGATGGAAAACGTTAGAAACTTTTCAATTATTATCACCCCGCAGCATAGCCGTGCTCGTAATGTCGCGCATCATGACTAAAAGTCTTAAGTTTGAGGGTTCGACATCGGCCAACCTTAGTGTCGTTTCACTACAATCACTCCAGATAAATACCATGTGTCAAGTCCCGGAGCACCTACCCAAATTCTAGTCCCTAGCTACTACAGTCACCACAGAAACACAGGTTAACAGTCACATGCCCAAATACACGGATCTGAGGACCAATATGACACAATCCCTTCGTATGAGTTGTTAATAACAATAACAACAATAGCTCAATTAAAATCATTTTATTATAAGCTTATACTGAAATATTGTAAGGTAGATGAAACAGAAGGTAGACCAATTAATGTAGCCCAGGTTTATTTTTCGATATTTACACAGTCAGTAGGTATTCAACTTCATATGCTAGTTGGGTAGGGTCACAACATGGAGACGAAACAATACACCATGACTTCACGGAGTTGCTGGAAGTATGGATTTCAAATGTTAGACCGCGGTCAACCAGCGTGTCTTTTATCCCCGGGCTTCCACACTCCATCCAGGAATATACTGGGATGGTACCTCGCTTCATGCCCCTTTCCCTTCCGTTCTGTGCCATTGTTTCATTAAATGTCAATGGTGAAGACAGGTGCATTTAAAATTTTGTTAATAGTGGCCGAGAGCGCTGACGCGCTACCTCGTGCCTCGCTGGCATCGGGAGAGCGTGGGTTCGAATCCCACCTTGGTCGTCCTGAAAATGGTTTTCGTTACATCCCATTTTCACCACCATGCAATTGCCGGGACGGTTCCTTTCAATAGGTCCATGGCCGGTTTCCTTCCAATAAACCTTCCCTGACCCGTCCTGAAAAGAAAAGTACATGGCCATTGGCTGCATTAATAAAGATATTTTTTACTATTTTAAAACGAGAAGAAATAGGAACAGATGACGTAGATGATACGCCTCATAAAACAGCATTCACCACCATCAATGAGTGCATACTACAGTTATTTATAAAGACAAAGCCTCCAGAAACCTTCCTCTATGGTCTATTTTATCGGTGTATCAGTTTCAGAAGATATACTCAACATTTCAATTAAGGCGTAAAAAGCTATCGAAAAGCGTTATTCGGTCAGTTTCGTAAATTGAGTCTGGAACAACATACCAACGTTACTAAAAAGGCATGACAGTTAAACAAGCATTCCTAGGCAGCGAGACTTCCTCTTAGTTAGGAGGAATACCAACTACTACACAACTCGGGAATCGAACCCGGTACACTTTTGTGAGTGCAGCACCATCACCCCTTACTCTCTCAGTAAATATATCATTACAAAGACAGGAAGGGAGAAAGCACTGTAATTTCAATATCTTTGGAAACCTTATATTTCAACTGCAAAATCAGACGAGCTAAGCTAGATATACATAATGTGAACACCTCCAAATGGGGACTGTCTGAGTACTAATAGTTGTGCGGGTGTAAGGTGTACTGACAATTGTGAGGGTGGATGGTACTGTATTAAATTAGTTGTGCGGGTGTAAAGTGTAGAAGTAGTTGTGCGGGTGTAAGGTGTACTGACAGTTGTGAGGGTGTAAGGTGTACTGATAGTTGTGAGGGTTTAAGGTGTACTGATAGTTGTGAGGGTGTAGGGTGTACTGAAAGTTGTGAAGGTGTAAGGTGTACTGATAGATGTGAGGATGTAGGGTGTACTGATAGTTGTGAGGGTGTAAGGTGTACTGATAGTAGTGAGGGTGTAAGGTGTAGGCTACTGATATTTGTGAGGGTGTAGGGTGTACTGATAGTTGTGAGGGTGTAGGGTGTACTGATAGTTGTGAGGGTGTAAGGTGTACTGATAGTTGTGAGGGTGTAGGGTGTACTGATAGTTGTGAGGGTGTAAGGTGTACTGATAGTTGTGAGGGTGTAGGGTGTTCTGATAGTTGTGAGTGTGTAAGGTGTACTGATAGTTGTGAGGGTGTAGGGTGTACTGATAGTTGTGAGGGTGTAAGGTGTACTGATAGTTGTGAGGGTGTAGGGTGTACTGATAGTTGTGAGTGTGTAAGGTGTACTGATAGTTGTGCGGGTGTAGGGTGTACTGATAGTTGTGAGGGTGTAGGGTGTACCGATAGTTGTGCGGGTGTAAGGTGTACTGATAGTTGTGAGGGTGTAGGGTGTATTGATAGTTGTGAGTGTGTAAGGTGTACTGATAGTTGTGAGGGTGTAAGGTGTACTGATAGTTGTGCGGGTGTAAGGTGTACTGATAGTTGTGAGGGTGTAGGGTGTATTGATAGTTGTGAGTGTGTAAGGTGTACTGATAGTTGTGAGGGTGTAAGACGTACGGATAGTTGTGAGGGTGTAAGGTGTACCGATAGTTGTGAGGCTGTAAGGTGTACGGATAGTTGTGCGGGTCTAAGGTGTACTGATAGTTGTGAGGGTGTAAGGTGTACTGATAGTTGTGCGTGTGTAAGGTGTACTGATAGTTGTGAAGGTGTAGGGTGTATTGATAGTTGTGAGTGTGCTAGGTGTATTGATAGGTGTAAGGTGTACTGACAGTTGTGCGGGTGTAAGGTGTACTGATAGTTGTGCGGGTGTATTGATAGTTGTGAGTGTGTAAGGTGTACTGATAGTTGTGCGGGTGTAAGGTGTACTGATAGTTGTGCGGGTGTAAGGTGTACTGATAGTTGTGAGGGTGTAGGGTGTATTGATAGTTGTGAGTGTGTTAGGTGTATTGATAGGTGTAAGGTGTACTGATAGTTGTGCGGGTGTAAGGTGTACTGATAGTTGTGCGGGTGTATTGATAGTTGTGCGGGTGTAAGGTGTACTGATAGTTGTGAGGGTGTAAGGTGTACTGATAGTTGTGCGGGTGTAAGGTGTACTGATAGTTGTGCGGGTGTAAGGTGTACTGATAATTGTGAGGGTGTAAGGTGTACTGATAGTTGTGCGGGTGTAAGGTGTACGGATAGTTGTGAGGGTGTAAGGTTTACTGATAGTTGTGAGGGTGTAAGGTAACGGATAGTTGTGAGGGTGTAGGGTGTACTGATAGTTGTGAGGGTGTAAGGTGTAGGCTACTGATATTTGTGAGGGTGTAGGGTGTACTGATAGTTGTGAGGGTGTAAGGTTTACTGATAGTTGTGAGGGTGTAAGGTAACGGATAGTTGTGAGGGTGTAAGGTGTACTGATAGTTGTGCGGGTGTAAGGTGTACGGATAGTTGTGAGGGTGTAAGGTAACGGATAGTTGTGAGGGTGTAATGTGTACTGATAGTTGTGAGGGTGTAAGGTGTACTGATAGTTGTGAGGGTGTAAGGTGTACTGATAGTTGTGAGGGTGTAAGTTGTACGGATAGTTGTGCGGGTGTAAGGTGTACGGATAGTTGTGAGGGTGTAAGTTGTACGGATAGTTGTGTGGGTGTAGGATGAACAAGCATCCGTGAATGTTTGGAATGAAATCTGGAAACGACGCTCAGGTATAAATTCCGTGATATTCTCTAAAAGAGGAAAGGGAAGCCTTTCTCTCTGCGTTTGACGTTGAGAGTAATATTAATGAACGTAGAGGGGATGGGAGCCGTTTCCATAATTACCGCCGTGTCTGCGAACTGGGGTTCATTGGCCTAGCCGGCAACAATTCTATTTATTACTGGTCGGTCGCTGGCATCATTCATAATTGAATTATTTCACGTTCAACTTAACTTTAATTGTCTATCGCCTGCGTTATAAGCATGTAAGAGCCTGTAACACACGCAGTCGCGATATCGCAGTAGTATTTTTAGAATTCATCTGACGTCTTATTAGCGATTAATAACGAATGCTACTGTGAACTGCAGGAGTGCTATCGTTGTTTCATTTGAGGGGCTTGGGTATCGTGTTCGTTTAGCCCTGTGTAGTTGCGTGTATGACGAAATTTGTCTGATAACCTGCGTTATTTTGCTGGCTCTATTAGTGTGTGAATTTATAATTCAGGTGAGGATTGGGAAGGAGACAGCTGTGGTCTTAAGTTAGAAACCATCCCGGCCTGGAGTAGAAGTGGGAAACCACGAAAAACCACCTCCAAGACGGCTTAGGTGTGAATCGAATCCTTCTTTTCTCAAGTTTGCCTCACGTGACTGAGTGTACCTCGTTCCAGCCCTCACACCAGAGCCGGGAATTGTACCCGGACCTCCGGAATGACTGCCAAGAATGCTAACCGCTATACCACGAGGTGGTCAAGAAAACGAGAGAAGACCAACACAAGTGAGTGAAAGCAATACCGCGCTCAGGTGAGGGTTTCATGGTCGCCAAACTACGTTCCACCTATCGTGGACCTTTGGGCACATAGTTATTCATCAATACTTAATGTAGACATTTGGTGAGCTTTAATAATAATAATAATAATAATAATAATAATAATAATAATGATAATAATAATGATAATAATAATAATAATAATAATAATAATAATAATAATAATACAAATAATAATAGTAACAACAATAATAATAATTATCCCATCTACTGACTTGGGGTGCTTGAACTTTGCTCTGGAAAGGGATCTTGAACGTGCCATAAATGTAGTGAGAAGAGTATATTGTCAATTCCCAATCAGCCTTGCCCGGATTTGTAGCCGCATCCTTGGACGCAGTAGGTAAGGAGAATCTCACAAGCTATGCCAGTAATGTTGATTTTTGGGTAGGTTTATAATAAAACTGGTAGGAATTTATTATATAATATTGATAGCAATTACATGCCATTTTATGAGGTAAACGTTTCAAATGAGACGGCGACATCCTGGAACAGTGTTCTCGTTCTTCTTGGAACTCTAAGCTCCAGACAGTCGTCTTAAGAAACTCATGCTTCTTTTTCGCAGTAAAGGATCAGATGACCTCGCTGTTCTGCCCATTAGGACCGCAATTTCAACAACCACCACCACCACCAGCAGCAGCAGCATCATCAGCTTTCCTGCCACAAATGACTCTATTTCCCTAACCAAATACTCCCCAGGATACGAGCAAACATCTCTCTACGGGCCCAAACTACAAGATGTAATGGAGTCAACGTGGTGCAACATATTTTACTATCACCAATATCTGGTTCCAGGACCTGGTAGCAACTCCAATCAACTACAGCCACACCTTTCTTCGTGAGATTCAGTTTTCCACGTTCTAGAACTTCATATTGTAACCTTTTGTCGGTGGTATAGACTTGAATTTGGGGGCAAAGTAATATAAAATCAAAAATAAAATCAGTCAATCACGCGGGGCGTGCCAGGTTAAAATTTGGGAATCACGTTGGCAATAACTCAAGTCTGGGGATTATCAGAACTACTTAAATAAAGACACATACACTTGGATGAATTTTAAAATAAGAAAAAAGAATTTAATATCTGAATAACTGACAAGAAACAAAATATAAAATACACCAATGGAACTATACAACGTCTTCAAAACATTAACATCTAGCCCAGTAGAGATAGCATTTTGGCTTGTAAAAGGTGGGGTAATTTTTATTTTCAGATATGTTGTATGTATTGCCCCTCTCGTGAAAAATCCAAGTTTTCGACCTCCCCCTCCTGGTGCGTTATCCGCCATCTTTAAATTACCGGCAAGAAAAGACACCTTTTTCAGTTTTTCCTCCGTAACTCACTTCCAGTGCATTTTAGGCAAAGTATTGTCATCAACAATTGTAAAAAAACTAAATTTCCTGTGTAACAAGTTGGAAAATTTGGAACAGGTACTGAGATATGGGGACGTGAACATTTGCAAACATGTCAAAAAACACGTAAAAGTTAGATAAGTCAGTGGTTTCACCTTAATAACTTTCTTTTGGTGCAGTTTAGTGCAAATTGCATAATAACCAATCTTGTAGAGGTACGTGGACCGGAAACTGAATACATAAACTGAGAAAATACACTACTACCTCTGTTCAAATCAGTATTCCTGAAAGTGATATCATCTTTAACCATTATGTATGTACTATGTACGTGTAGTTCATGGGTTTCATGCAACTTCTGGTGAATAACGAACTTTTTGAAAAATAAAAACACAAATTTTCAACACATTTACAAATACTTATATTTCGACGATATACAATTCGAAAATAGATCTACAATTTTATTTAAATGACACATAAAACATCAAGTTAAAAAGACATCAATTTTTGTTGTTTAGGCTTAGATTTGGTTGATACATTTAATTCATTACTTCGGCCAATACGGAGTAGATCGTCTAACTCGTCTTCTTTCATGCTGAGTTCAGCCTCCGTTGCATTACCGCAGGATTCGAATACACAATGAAGACATACAATGAAGCATCGTAGTCCTGCTGTTTTTCAGCTACATTTGTTGCCACAAGTCCTTTTGCATTGGCACGAAATCATGTTCAGCAATGCCAGTGGAGCTGGTTCTTCATTCGTGTGCACTGGAGTTAGGCCACCAATACCTTCTTCCAGCCCCAGTTGAGGGCGTCTTTTTCATGCCCCATCCACGTTTCAACGTGCAGATAAGTTCTATATGCATTACTGTATATTGATCTGCATTCCTTGTCGGAGGTAGACGTGCCAAATCAAATTTAGTGTTTGTAGCAGCTTTAACAAAGCGAGGATACATAGGTGTTCGAGTTACCTACATAAAGAGCCACAAGGAAAGTTGTAGTGGCTTCCACGATATTCTCATTTTCTGCAGCTGAATCTTTGAATATGGCAACCCTTTTATTGTGGGAAGCATCACTCTAAAGTGTGGTACAAAACTTAATTTCCCCCTGCCCAAACAGAGCGGTGGTGGTATCGCAACCGCCTATCGCATGGAGAAATAGAATGTTTTCCATAATGTATCTATATCTGATAGATGTTACGGTGTACAACGCATCTCCCATGTTACTCCCTCCAGATTTGCAAAAGAGCAAAGGATGAATATCTTCTCCAATAATAACAGAATCTTGTTCGGAAGACATCGAAATGGCAGTTTTCACAATTAACACATCTCCATCTTTTGTTGCCAGTTTGGTGACCATTTGTGCTTGCAGAAATTCCTTCCGAAGGAATGAGATGAAGCGTGATTTGTCTTTTTTCGATATTAATTTATCCTTTGATATCTGCGGAAAAAATGTACCATCAAAGAGAACGTCTGCCAAAAATTGTAGCCTGGAACGACGAGCTATTTCAGTGCTTTTCGTGCTTCTTTTATTTTCTTCAGTGGGGAAACCATTGAAGACTACAACAGCATTTTGACCATGAGACGTAGGTCACATATTTCTTAAAAGTATCAGAAAAACATTCGCTCCGATTTCAGTGAACTCTGTGCAGGAGGTAGCCTCCATCAATTACATCAATTTTGCTCTTCCCCATTTGCGTCCGTTGGCAGGGGGCATGAAAGCAGAGTAAAATGAGGACTTTGTCCCTTTGCGAATGCCTTGCTCTGAGAAATGTGACAATGGAAAGGGAGCAAGTGCGTGCACAAGTATCTTTTTCGAATGATCATCAGACTGCTTAGAGATGATCATCCTGTGGAAAAGCATAAGAGGATCGAGAGCTACCTTTCCATTGTTCGTGTTGATGTGGTTAGCAACTGTTGCCTGAGAAACCACTACCTCTTTACATTGGAAATGTGAACAAGTTACTGTTCGCAATTCCCTTAATTACTCTAGAACCAACCTCCTAGGACAGGTGGCAGTTGACGTATAAGTATTTGTAAATGTGTTGAAAATTTGTGTTTTTCTTTTTCAAAAAATTAGTCCTTCCTCAGAATTTGCATGAATCTCATGAGCTAGCCGTATATAGTACATAAATACTGGATTAAAGATGATATTACGTTTAGGTATATTATTATTATTATTATTATTATTATTATTATTATTATTATTATTATTATTATTATTATTATTATTATTATTATTGCCTTTATTGGAGGCGCAGTTAGGGCTCTTGGCCCTCTCTTACACTTAACCACATTAATACAATTCAATAAACATATTATGGCGACAAAATTAAATAATAATAATTTACATTGATAATGACTTTCACACTCTCATTCACTCATCCAATCACACTTGTTGTCGGTCAGCAGCGTTCAGCAGGCTGCCCCAGCAGGTGGTCTTGAATTTAGATAGTGAGGTGGTGCCCCTGACACTGGCTGGAAGGGTATTCCACAGCCTAGACCCCACCACATGAAAAGAGTTGTTGTATATAGAGGAGCGATGAATAGGAATGGAGAGGGAAGAACCAGAGCGTGTATTATTACCATGGAAAGAAGACAGGTACTTGAATTTATTTGATAAGTACAGTGGTCTATCGTCAGACAATAATCGGAAAATCTGGACAAGAATGTGATATGATCGACGTAGTTCAGGTTTCAGCCAGGAAAGAGCGCAATAATAGGGAGTGATATGTTTATCATAGCTCAGATCGTATACTGATATACTGATTTGAACAGAGGTAGTGGTGTATTTTCAGTATATAATCAGTTTATGTATTCAGTTTCCAGTCCACGTACCTCTTCAAGATTGATTATTACCGGGTAAACTGGGGTGAATAGGGACATATTTTTGTACTATTTTAGAAATAAATCCAAGGACAAGAAATGTTTCACACTTTAGCTCTTTGAAGTGAAAGGTTGTATTTCGCACTCTCCTTTGAACCAAATATCAGCAATGTAGCTTTTGAGAATATTGAGTAATTTATTAATATAAAGTGTCCCTTTTCGCCCCGGGGATGGGGTCAATAGGGACAGTCATAAAGAAAAATACAAACTCTATCGCAGTGGCAACTGGGGTTATTAGGGTCACAGAACAATGTTGCAAAATACAGAATGCAAAATATAAAGAGTGAAAATACAAAATAGGGAAAACATACACCACGGACTATATATAACCACCATGTTTTTAGTGATGGGGACAAATGGTAAGGTTACAGTATGAACACAAACTTCACTTAACGCTATGTCTGCCTCTCCTAACTGTGGATTCTTTCATTATGTGAACTATTTTCTCCTGGTCGAATTTAGCCACATCTTCCACATTTGGGAAGACATAAAGATTTTCGTCCTTGGAAGTCTCTCTCAAAAATGATGCCTCGTAAGTCACTCCAACTCGCACAATATTCATGATTTTCCCAATGAAACATTTTCCATCTCCCTTAAGGCTCTCAAATTTCACTTTCACCTACTGACCAACATGTAATGCCTGATGAACAGACAGGACTCAAACTCCTTCAGAATGCAATTCAGAACAAGGGTCAGGAACCCTTGATGTTCATGCTTCTCTGCACTCTGCATTGTAGTCACTATCACTGTCAACATTGCTGTGTTTTTCTTCCACTTATTTCTGTGATCCTAAGTCATGTGCATGGACACTTCTGCCAGGTGGTACATAGAGCTATCTTTATCTGCCAGGTTTGTGAATGCTGTCATTATCACCCCACCTTTGATTTTTCAGGAATTAAGTTAGGCTGTCATTGATGGAGTTATCTTATCCATCTTGTTCATTCGGCAACATATCGAGAACTCTGTTCATATTTAAAGGATAAATTCCAGTTTTCTTGAAACCTGAGCTTATGTCTGTTTCCACGACTGGAGAAAACAGGTGAAAGGTTCATAGCCTTCTCCAGGTCCTCCTGTGCAGTAGATTTGTGTCGATGAACTCTGGGATCGCTCTTGTACTTCCTAACCATGTTGTCCCTATTCACCCCTGAAAGGCAAAATAAATTGCATTATACAATACAATAACTGGTCATATGTTTCGAAATCACTATTTTACTATGGATTTTTGCTAACATATCTCAGAAATAATAATAGCAATTATCTGACAACTTTTTCAATGATTACGGAAATGTATCTGGGGCGCACAAAAGAAGTTTAAGTACAAACTCAATCTCATAAAAACAGCTGATAAACATTTGCATGTGGACCAACTGCTGTAATAATTCCAAAGAGTATAGAACCCAAGCAGTTGACTAAAAGCAACTCACATGCAGTTTAAAACAGCAGATGTCACTAGCATATCTCAGTTATCTTAGTATTAATATCAAATCGAACTTTTTCTTGAACTGTTGTCCCTATTCACCCCTGCGTCCTTATTCACCCCAGTTTACGGTATGCATTTTGCACTAAACTGCACTAAAAGAAAGTTATTAAAGCGAAACCACTGACATATCTAACTTTTTGAGATTTTTTAACATGTTTGCAAATGTTTACGTCCCCATATCTCAGTACCTGTTCCAAATTTTCCAACGTTTTACATAAGAAACTTGCAGGAAATATAGCGTTCTTTAGAATTGGTAATGACAATACATTGCCTGAAATGCACTGAAAGTGAGTTACGGAGGAAAAACTGTAAAAAGTGCTTTTTCTTGCCAGTATTTTCAAGATGCCGGACAACGCACAAGGAGGGGGAAGTCGAAAACTTGGATTTTTCACGATAGGGGCAATACATACAACATATCTGAAAATGAAAATTACCCCACCTTTTGCAAGCCAACCCCATTTTTTGATCTATCTCTACTGGGTTAATCCGGCCTCACACACGACCACAACTCCTTCCCTTAAAGTACACAATTTATCTGCCATATGTAATGCTTAATTATAATATTGAGCCGGATACCTTACACACAGTCATTTATTTCCAAAGTTATTTTATTCTGCCAATGTTTGCTTAAGTCGACGAATACTTTCTTCAATTTTTCAATATTTACGCCAACTGCCAATGTTTACTTAAAATATCATCATTTCCAAGAACTAGCAAAGAATCGTTTAGCTTAATTTGAAATTGTATTTGTTAATATAATTTAATTTGTTTTTAAATTTTAATTGTAAAAAAAATTGTTTATAAAATTTTAATGCTTTATAACTGAATTGTTTATAAAATTTAATTATACACACATCAAAAAAAGTTTTGCATCACCTCGGTTCCAAGAGTTCCGGAACCGTTAAATACAAAGGGAATAGAGATCAACACAAACAACATTTCAGCTCGTTTTATTGCTCATGAGACCCACACATTGCATGTTGTACCATCATACAGCTAGACTTTCAGCATTTGTGGTCCAGATTGCAGTACACACCACTACCTCTAATACCCAGTAGCACGTCCTCTTGCATTGATGCATGCCTGTATTCGTCGTGGCATACTATCCACAAGTTCATCAAGACACTGTTGGTCCAAATTGTCCCACTCCTCAACGACAATTCGGCGTAAATCTCTCAGAGTGGTTGGTGGGTCAAGACGTCCATAAACAGCCCTTTTCAACATATCCCAGACATGTTCGATAGGGTTCATGTCTGGCGAACATGCTGGCCACTGTAGTCGAGCGATGTCGTTATCTTGAAGGAACGCATTCACAAGATGTGCACGATGAGGTCGAGAATTGTCGTCCATGAAGACAAATGCCTCTCCAATATTCTGCCGATATGGTTGCACTATGGGTCGGAGGATGTCATTCATGTATCGTAAAGCCGTTTCGGAGCCTTCCATGACCACCAGTGGCGTACGTCGGCCCCACATAATGCCACCCCAAAACATCAGGGAACCACCACCTTGCTGCACTCGCTGGACAGTGTGTCTAAGACGTTCAGCCTGACCAGGGTGCCTCCAAACACGTCTCCGACGATTGTCTGGTTGAAGGCATATGCGACACTCATCGGTGAAGAGAACGTGATGCCAATTCCGTGGGGTCCATTCAGCATGTTGTTGGGCCCATCTGTACCGCGCTGCATGGTGTCGGGGTTGCAAAGCTGGACCTCGCCATGGACGTCGGGAGTGAAGTTGCGCATCATGCAGCCTATTGCGCACAGTTTGAGTTGAAACACGACGTCCTGTGGCTGAACGAAACGCATTATTCAACATGGTGGCATTGCTGTCAGGGTTCCTCCGAGCGGCAATCCGTAAGTAGCGGTCATCCACTACAGTAGTAGCCCTTGGGCGGCCTGAGCGAGGCCTGTCATCGACAGTTCCTGTATCTCTGTACCTCCTCCATGTCCGAACAACATCGCTTTGGTTCACTCTGAGACGCCTGGAAACTTCCCTTGTTGAGAGCCCTTCTTGACACAAAGTAACAATGCGGACGCGATCGAACTGCGGTATTGACCTTCTAGGCATGGTAGAACTACAGACAACATGAGCAGCGTACCTTCGTCCTGGTGGAATGACTGGAACTGATCGGCTGTCGTACCCCCTCCGTCTAATAGGCCCTGCTCATGCATGGTTGTTTACATCTTTGAGCAGTTTTAGTGACATCTATGAACAGTCAAAGGGACTGTATCTTGGATACAATATACACAGTCAACGTCTATATGCCGGAGATCTGGGAACCGAGGTGATGCAAAACTTTTTTTGATGTGTGTAGTTGAAATGTTAATTGTTAGTAAAATTATAATTCTTCATAACAAATTGTTGATAAAATTTTAATTGTTTATAAAATCGTTGATAAATTGTATTGTTTTATAAAATTGTAATTGTTTATTAAATTTTAATTGAAGATGAAATTTTACTTGTTTATAAACTTTTATTTATTTATAAAACTTAAAATGTAGATACAATTTTAATTAATTATAAAATTTTAATTGTTTATAAAATTCAATTGTATATGAAATTGTAATTGTCTACACAATTTTAATTGTTTATAAAATTTTAATTGCTTATAAAATTGTGGATACATTTTAATTGTAGTCCAAATTTTAATTCTTTATAAAATTGTATTTGTTTATAAAATTGTGATTGTTTATAACTTAATTGTTTATGAAAAATGGTCACTGTCGATAACATTAGTATTGGCAATTGGCATCAACGATTATTAAAATTTTGCAGTTGGAATAGCAATTGTTGGTTATGGTTTTCATATACCTCAACGTTTATCTGATCAATTGTTTATTATGAAAATGTGTTGGCAATTTATTATAACATTAATATTCATTTAGCAATGTTTATAAAAATGCATTGGCAATATTTATAAAAACCATTTATTAATAAGAATTTTTCAATGTTAATATAAACATTATTTGTTTATGTTTCTTTTCCATTTTCCTGACTGCTTTACGCTGTCCTTGATGAGTACTACAACATTTAAGAACTGGAGAATTTCCAATAAATGTGACCTGGTCCATAATTTTATAAGTACTTAATCTAACAACATAACTTTATGATCTCTGTACTCGACGGCAATTATTTACATATACCATGGTATAATGAGTTACTCCACTCTGAAACTTAACCTAAACATGATTTTTTTGACGTAGATTCGTTAACACCCTACCAAATAGAACAAATGGTAACATACTAAACTTTTATTTGTTGCCCTAACACAGAATGAAATTCATAACCCTTTTCGCACGTTAGTCGGAAAATTTGCCTGATATCAAGCATCTATCGGTTTACGTTACTCGGGGTCAAATACCTCCGTATATCTAACGCTAGCTTGCGGGTACAGTTATATTTACTGTATACTGAGCCCGCCTAAGCTCATGCTGGTGATAGTTTTGAGAGAAGCAAGGAATACTACAACTAAGAGTTACTAAATGCACCCCAGAAGCTTGTTTCGGCTTCAGAAGATCTTTTGTAGTTTCTATACAAGATCGATGTGCATACTTCAGCGAATCATTCTACGTAACTCTGCGTAATAAGCCACTTTAGATTGGTCTAATATTTATTGCATTTTGGTAATGAAAAAGGTATATCAACGCAGAAACGTGAAGCACATGGAAATAGTTGTTAAATGACTTCGACTGTAGTCGAAGCCGGAACACGCTGTTCCAGGCACGAGCACAACCCTTAGTGCGTTTGGCACAAGTAGACGTACAAGTGTGACCGGTTGTGGAGACCGAGGGTACAACAGTCTTATAATAGGACCATCGAATCCATGATCTACGAAATATCAAGACATCGAGTATTATTTTGGCACTAAAGTGCTGGTGATATCGTATTTCTACAGTTTAAATCACGGGAGTGATATATTTTCGAGGAAACAGTGAATTTCCAATTTTTTGTGCTAGGAGCACATGGTAATCGTCACACCACATGGTGGATAACGTGTACGTCGAAAAATCTTCAAAGTGCTAAAAATATTCACATTATTCAGTGCTATTGCTTACTAAATTATTTGTTCCATAAGTAAGAATCACGCCGTGCAAAGGCTGATATTTTGATTCAACGGATTGCACAGATATTCAAGTGACTGTGATATCCAGTGATTATCAAATCTGTGTTACCAGAATAGCTTCAGTGAAAGCAAGCACATGTTCAGTCTTGCTTACAGCTTGCAAAGTGTAAAGCCAGTTTTGAGAAGTGAAACCACTCATAGAATCAGTGAATTTCCACCCAATTTCACAATTTCTACCAGAACTTCGAGATGCCGAAACTAGTCCACGTGATGTTTAATCCCAGTTCCAGGATGTTGACCATGAGGGCTTAAACACCGGTATGAAGGAGCCATTGATCACATAACGACACCTCAGGATGGAAGCCGATACTAGGATTATGATTACCGTGGCCAAGGAGTTGCAATATTTGCTCAACTCCTGGATTGAAGGAAGGGCCCCTCAAATTATGTCTTCCCAAGGTAGAGGTGAACAACTGTCGCCTTGAGTTTTGATTAATTTCCTTTTTTATTGGTTATGGATCAGGGCTGGATTAGTTTTAGACAACCGTAATCAAAACAGTCATTTAGGTAGGTTTTCTTTTCTTCTTGTAGCGGCCACTGACGGTGGGTTTCATTCTCATGGGCTTCCACACGCTTTGTGTTAGCTCAGTTCTAGAGTTAGACACCCCACGGGTTCCATCCGGGTACAATAATTGTAACTTTGTGTAGTCCACATAATGGACATGGATTCATCACTTTGAACAGTAATTTTCATTAATCGCTTTAGGCCCTCAGTTACTGAAAGCACAGTCATTCTTTGAAGCTCCCTTTAATGTGAAATATTTGTACGCCACTGTAGCGGGCGTATCGTTTATATGCAGAGAAGATAACGCATCTACATAATTATTGTACATACTTTTTGTATGGTCTTAGAACCAGATTCAAGCAGAATCAGAGTAGTGTAATGGAGTGCTGTAGGTTAACTCACTCTAAACCCCGCATTACACTTTATACGTATCATTTGCAATTAACACCCCCCAGGTGTAGGTGTTTTATAACATTTATGGGCTTTGATGTGCTTAGCGCACGATATTTTTGTCATAATAATCTTCCGCCATGTAGTGGAATATCTTTCAAAGACATTACAGAGTAAGCATATCTTTCTTTTGCTACTCTTTGCCCATTTAATGTATAACATATGATTATCAGTGATTTTTAAAGGCTAACTAGAACGCCTCAGATATACAAAGAACAGTGTGATAATATTCTCAAGTGTAATAGATCAGAACTATGAACTTTATCTAGTGAAATCTACAATTTTCTTAATGTTTTGATGGACATTGCTATGCAATGAATGTGAGTTGCTGTTATAAACACTCACTTGAGCTCGGCAGAATGACAGATGTCGACGCTCAAGGTTAAAGCACAGTTAGATTTCCCAGCAGCCACCTGGAGTTTCCGTGTGAGACTGCAGACAGATATGACACAGCTCTCTTTGCATTGCCTAAAGGGGAACTTTTATCGAGACATTCTTGGTGCTCGAACGGAATGTAATTTACATACAGCAATTTTTGAGTACAGGGTGACCAGAGAGTCACGTCTTCCATTATATTCGTTATATTCGCATGATGTTGTAAGCGAATGAATGGTGTTTCTTATATTATGATGAGTACTATCAGAGTAATTCTTAGGAATGAACCAAACTTTTGTTCATTTAGGCTATTTATTCGCACTTGAAGTGATAGATGATTTTTGCCGTGTGTTGACACGAGGATAATGGGTTGATTACCGTTGTTTGTGCATGCCAGCAGATTCAAATTGTGTTTGACTGCTGAGGTTACCTCTCTCGTGATCCGGCTGAGGGACGCGTTGCGTTACTTCTTGAATGGTTTGATGGAGCTTTGAATGCCCATCAGGTAGTCGTGTTATTGTGGACCTGAATTATATTTTTGTTATATTGGAGCCGCTTAGAGCTCATGACGGTAGTGGCTTGTCCATTTACATGTCTCGTAAGCATCTGTTTCAGACTTACGATTAGACTTTATAAGATTGTGTTATTGTAGCAGGCAGAGGCCGCGTGTACTCTGTTGTGTTTTATTCTTTGGTCCTGAATCCTTGCATAGTTGGTCATTCTTCATAACTAAGATACTAATAAATGACGATAATAATAATAAACATCCAGATATCATAAAAGCTCATTTTATTAAACCGACGCGGGTTAAAACTACTATTAAATAATAGCAGCTGTTTAACGTTGCTCCTATTGACCTTTCGCTGGACCAATGCAATGTGCTTGATGAGAGACATTCCTGAAGGAATGGTTCAGAGAGAGACAACACGTTTAGAATTAAGAGGAGCCCAGAGGCCGACCAGAGGTGAGGGTTGTTCGTTTTCTTTTCATGAGATAGCGGATTAGCCGATTTGAAACACTCTGATCCTAGGTTAGGGGCTGGTTTTATTCAATAAATATTCCAACTATTTTTACTTCAGTCTAGACTTCCAGCTATAGTAGTTTGTTTCTTTTGGGGGTGTATTTCCAGGGGTGTCTTATGACATAACAATCATGATTGGGACCTGATCCTACGGGACAGGAGTCTCGTGCCGGCGAGCCCTATTGGAATGCACTTCAATCCTCATCTTCGGTATGTGGTTGGAGGAAGAGGTAATCTGGGAGGCCATACTCGGTTGGTGGTGACCAGATGACCTCCTCCTACGGGCACAATACCTGTACACTGACATGGACCACAACCTAATATAAAATCAAGAATCAAACTTTAAAATCAAGAACTGTAATTACTCAATAAATTTCAATACAAAATCTCAATAAAACTCAATATAAACTTGACTGCCGTCTATACTGCTCTATAATCTCGAAGGATAGATCTTCTGATAAAATTGAACCCTAGCTAGTGGCAAATACAACTGGGGATGGACGATGCCACATACCTTGTGGTTCTGTCCAATTTCTTTTGAGTGCTCTCTTCTTCCTAGCGTGTTTACAGTGCAATTACTTTACTTTTCAAAGGACTTTTCCACCCCTGAATTTTATATACTATATGAGGTCTTACGCAATTGCCTCCAACGCACTCACTTTTTAAGGGACTGTTCCACCCTGACCTTAACTTCTATATCTGAGGTCTTACCTAATAGCCTCCTATTATTTCCTCGAAGATTCTGCACTTCCACAACGCGTATGCTGATTTACCTTCGCACCCAATCGGCTTACTACGAACCACCTAATCACTTGACCGATTAGCCACCGTAATACATAATCCTGCACCCTATTTTCCATGTTTCACAAACACTTATTAAACATCCTGTATTTAGCATTTCTACTATTATTAATTTCTTTCTTTCTTTCTTTCTTTCTTTCTTTCTTTCTTTCTTTCTTTCTTTCTTTCTTCGGCTCTTCCCAATTAATTGGGGTCGCCGGAGCCAACCAGGCTCATTTTGGTTTTGGCCGGGGATTTAAGACCGGATGCCCTTCCTGTCGCCACGTGATATTTCAGTTGAAAATTCCACCCCACTCTCACCGGGATTTGAACCCACGCCGTCCGGGTGAAAGACGAGCAGCTAAGCCACTGCGCCATCACGCTCCCCTACTGTTATTAATATTAACATCATTAATATTCTTATTCCTGATTTTTCCACAACGTAATAAGCTTATTATTATTATTATTATTATTATCATTATTATTATTATTATTATTATTATTATTCTTTATTTGCCCATGGCACAATAATGTGATTATTATTATTATAATTATCATTAATATTCTCAATTTTCCTCAAAGCAAAGACCTTCTTCTAATTCTTCTTCTTCTTCTTAGTATTATTATTGATTTTCACTCAACATAAAAACATTATTATTATTATTGTTACGTGCCACCCCCTTGGTGGCACTTTTGTTAACTGGATTACGGTGGGTTGAAGCACAACACAGATTGTTCCTTTAAAGAAATAATTAACTTTATTGCGGCCAGAAAGATACACCACTCAACAGCAAATACAAGCAATTAGAACCATACTCCAGTTTCCTCAAGTCTCTTCCTTGAGCGCTCTTGCCCCTTTCACTTGTCAACGAACCACAGAAGTTAAACCGTCTTAATGAATCCGGTGGCATTGACAGAAGCTACCTGCACCTCTTCCTTATGTACACAAACTACAGTTACTTACGATAACCTGCTACACGCTGTTTCGCTGTCCACAAGCTGGGGAAACAATGTCACTGGATTTCGTAACTCGCACGGCACTTCGTCACCACACTTCTGTCGCTCAGTGAAATCACACTCGCTCAAAAACACTGTCCTCAAAAACTCGGTCCCTCACTGTTGAGGCCGCTTATATAGCAGACTGGTGACTCAATGAATTCTAGAATCGTCCAGGACACACGGCTTCTCGAGATTTCCTTCACTGGCTGGGTCACGAATATTCTGGACCATCCCTTACACTTCGCAGCCCGTTGCGTAACGCGCACGTAATACACCGAGGCAGAGCACACACAGCCCGGGGCAGCTGTGAATCAACACGGCAAGGCAACAAAACAAACTCACAGCCGTAACACCACCCCCTTCCTAAAAGGCTGATCGTCCCGATCAATCATTGGTCCGTCCGTGTCCCTCCGTAGGCTGCCAGGCGATCTCGATGCACGATCTTCATCTTCGCCCTCGGGCTCCGCTGGATCCTGTAGACGACATCGTTGATCCGTTTCACGACTCGGTACGGGTCCTCCCAGGACTTCTGCAGTTTGGGTGACAGACCTTTCTTCCGTAATGGGTTGAAGAGCCAGACCAGGTCGTCCTCGTGGAATCCGCCAGCATCCGTCTGTTGGTCGTATCGGGTCTTAATTCGGTCGGTCTCGATCCGCAGCTTCCTCCTCGCGAACGTGCGCACGTCCTCCAGTTGGTCGACCAGTTCTTGACAATACTGGCTTACCGGGACCGGATCATTCCCAGGTCGGCCGAAGGCAAGATCAACAGGTAGACGGAGCTCCCTCCCAAACATGGCCCGGGCTGGTGTGCACCCGGTGGCTTCATGCACGGCGGCGCGGTAGGCCAGGAGAAATAGTGGAAGATGTTTGTCCTAATCCCTCTGGTGCTCGCTGACGACTACTCGGAGATGGTTCTCGATTGTGCGATTGAATCGCTCTACCATCCCGTCGGACTGAGGGTGTAGCGGCGTTGTCCTTGTCTTCCGGATTCCCAGCAGCTGGCATAGATTCTGGAACACCTGCGACTCGAAGTTCCTCCCTTGGTCGGAGTGCAGCTCCAGGTGTACTCCGTGCCGGCTGACGATTCCTTCACCAGGGTCTCCGCGATCGTCGCGGCTTCTTGGTTAGGGAGCGCATACGCCTCCGGCCATTTGGTGAAGTAGTCGCTGACGACCAATATGTAGCGGTTCCCTGCCTCGCTTAACGGGAATGGCCCAGCGACATCGATGGCCACTCTCTCCATGGGGCCGCCCACGTTGTAGGTCTTCAGTGGACCCCGTCGTCTTCGTCCTGGGCCCTTGCTGGCTGCGCAATCGTGGCACCTCGCGCAGTGGTTCTCCACGTCAGTTCGGCATCCGATCCAGTAGAACCGCTCTCTCAGCTTCTCCAGGGTCTTCTTTATCCCTAGGTGTCCACCAGATGATCCTTCATGGACTTCCTTCAGGACTTCCTCTGTCATAGCCTTTGGAACGACGACTTGCTCCCGAGATGTCTTCCCGTCGGTGCTCTCCCAGGTACGGCAGATGAGGCCATCCCTTACAACCAGCGAGTCCCACTGCGCCCAGTAGGACTTAAACTTTGGGCTGCAGTCACTCGCAATGTTCCACCCGGGTCTGGGGACACAGGGCCTCTTCCATTCGGCTATCAGTCCCAGGTCATCATCTTCCGCTTGCGCCCGCGTGAAAGATTCGCGGCTCCAGCTCCCTTGAAGTTCCACGGTAGTCCTTCGGCACTGTATCCCGGTGTTCTCCTCCCTTCTGGTACAGAATGTGCAGTCTTCGGGGCACGGTCTTCGTGACAGGGCGTCGGCGTTAGAATGCAGTTGGCCTTTCCTGTGCTGGATCTCATAGTTGCACTGTTGAAGCCTCTCCAACCACCGCGCGAGTTGACCCTCGGGCTGCTTGAAGTTCAGGAGCCACCGCAGGGATGCATGGTCGGTCCTGATGAGAAATTCTTGTCCGTACAGATACTTGTGGAAGTGTTGAATGGTCTTCACGATGGCGAGCAGCTCCTTCCTGGTGACGCAGTAGTTCCTCCCTGGCTTTGACAAGGCTTTGCTGAAGTAGGCCACTACTCTCTCCTCGCCGTCCACTATTTGCGACAGGATTCCCCCTATGCCAAAGTCGCTGGCATCGATATCGACGATGAACCTTGTTCCAGGTCTGGGGTAGGCCAGAATAGGCGCGGTGCACAGAGCCTGCTTGAGTTGTTCGAAAGCACTGTGGCATTCTGCTGTCCAAGTGAAGAGTTGGTCCTTCTCAGTCAGTCGATGCAGTGGTTTGGCGATGTCGGCGAATCCTCTCACGAAGCGACGGTAATAAGTGCAGAGTCCCAGGAAGCTTCGTATTTGAAACTTGTCCTTCGGAACTGGCCACTCCCTCACAGCTGCGGTCTTCTCTGGGTCGGTGCGCACCCCTTCCTCGGAGACAATATGCCCAAGGTACTGGACCTGCTTCTGGAAGAGTTGACACTTCTTGGGGCTCAACTTCAGCTGGGCAGCCCGTAGCTTCATCAAGATCTCCTTCAGGTTGCTGTAGTGCTCCTCGAAGCTTCTTCCCGGAACGATGACGTCGTCTAGGTAGACCAGACAGGTCTTTCAGTGTAGTCCCCTCAGAATGGACTCCATTAGCCTTTCGAAGGTCGCAGGGGCGTTGCACAGACCGAATGGCATGACGGCGAAATGCCAGAGCCCGCTGCCCACAGAGAACGCAGTTTTCTCGCGGTCCTTAGGGTGGACCTCCACCTGCCAGTAGCCACTCTTCAAATCCAAGGTGGTGAACCATCTTGACCCTGATATGGTGTCCAGGGTGTCGTCGATCCGGGGTAGAGGGTAGCTGCCCTTCTTCATGACGTCATTCACCCGCCTGTAATCCACGCAGAACCTGGTGGAACCGTCTTTCTTCTTCACTAGCACGACCGGAGAACTCCAAGGACTATGTGATGGCTCGATCACTCCTTGCTCCTTCATCTCTCCTACCATCCGGTCGACTTCAGCTTGCATGGCGTGCGGGACACGTCGGATTGGGGCCCTAATCGGTGCGCTGTCCCCAACGTCGATTCTGTGCTGGACCAAGCTTGTCCTGCCGAAGTCTTTGCTCCCCACGGAGAAGACATCCTGGAATTCGTGTAGCAGGTCCCGAAGTTGGCGTGATTGTTCCTCGTCTAAACGGTCCTGGGATCCTTGGTACAGCTTCTGTAGTTCTTCTGGCAGGGTGCGTCTTCTTCGGTTGTCCGTCTGCTGGTGTCCATCCGTCGTGTCTGTGATGCGGGCAATCCAGGTAACGGGCTCGCAGACTCCTAGTTTGGTGTCCCGGTGAACCGTCATATCGTAGTCGTTCAGGTTGGACAGGCGGCGTACGGCCAAGACGACGTGTTGATGGGAGTCTTGGCAACCAGCAATCCTTTTGTCTGGATGTCCTCATATTTTAGCTCGATGACAGCCGCCACTCCCTCAGCTGTTGCGTCGACAATTACGGCAGCGCTGAATTCCGTCCTGGCGGGAACGATGACGTCCTCTCTCAGCCTTACCCGTCGTGCGGTGATGGCCTCGTGTGCTGGTTGCAAAGCAAGTTCCTCACCTCCGAAGTGCAGAGTGTTGGTACTCAGATCCAAGATGATGTTGTTCTGGTCCAGGTAGTCCAGTTCATTTGATACGTCAGCCACAAGCACTGGATGCTTTATCGCCCGTCGACCAATGACGAACTCCAGTGATGCTTTGCCATGTACCGGTGCGGTCTCTCCGGTCGCGGTTATTAGCTGGAGGTTCCTTTGTGTGGGTTGCACTCTCCACTTCGGGATCACGGTGGGACTGACGATGGTCCTCGATGCTCCCGTGTCGATTAGCATGGGCCAGCTCTCTCCGTTGACGACTCCGTCGACCATCAGGCTGCTATTATCCCTCCGTAACTGTGTCACACAAACTTGGACTGCCGGGGCTTGACGACTGTCACAAGCCAACCTTTGCCCCCCAAGGCTGGCTGATACTTGCTTTCCTGGGCCGCGCGGTTTCCCTACGACTGACTGTCCCGACGGAAACCCTTGGCGGCGGCGATCACCGCAGTCCTTGCTCATGTGGCCTCTCTTACGGCAGGTCCAGCAGGTCGGTAGTCCTCTTCCGGGCCGCCTCTCGGGATGTCCTTCGGCTACGTTTTTGTTGATGGTACCGCGACTCTTGAAGAACCGGCCTAGCGCCTCCATCAGTTCATCGGCCAGGGGCTTGGTCTTGTCGGCTTTGGCTGGTTCGTCGACGTCCACCTGACGCACCCGCGCGCGCATTCTAGATACCTGCTTTGCCGTCTCGAACTCAAGTGCGTGGCTCAGCGTATCTGCCAGGGTGTTATTGCGCGCGAGTCGCAGCGCCTGTTGAGTGTCCGGGTCCCGTAGCCCGTCGGTGAAGGTCTGCGTCGCAATCTGTTCCAGAAAGTCGGCCGGCGCTGTTGGATAGGCGAGCCTTACGAGGCGTGCGATGTCCCTCTCGAACTCCTGCAGGGTTTCCGCGTTCTTCTGTACCCGGGTCCGGAGCTGCATCTGGCAGGCCCGCTGAAGATGGCTATCTCCATATCGGGACTCCATATGGGCGATCAGTGAATCGTAGTCCTGGGATCCAGTTGGGATGGCCTGAAGGACGTTAAGGGCGTCACCTCTCAGCGCTACAATGAGAGCTGTAGCCTATTCTGTGTTGTTCCAGTTGTTTATGGAACAGGCTGCCTCGAACTGACGTAAATAGGTGCTCCACGGGACCTTTCCGTCGAAGGTTGGGGGCATCACTCTGCTCTGTCCCGTTCCTGATATTCCCGGTGTACCTGTGGGCGGGCGTCGGCGCAGATCGGCAACTTCCTCTTGAAGAGCGTTAAATCTCGCTTCCATCCCCGTCGGCGGGCGTTGGCTCAGCTCAGCAATTTCCTTTTTTAAAGCGTTGAATTTCACTTCTATCCCCGTCAGTGGGCGTTGGCGCAGTTCGGCAACTTCCTCTTGTAAGGCGTCAAACTTCTTTTCCACTGCTGCGACTTCCTCACGTAGGCCCTGTTCTAATTTCCTTTGGCTCTCCTCTAATTTCGTCAGCAGAGCCTCTTCCAGATTAATCTGGCCATCCAGAAATTTGGCGGTTAGGTCCTCTGCTAACTTATTCTGGCCGTCCTTCAGGTCCGCTGCTAACTTCTTCTGGCCGTCCTCCATCTTCTTCTGGCCGTCTTCCATTTTGGTTTCCATGCCGCTCAACTTTTCTAGCAATGTTGCCAATTGCGCTTCCATTTTAGATGCTTGTCTTGTAAAGGGCATGCACTCACAGGAAAATTTAAAAAAATGACTTGCTCGGGTTTTGAACCCAGGACCGTCAGGTGTTGTGCTTGTGTTTGAGTTCGTAATCCGGCTTCTGACACCAGTTGTTACGTGCCACCCCCTTAGTGGCACTTTTGTTAACTGAATTACGGTGGGTTGAAGCACAACACAGATTGTTCCTTTAAAGAAATAATTAACTTTATTGCGGCCAGAAAGGTACACCACTCAACAGCAAATAGAAGCAATTAGAACCTTACTCCAGTTTCCTCAAGTCTCTTCCTTGAGCGCTCTTGCCCCTTTCACTTGGCAACAAACCACAGAAGGTAAACCGTCTTAATGAGTCCGGTGGCCTTGACAGAAGCTACCTGCACCTCTTCCTCATGTACACAAACTACAGTTACTTACGATAGCCTGCTACACGCTGTTTCGTTGTCCACAAGCTGGGGAAACAATGTCACTGGATCTCGTAACTCGCACGGCACTTCGTCACCACACTTCTGTCGCTCAGTGAAATCACACTCGCTCAAAAACACTGTCCTCAAAAACTCGGTCCCCTCACTGTTGAGGCCGCTTATATAGCAGGCTGGTGACTCAATGAATTCTAGAATCGTCCAGGACACACGGCTTCTCGAGATTTCCTTCACTGGCTGGGTCACGAATATTCTGGACCATCCCTTTCACTTCGCAGCCCGTTGCGTAACGCGCACGTAATACACTTAGGCAGAGCACACACAGCCCGGGGCAGCTGTGACTCAACGCGGCGAGGCGACTAAACAAACTCACAGCCGTAACATTATTAATCTAGATTTTTACTCAACGTAAATACATAATTATTATTATTAATCTTTTTTTTCATTCAACGTAAAGCCATCATTATTTTCCAATATTCTGGTCGTTACGAAGCTATTGTATTCCCATGCGGGAAGATAATATTTGACCCTTAATTTGACATCATCCGTCTTAATTATTACATAGTCTACTTGACAATTTTCCTGACTACTTTTTTTGGCAACAAATCTACGTCATTCTATATATTTTTATTCAGGCCGCATTTTTACGTACTACATTACGTCATACATCTTTAATTATCCTATTCCCCATTTCTTAATCAACAAAAATAATACAAATATGTACTCATTGGGTTCGTAAATCATGGTAGGTGACATGAGATCTCATCCCTGTACATGGGTTTAGCCGCCCATTTCACAGCTCAGCCGAGGTTGCCAGATCCCTCCTCCCATCTTTACGTTACTCCGTTGCATAGGATAACACACTCTTGCAATTTTCACTTGCAACACTAGCCTAAAACACAGAAGTTAGTCTTCTTAAACATTCGAAATTTCACAACACTAGTGTGTCCCCGTCAGACTGTCGCGTGCGTTCGCCCACTCACTTAAAATTTATGTAGACTATTTACGCTACAAGTTCATAACCTTACTGGTTCGTTATTCAGAACGAATTCAGAACCAACTGAGACTGCAACTCTTATTATACTGTTATTTCAGTACTTTTCATGAATCGGACTTGCTTTATATAAGTCCCTTCTTCGACCAAATCTGGGATCGACCGGCACGCACTTTAACCGCTAATGATGTTTTCGAACTGAGAGACAATGGCTTCTAACAACCTTCTTGTATTAAATCTTGACTAGGCCCTCGAGTTGGCATGAATGTTCTTAGCTGAGCTCCGCTAAAATTTGGTCTTCAAACTCAGGATTGACATTCCCTTAATATTTGTGATTCGCTGATTTCAAATGTGGTACTTGTTTGCAAAATCGATCATTCAAATTCCTAGAATTTTGTTCACGTCAGTTTTGGGAGTTCACATACTCAAGAAATGGTTAGGGCATTCACTCATTTGGCCTCCCACTTCTGTCGCCCCTGCGTGTGCATAATTAATTTTTGACCTCTAAATGCGTAATTTATGTATTTCATTTACAATGATAGCTTTTTATCCTGTCATAATTAGGATATTATTTTTTAAAATCACGGGTGTATTTTCATTCCTTTGAAGTTGATCCAAATCGGCTTTAATACGGTATATCCATTGAAATCACGTGTCTTATCCGAAGATGGCTCCACCTACTGCATGCTTATTAAGGATTAGTATTTCCCCGGTCTTCGTAGCTCTGAGTGTAATCTCTCGCGGTTTGTTTTCATATACCGATAAATGCGTCCGCATCTCCTTTTAGTTAAACTTCCCAGGGTCTGTATTTTGCAGGCTCTAATGTATTAAAACATTCACCCTCGCTTTGTATAATAATTCATAAGAATGAACCTATTTATTTGGCCTAGATCAATAGGGTTCAGTATCAAAGGAATGTTCTTTGGTAGATTCGGCAATGAGACAACATGCATATCAACTGGATGCTGCTCATATTTGCTGTTTTAAGGGGCCTAACATATAGGCTATCGGCCCAAAAATATCAACTGGAGGTGGAGTCACAGATCCCCAGAGAAGGACGATATGGGATGCAAGTCAAACCTTTCCCTTTTTCTAGGAAGTCAACAGTACGTTGATGGTGAGCATGTGGCTTGTTTACTTGAAACAACTTATCTTAAAACACCCCTCGAGGAGTGGCATGACCCGCAATGGCCATCTCTGAGTTTGGCAACCACAAGACCTTGTGGGAGTTAACATCTTAACTCTTATTTCTAAACTTGTCGATTTCATCAGTTAATCACGTAGAATTGGTAATGAGCTTTCCAGGTCCTTAAGTAATATAAAGACAGTGAAGACAACATTGCCACTAAAGGTTGCTGAATAAATAATGCATATTGGAGTGAGATTCCCTTTAAAAACCATCGCGAGAAACGCTGTTGTAGCTCAGAACTGACAAGCGTCAAGGGATTTGATGGTAAAGCCCTTGAACTTGAATTGTGAATACGCAGTACATTGATAGCACGCCGAGAGTGTGCCATACCGCAATATCGTGCCTTTCCTCTATGACGAGGGTTTGTCTATAAGAATATATCTCACGGAAAACCGAGTTATGTTTCCGCTGAATTTTGGTAGAAATATCCAGTTACGTACTGTAGATTCAAACCCCAATAAATGCTATCAGAGTATACAGAGATTCAATCTCCCCACGTTGGGCACCGGAGCACGAAACTCCACAGTCAAAGATACACAGCCGACCTTCGTATTTAATAAACAGTCGTTCGATTTTCTTTCCAAGTTGTGAAGGGATTGTGTGCAATATCCTCGTAACCGCCCCAATTGGCCTTCTTTGCTTATCGTCCAGAATACATTTCTTTTCATTTTGGACGGATGGCTGTACCTTCCCCATACTTATTCTAATGGATGACGTGACTGACAAGGTTCGATACCAAGAATGGGATTTTCAGGACCACATAGATGGCCATCGACGTTTTCAGCTATTATGTTCTTTATTGCACAACGAGTACAAGCCTCATAGATAGAAGGTAAGGAAAACGTCTGATGCATGTGGAAGTTTAACCTGCAGCCTGCGGCTTTGGACGTCGTTGCTCTAACAACTAAGGTAAAGCGGGAGAAATTTTTCATTTCTCGTGGTAGGGCACTACAGTGTTATTGCCACCCGCAGTGGGCTTGGTTCGAAAACAACGGCGAGCAAAACCGTAGGTCATGGGTTCGACACCCACATTCTCTACCTTCCATCATCTATATGGCTTGTGTTTCTTGAACAAAGGCCGAGAACTGCCTTTGTCATCAATACGAACCTAAGAGTCAAATTCTTGGAATGTAGTCCAAAATGGATGATAATTAAAGTTCGATCATGGTATTACAGTCGGGCGCCACTGATGCGCTATTACCATGACAATTAATATAGCATCCTCCCCCTCACCTCAGTTTGTAGAACAACGGCACCCACATTCTGTATCTTCCATCTATATGGCTTGCACTATTTGCAGAACACGAGGACAAACAATGATTTGTGTTTTAAATGAATAAAATCTTAACTTAAAGTCTTCACACGTTATTCATAGAATGTTGGGCAAATTTAATTATGCAATGATCAGTTTCCCATGGCAGTGCAGCTCTACGCGTCTGTCATGTGCCAGTCAATATGACACTCAGTTGAGAGCTATAACCTACAGGCAGCCGCGGCCGTCTCATATGCATTAACATCTGGTATTAACTCTTCCAGTTGAAGGGTATGACGTTGGCTGTCAGCAGCTAGTTTTATATTCGGAGGAATTTAGCATAGCTCTTCGCAAATCCTTCTCAATCAACATTTGAGCACATTCTCCATGGAGATCAGACAGCAGATTAAGACCTTGGCGTGTCCAGAAACAGCTCGTCTTTAAAAGCAGTGATTTTATTATTTCGATATCACCGTTTAACTCCCTTAAGAATCCTTAGCCTGCAGATGGCCATTATTATGAATTGCTGTATCTGTGTGTATAAATTCAGAGTCTGAAATCTGTGACTAGTATGACTTGCTGTATCAGTGTGTATTAGTTCAGAGTCTGAAACCTGTGACTAGTATGACTTGCTGTATCAGTGTGTATTATTTCAATGTCTAAAGCCCATTATCAATTCGACTTGTAATTTGAAGTACAGTAGGCCTACCATTTTTAGACTACTTTTCACATTTTGCAAAAATGAGGAAAAAGTAGACTTATGAGATCGGGAAAATGTGTGTCTGTCTGTCTGTCTGTCTGTCTGTCCTTCTGTCTGGCTGTGTGTGTGTCGTCGTCCCCCCCTATCAACTCCTAAACGGCTGCAGCAATCGAAACAAAATTTGGTAGGAGTAAAGATCTATACCTGAATATCTCACGGCCATATTTGAAAATGATGTCAGTGCTACCAACTGCTGAAAAATCGCAATTGAAATTTGAGCTCCATGTTGGATAACTTGGAAGGCATGAATGGGAGCTATTTCAAAATTGGCACACGTATGGATAATAATACTGCAGTTTAATTTCCATGAGGCCATACATGGCAGTGTTGCCAAAATGATTATAAGTCTGTTGATAGGTCCAAATTTCAAATGCATATAACTTCTACACTATCAATTGGATTTCAACCAAATTTCGTATGTGCTATGTGTACATAAACAGATATTACTGAGCGTATTCTTAAGATCCAACAGGGCTGCCAACTGTTAATAAATGCTCTCAATTCATTTTATCCAAATACCCATATACCAGAAAGTATGCAAGCCGACAGCTTTAAACTATGCACACGTATAGTACACGACATTCTAGATTAATTTGGGGTAACTAATGGACCTCAGTACTACCAACATGATTCTAAGCCTGCTGATAGGACCAATTGTAAATACATGTAACTTCTATACTATCAATTGGATTTCAACCAATTTTCGTATGTGGTATGTGTACCATAACAGATATGACTATGCGTATTCTTAAGAACAACCAGGGCTGCCAACTGTTAATAAATGCTGTCTCTATTTTTTTACCCTAATATCTGTATATCAGAAAGTATTCAAGCCAACAGAACTAAACTTTGCACACGTATAGTACCTTACATTCTAGATTAATTTGGAGTAATTAATATACGTCAGTAGAGCCTCCGTGGCTTAGGCGGCAGCACGCCGGCCTCTCACCGCTGAGTCCGTGGTTCAAATCCCGGTCACTCCATGTGAGATCTGTGCTGGACAGAACGGAGGCAGACAGGTTTTTCTCCGGGTACTCCGGTTTTCCCTGTCAAAATTTCATTCCAGCAACACTCTCCACTATCATTTCATTTCATCTGTCATTCATTTAATCATTGCCCCAGAGGAGTGCGTCAGGCCTCGGCAGCCGGCACAGTTCATATCCTCGCCGCTAGATGGGGGCTTCATTCATTCCATTCCTGACCCGTTCGGAGACTGGAAGCAGGCTGTGGATTTTCATTCAATATACGTCAGTGCTTCCAACATGATTCTAAGCCTGCTGATTGGTCCAATTTTAAAATACATGTAACTTCTATACAAATAAATGGATTTCATCCAAAATTGGCACAACAATAGATCATAATAGTTCAGATTATTTCTGACCAACACATGCATGACATTGTTGCCAACATGATTTTACGCGCGCTGTTAGATCCAAGGTTTAACTGCATGTAACGTCCATGATATCCATTGGACTTCAGCCAAATTTTGTATTCTGTACCTTAAGAGATGGAACTAAGAATATATTCAGTCAACAGGCTGCCAACTGTAGTGCTCTATTAGGCTACATTATGCCAGTTATATTTCGAACTAATAAGAAATTTAGTTATTACCAACTCGATTTCGTCATTATTCTAATTAGGTCCATATAGATTAATCATTGGAATGAATCTTAAATTTCGAGAAAAGTAGGCCCTTTAATTCGTCACGGAACTTCTTGTTCTTCTTAAGATTGAAAGTGTGAATCTAGAATCAATCCCTACGCCTTAGTGCACAATCTGGCAGCATAGCTGCATCCTTACTTACATCTCTGGAGGCAAGTGGTGTAACCAGATAGCCAGTAGACACCAAGTGTTATAATTCACAATCTCCTGTAACCTGAATTAACAATGATAAACATGTCTTTGAAAAGGCATTGTATTCAATGTTTAATAAACTTTACATAGTGAAAGGATGGAATTTGATTACATAATTTCCATTTCCTAAAATGTCGGTAATTAAAGCATTCTGCGCATGATATTGGACCCACCAGTTTAGCTGAGTGAGGGGAGCCACACTCCAGAGATTGGAGATTTGAATCTCGACTCTGGCCATGAAGAATATGCCTCGCCCCGGATTTTCAGAGCAAGCAAATGCCGGTATGGTACCTTATTTTAAGTTCAGGGCCGTTAACGCAATCCTTGTCCTAAAGAATTGCAGTTAAACTATTACAGTAATCACAATAACACAGGTTATCAGAGAAATAGAATACATACCCAAGTATTCAGGGTTGATCAAGAATGACTTCTTAAACCCCTAATTGAAGCAACATCAACACAATGTTTGGAATCATTTAAATATGTTCCTAGCGGATATTTATAGCGTTCAAGCAAAATAAGTAATCGACATGTTTCATGAGGCACCCTGCCTACTTCCTCCACTGATAGTGAACGAGGGGTACCAATTTTGTCGATCCGGAATTTCTTGTGACTGGGCATAGATAACGATAAATTGCCATTAAACGCCGATCATCTCCAGACATTTCATGATTTATCTATTTTCTGTTTGGACATTGTCCTGTTAACAGGATTTGTGAACTCATACCCACAAAAGAGAACAGTTATTTTCAAATACTTGCAAATGTTTTAAATACATTCTTTGTTAAGAACTTTCCTCACAGAGTTTCACGTATTTTCACACATAGCCACCGAGGCACAGACAGATACACGTTAATGCACACTGTGGCTACCTAAGTGGTTTCATCACACAATCTGGTTATACAATCCATCTTTAGGCTTGAAACATCGATCCTCTGTTTCTCTCTAAACGAACAGTACTAGAGAATATTAACAATTCTAGCTGCAGCATATTTCATGAGATGATATTTAATTTTCAGCTGCTAGGCAACCCTGTATTTACGATTTTCTCGTGCAAGGATAGTTATGATTTTCAGAAGCCCCCGCGGGTTGCTGGAGACGCACATAGGACCATTATGGCTGAAAATACTGCATTTGAAGGTGCTGCTACTGGTAACAGGTCAGCCACAGATCGGTCGGGGTGATAATAATTGAAGCTATACGGTTTTTTTGTTTTTAGTCTCAGCTGAAAGACAGTTTCTTTCTGAACATATGTGCGAAGTTTTATTCCAAAATGGGTATGTCTGGCTGAGTTATTGCAGTTTTCATATTACTATGTGCTGTCCAATCAGTTGAGTGAGCTTGGGATCAGCTGTCAATACAAGGAGAAATTAATATTCTTCAGTAACTTTTCCAGTGCATGTTTGAATCTTCTTGGACTAACAATGGCTGCTGTGTGTTCTAGAAACCATGGCTATGGTCTGGCAACCATGGAATAGGAGATTACTTTGTTAACTACTCCTTGGCAACTGGGTCTTGTTTGTATATGTTAGCTTCACGGCCAAGGAATTAAACTCAGCAGTTTTTCTAGGTTTATTGACGTGTCTTGTGCAGCTTGTTCCTAGGCGAAACTCCGCACAAGACACGGCAATAAACCTACAAAAATTGCTGAGTTTTGGGTCTTTTTTGGTTTGATTTACAAGTCACATGGTGCTAAGTTGATTTGATTTATTCCGTCCGTGTGATATTGGTGAGTTATGAATAAGAAAGAGAGCACATCTCGTTGTAAAAGAAGAACTTTTCATTGAAATCGGTATACAAAGCTTTTGGATCACAAAATTTCTCCCAACCAATCAAAAACACCCAAAAGTGCTTCTGCTAGGAAGATAGGGTTACAGGTTGACCCGTGTACATTATTACCTGCCGCCTTCAGTGAGTGTAACAGTGATGTGATCCATCTCGCAAGTTTGATGAAAGCTGTCACTGAATATGTAATTTTTAAAGTGTGCCATAATGAGTTAACTTATGTTGAAACTTCAGTGCAGGGTTTAGCAAGTAATTTCCAAAGTGCTGTCTGTGAAGGTAAAAAGCAGTTATTTAGTTCTCTAAGAAGTAAATACAATATTTCCGAAACCATACACGTGTTTGCTCAGCAAACATCAGTAAATTAGAAATACTGAAACAGTTGGATGTTAGCGTTGGAAAATATGCTATCAGTGCACTAGTTCAATCTGACTTCGAAAGGGTAAGAAAAGAGTCTCCATGAGTCCACAAAGGAGACAAGAAGGACGAGGAGAAGGCTGAGACTCGAACAGCATGGCAGGAACATCGAGAAAGAGGGCACAACATACCCTGCTGGAGCATGTTATTGAAGTATGAAAGCATTTATTATTGTTTAACTTTTAAAGGTGATTTCCCGAAAGTTGCCTTTTTGCTTACAAATAACATGGTTACTTTCACATTTAGAGTTCATATTCCATCAAACTTAGCATATACATTACTTCGTGCAGGTTCTGGATGATACACTATAATAATGACAAACAATTTAAAAAAACAGTGAAATATTGCTAGTTATATGAAGGAAAATTTGGAAATTTTACCTGACTGAAACTGTAAACTATGTAAAAATTTAGTAATAGTCCCACAGCATTTGTAGTAGTTCATCCTTGGCTGCATGTCGTTTGCTACTCAAAAATTAAAATTCAAACAAATACCATCAGTAGTTTTGTCAAAATCAAGTTTTTTGTGGCATATTACCATAAAAATTGGATAAATTCTTTTTGAAAATATTTCCATCATACTATCAAAAGGATACATTTCTTGGACACTATAATTATGCAACTAAGCTATAAGGTATACTTCTTTGCTTTACAAAATTTCATGCCGTTACATTGAATCACAACCATGGTAGAGAGTTTCATGTTACAGCCATGCAGAGATGGTTATGAGCAGTGTATGAGACCATTGGTCGGCCAAGACGATAAAGATTGAAGTGGAACCACTCGCGTAATGGAATGAAACCATTGGTCGGCCAAGACGATAAAGATTGAGGTGCAACCACTCGCGTAATGGAATGAGACCATTGGTCGGCCGAGACGATAAAGATTGACGTGCAACCACTCACGTAATGGAATGAGAGCATTGGTCGGCCAAGACGATAAAGGTTGACGTGCAACCACTCGCGTAATGGAATGAGACCATTGGTCGGCCAAGAGGATGAAGATTGAAGTGCAACCACTCGCGTAATGGAATGAGACCATTGGTCGGCCAAGACGATAAAGATTGAAGTGCAACCACTCGCGTAATGGAATGAGACCATTGGTCGGCCAAGACGATAAAGATTGAAGTGCAACCACTCGCGTAATGGAATGAGACCATTGGTCGTCCAAGACGATAAAGTTTGAGGTGCAACCACTCGCGTAATTAAATGAGACCATTGGTCGGCCAAGACGATAAAGATTGAAGTGCAACCACTCGCGTAATGGAATGAGACCATTGGTCGGCCAAGACGATAAAGATTGAGGTGTAACCACTCGCGTAATGGAATGAGACCAGTGGTCGGCCAAGACGATAACGATTGAAGTGCAACCACTCGCGTAATGCAATGAGACCATTGGTCGGCCAAGACGATAAAGATTGAAGTGCAACCACTCGCGTAATGGAATGAATGGCATACACAGGTGAAGCAAAATCTTCTTTGATGTCTGTACTTCAGTTACCACAAGGCGTTAAGTCGCTCACCACGACCACGGTGGGGAGCTGAAGCAAGTAAGGATATTGGAGGTTTGAATCCCGGTGATGACAGAGGTTATCCAGAGTGTGGCTTTCCTCTGTTTTTCCACACTCCCTCCAGAAAAATGTCGGGATAGCACTTTATTTCATGTCCCGGACCTCCTACCCCATTTCTGTCCCTCAGAATTACAGTTACACACACTACTAGGCCACCATAGAAACACAGGTTATCAGATAACTGAACTTGCACCCAAGTACGAGGGGCTGATGAGCAAGATGCCTTAAGTCGCTAAAACGAATAAACAACAACAATTAATTATACACTTAGTGGCCAAAAGTCACGGGAAGGATAGTCCCATGAGAAAACGTCGGCTAGTGCGGGTGCAGATGCATCCTTACAGTCCTGGTAGAAATGGGTTCCTGATTCCCAACATTCAACTGGGTGGTGATCTGACCCACAGTAGCCCTTCGATCGCTCCGTATGGTCCTGCTAAGGCGACGTGATATCGGTACCTACGTTAAACATCTGTGGTCGTCCCATGTGGCGGTTTACGCGGATGGTAACATTATATCCGCGATAATAAAGATCCACCCTCAACACTGTTGATCCCCGAAACTCGAATGAGCGTGTATCTCCGAAATGCTATAACCGTGCCGTGCGCCGATAATCTTCCCACTTTCAAAGTCGGTTAACTCGAGACGTGTTGCCTCCTTCACTACGCTCGTGGTGTGACAGACTGCTCTGCTCCGCTGCAGCTAGCCACAACGCTCAGGAGTCACACACGGCGCTTTTCCTCATGGGACTATCCTTCCCGTGGCTGGCTGCGTGGCTCAGCGGTAACGTTCTCGCTTGCTGTTCCCAAGGTTGCAGAATCAAATCCTGGCGCAGTAACCTGGCATTTGAGGGTGTGCAAATGCGAGGGAGCCGTGTCAGTAGATTTAATGGGACGTTAAAGTTCCCCTTCGGGGCAAAATTCTGGCACCTCGGCGTCACTTGGTAGATTATTACTGAATATTAACACTACCTATGGGAAGATGATGAGACAGAAAAGGAGGTGGGTTTAGGAGTGGAAACAATTTTAGGCTGAGAGAAAGAGAATCCAACACAAAACAATTAATAAACACCGATATAAACCGGAATTTCGCAGTGCAAAACTTATGAAGTACCTAACTTGAGCGGGGGCTTGCACAAGGCAAGCGGAGAGCAGCATAAATTGAGGTTACTGGCAAGCTTTCGCCAAGTGCTCTTTCCCTCCCGAGCAGGTATTCTAGTACTATGGGGAAGGGTGGTAGTCTGGCAAGACAAGGTATGCCAAAAGGAAAGGATTTATGTGGTTTCCCTTCAAAAGGGTTGGATTTTACCAAGCATTCTGAAAAGCTAAAAAGAGTTGAATTTGTCGTGATATTTTTATTACTAACCACGGTTGCATCTCTGACAGAACCACCGAATTCCCCCAAAGTGGGAAAAGATGAAGCAACTATGGTGCTTTTTGGCGATATTTTGTTATGATTGGTAAGGAACTTTGAAGTGTGCTGAAATGGGTTGTTCTCTGGAGTGTTATCGCGTGAGGATCGGACTGTGGTATGCGAAGGGTAGTCGGGTTTTCCAGTGTATTTTGTGTGCGTACGGGACCTAGTAACTTGTGGTTTATAGCCCTAGTGATAGCTGCGTTGTTAGTTATTGGTGGAGTGGAAGTGAATCCAGGCCCTGTTACTTCAAATGTGAATCAGGAAAATGATCCAGTGGCAGCATTAAAGTGTTCGAAGTGCAGTAAAACATTGAAGAACGGTGTTGAGTGTGGACTATGTGAGAAATGGTTTCACTTCGGCTGTATTAAGGTCAAGAAGGAGGATTGTGATGTCGGGAATTGGTTTTGTAAAGTATGTGATACGCCGGACTGTTTGAGGGTGCAAATCAAAGCAAGGGATCAAATAATACAGGAACTTAGAACAAAGCTTCGTGAATCAGAGGAAACGGTGAAGGATGTGACTGAACGGCTTTCTACTGGGATCAGTGGGGAAGAGGGCGTGCAGGAGCAAACTGAGGATGACGTTATCATAATGGGTGATTCTATGATACGATGGAGTGCGAATATCTCGAGGAAATCAGGTGCGAAGGTGCGGTGTTATCCGGGGATTAAAATTGACCAGCTTGCCCAACAAGTGGAAGAAGCAAATGTAGAGGACTGTGACAAAGCTAAGGTGTTATTGCTCCATGTTGGGACGAACGATTTGAAGAAGAGGGCTACAGCTGATTACATCATGGGGGAGCTCTACGAACTAGGCAAAAAAGCTAAAAGCAAGTTTAGAAATGCAAAAATTACAATGAGTGGCATTGTTCGGCGGGGTGATGTTCCGTTAAGGCGAGTTAAGACTGTAAATGACCGCATGGACTGGGTTTGTGCGCAACTGGGATTAGTGTACGTAGGTGCTGACTGCTGGATTGGTGGCCGTGACTTCGCCCGAGACGGGCTGCATCTAAATCGACGGGGCGCTTTCAACCTAGGGATCCTACATGACAGGGTCATCGGTTCGTGCCGGCCATTGTGAGGAGGAGCAGGTCCAGAGGTTGCCAGCCGACGGGAACAGAAGGAGCTACTTCGGGATATTTGCTGCGGAGTAAGACTCTAAGATTACTGCAGGTTAATTGTCAGAGTTTAGGAAATAAATTAATTGAAATTTTGGAATCTTGTAGAGACGTATTCTCCGGACATTGTCATTGCTACTGAATCTTGGTTATATGAGGATATAAATAGTAATGAAATAATTCAAGGGACCTACGAAATGTACAGAAGGGATCGGGGGAAGCGAGGTGATGGGCTATTTATTTGTGTGCGCAAAAATATAGCTAGTTTCTTAAAGTGGGCTGATACGGATCATGAAATGTTATGTGTACAAATTTCGGATAAAGGGAATAAATTCCCTCTTCAGGTGATAGGGGCGTATAGAGCACCGAAAGATAAATTTTAGCTTCTCGACACACTGTATGATAAAACTTGTGAGAGCATAATATTTGCCGGAGATTTAAACCTCCCCAAAGTAGACTGGTCTGGTGAGTCAACTAGCTGTGGTCAAGCTCAGAGCACTGCAAACAAATTCTTAAGGGAGGGGGGATTTTCCCAAGTTGTTGACTTCCCAACTAGAGGCAATAATACTTAGATGTTTATCTCGTAAGGCCTGTTTAGCTGTGTATTAACTGTCTGAAAGTACCAGGAATTAGTGACCATTCTGGGGTTGAATTAAATATTTGATGCGGTGACATTACAAAATTAGACTCTGATGTAGAAAATAAGATCATATTCCAGTATCGCAGGGCAGATCAGGGCAAATTTCAGGGGTATTTGAATGAGCTATTTGTAGGATGGCCATCGGAAGGAAATCACATTAATATCTTGTGGACTAACTTTTTGAAAACTTTAAATAGCGCTATTGATAAATTTGTTCCATTTAAATTACTGAAACAAAACCCAGATCCTGAGTATTACTCACGGGAAATCAGGAGTCTTAAACGGAAAATTAGGAAATTATACAATAAAAGACATGATAGTGACAAGTATATGTTGACATTTAACTTCTTATCAAGAGAGCTCGTCTTAAAAAAGAGGGCTGCTCATGACAATTATATGCAAGGTTTACTTGGTTCGGGAGGCGATGGGTGGAAAAAAATACAGTTATGATAGGAGAAGAAAGGGAAATTCAAATAATTTGTCGATGATAATGTCCGGTGACGGTAAATTAATTATTGAGAAGCAGGCCATTGCTAATGAATTATTGTCTTTTATGGTAGTGTGTTCAATAAATCCAATAGCTGTGTGTTGGACCTTAACGGTGACTCAGGGGCTCCACTTCTCCAAATAAACAAGTCAGCAATTGTAAAGCTAATACAAAAATTACGTTACAATATATCGAAGGGTCCTGATAATATTGTTAGTGAAGTACTTAAACTAGGAGGTAGGGCCGTGGCACGATACTTAGAGGTGATGTTTAATGTGTCCATAAAAAATGCGCAAATCCAGGATGACTGGAAAAAAAGCTACGGTAGTCCCAATATTTAAGGGAGGGAGCAGACTTGAATTGGGCAACTACAGGCCGGTTAGTCTTACGTCCATCGTTTGTAAACAGATGGAGCATCTCATTTGCGACTACTTGAGGGAACAGTGGGAAACATTATCATGGTTTAATGATAGGCAACATGGATTTCGGAAAGGTTACTCATGCGAGAGTCAGATGCTATCACTTTTTCAAGATATTAGCGAATCGTTAGACGATGGAGTTTCAGTCGACGCCGTAGTTATAGATTTTGCTAAGGCATTTGATGTCGTGCCGCATGACATGCTACTCCATAAATTAGCTTCGACGAAGATTGATAGAAGAGTAATTTTATGGATCCAAGAATTTTTGACGTGTCGTTCCCAGAAAGTGAAAGTTGAAGGCCGATTCTCGTATGAAATTACCGTAACGTCGGGTATCCCTCAGGGCAGCGTAAACGGAACTTTGTTATTTTGGCGTTTATAAATGACTTACCATATGGGATTCGCAGTGACTGTCGATTGTTTGCGGATGATTGTGTAATATATCGAAAGATACATGATTCACAAGACAATGCAGTACTTCAAGATGACCTGAACCTGGTCTATAAGTGGGCGATTGAAAATAAAATGAAAATAAACACAAGAAAATGTAGTCTAATAAAAATGGGGAAAGTGCGAAGGCAAGATAGTAGGGGGGTGATGAGAGTTCTGCCCCACTCCAGAACCCTCCTCGACCCACTACTAAGCCTCAGACATGTTAAATATCTCTCGAACGCATGGTCCGATTTTGACAAATGAGGTGTGATTGGACTCGAGCTGACGTCCTCTTTCCTATGGACCATATATTGTATTTTTCAAAAAAAAAAAAAAAAAAAAATGAAAATTTTTATTTTAGAAAGTAGGCGATAGTTTGAAAACCAAACATGATAGAACATTATGACATGGCTCAAACGAATGGTCTTTATGACCTTTATTTTCTATAATGAAACTTTTTTTACTTTTTATGTTTTTTTTGAAAACACTCGAATTTTGAATATCCTATATTTTGGAAACTAGGAATTCTACAAAAACGTTTGTTTGACGTAAATCAATTGTCCCTACCCCCTCTACCTCCAAAATAAATTTCAAGTCTCTAGGATAAAAACCTGACAGTAGGTAGTAGTGGGATGATGGGGAAGCTGCCCACTAAATTATTGAACCCTCCTCGTATTTGCCCCGAACCTGATATCTCGCTATCCAAACATGGGATTAGAACATACAGGGTGTCCTAGCACTCGTAGTGACGCCCCCTACTATCCTATAGGCTCGTTGTTTAATTAAAAGATCAAAACTAAAAGGTCATCCGCTTTTAATATCTCGCGAACCAATCATGCTAGAGGCGTGTACGACGGGTCTAAGGACTCGGGGTGACGTCCTCTTTGCTATGGTCCACTCGTTGTATTTGAAAAAAATTGGAAACTCGATTTTGGGGTAAACACGTGTTTTTTGTGATTTTTGCCGATATCTCACGAACCAATAACGCTAGAGACGTGTACGAGGTGTCATAGGACTCAGGCTAACGCCCCCTGTTTGAAACTATGTTTGAAATTTTGACAAAGAGCCTAACGACACTTTTGTTGAAAAAAAAGTTATTAATTTTTCTTTACCTGTTTATAATGTTCATGAAGCGTGGTGGTTGAGAGATACGATACTGCTGGGTGTATGTGTTTCAACGAACCTGTCGCTAACCACAAGGACCATGCTTAATAGAACAATCGCTATTTCGGCGGGTCGGTTTATGACAGAGCGAGGGTTCGTTTTTTCTGATATTTAACCTTTAACGTGTAAACGGTGATGAGAACTTCGTTCTATGTTGGTCGAAGCGAGTACAGAAAACAAACTTGCAGACGAGCAAGAGGCGAATGTCATTTGAGCTTATTGGAATGCGCTGATCTGACTTGACAACAAGTGCAATGGAAAATGACAAAGACGCGGATGACGCTTCAAGGTTAAATAATCTGACAATCGTGGTGGCAGGGAAGAGCAAAAGGCATGTGGACACATGTGAAACCACATGAGGGCTAAACAAGTTACATCCTGTTTGCTTCGTACGTGACAAAATGCAAGTTCATGTCTGGCACAGCAAATGGTTGTAGAACATAAAAACCTATAACATTCGGTCGACCAAGCAATGTGCGTGAATGCAAAGCACCAAAACTGTAAGGTCATTCCCCAAAGATTTTATAAACTATTCATTGGACATAGTGAAAGTGTATGATTAATGTGTACATGTATTGCGGATGGCCGCTTGCTAATAATTATTATTACAGTAAAATGTTTAAGACACACATGTTTTCATTGCTAGCACACACAGTCTTGCTTGCTCACACTCAATACACGACATGGCCAGGCCTTGTCAGAGCGACTGCTGATAACACAAGAATGTCTATGTGGGCAGGAAGTAACGGGTCAGGTTACTTGGCTGGTAGAGGCTAGCAGGTCTGTCGTTTAAACAGACCTGGTAGAGGCTAGGAGGTCTGGCGTTTAAACAGAGAGACCGCCATTTTGGTTCCTAGACAGCCGTACTACCGATGTATAAGAGGCAGCCATTTTGGTTCCTTATTAAAAACATGAAACTACTATAAGGTACACGAATCTTATTCAGATTGAGGAATGTGAAGAGGCGTGGGAACACGTGTGAGAGAGACAACATTTCAAGTTCAAAACGCTGAGAAAATGCAACACTCTCTGTTGCTAGGCTAACTGATAACGATTGCGTTAGTAATGCACTTGCCATTTTAGCAAACAGACGTATACAGTAGAGATCTGAACTCAACTTTGGAAGAAAAAAATCCTTTTATTTTTTTGTACCTATGAATGATTATTTTAATAATGTAATGCTAATGAACCTTAAATTTGTTGTTATTGATTGGGTAATTAATGATTTTTATTTATTTATTTATTTATTTATTTGTTTGCAGATAACTGGTATACCTTACATGTCTGAGAGAGAAGATACCATTGCACTTTTGAGCCCACCAGAAGGAAACAGCAATAAGCCACTGCAAGTGAAGGTGGGATTATTTTTTTAAACTAACTTGTTTCATTTTCTTGTTTCATATTTTACTTTATGAAATGCATGTACTAAGCTGAATTTAGGTATTTATAACGGTTTATTTTATTTCTTTTTAGAAACTTGGAAAGAAAAAGCCTTACCGCCGTAGTAGTCGCTGAAAACCCGAGACGCAGTAAAGTGCAACCATTGTTTCCAGGCAGTGAACTATTTAAAACTCAGGTAAGCCTAACATAAAATGCTATTCCATTTTACCACTACTGAAAAATGGTAGACAAAAAATTCATTACCTGTACATGACTAGGACGATGATTGCTTTCTTGATTAATGACTATGTATTGGCAACCGGAACAAGACCATATTGGTTGTTTACCGGGAAAGTACAAGGCCATATTGGATTTTGTAAAGAACAAAAATTTTAATTTAACTGACAGGTCGTTCCCTATAATAATAATAATAATAATAATAATAATAATAATAATAATAATAATAATAATAATATAATATTAATAATAATAATAATATTAATATCGTATGGCCTCGAGTGCCGGGTGCAAGCTTTGTTATTTGACACACAGAGGGTAGCTTGCATTTCGAATTTAGTTGTTCCTTGACTATGAAAGTCAAGAAGGTTAAATGTTAGATATCTAATTTCTTTAAACTCTATAGCGCTTTCTAGTAAAAAAATGAGGAACTTTGTACCCTATGAACTCAACGAATATCCACAGGTTTGAACATGATAATGTGAACAAAATGACATGACATTCATTTTTGTTTATATATTGGTTAAAGGGGAGATGTAAATGACTGTAGCTCTATAAAAAGAAAATAAGTACATGTGTTACTGTTAGTGCCAACATACAGTTTATTTTTAATGGTGTTTTGATATATTAATGCCAATTAATGTTAACGTTTTATTTACAGGTATTGATTGATTGATTGATTGATTGAGTGATGGGTTATTTTGTTTGCTTTTAGGTGTCGTCATGCGCCATTAACGTAATGAACAGACAGTGAACAAGCATACCTTGTGCTTTAAAGTACTCTGTGCAACGTTAATAACTTACAATAAGAAAAAGTTTTATTATAACACATGGCGTTAGTACCAAATACAACAAGTGAGTAAGTTGGTTTACCACGTGGGTTAAATTTAAAATCAGAACATGACCGTTGGTTAACATTTGAATCCTGGCCTGTAGGCTTTTTGTCGACACATGAACTTGCAAAAGCAGCTTTTTTTTTACTTGAACCGAGAAGGTGTGGTGCGCTGTGTGTTTTGTCGTATTGAACTTTCACACTGGGAAGAAGGGGATGATCCCTTTAGAGACCATTTGCGATGGTCTCCTTGTTGTCCTTATATGCTTGGAAAGCAAGTGGGTAACCTACCCGTGCATTCATTTTACCGAACCACAAGACCATTGGCCGCTACTTACGTTGCTGAATCACAAATAAATAATAATAATGTATTACCAGCCAACAACGGTAGTGTCGATATATGTGGTCCATATGCCATAGACAGTGTTGAATTGGCATGTGCTTTTGAAAAATTGGGAGTTTGCAAGACTAAAGCACTAGCACACCCAGAGTACAGCTCTGTTGAAAAACGTTTAGAATCTTATAAAAATATTTGGCCATTAATAGTAAAACACCTTACCAAACAACTAAGTGAAGCTGGATTTTTTTTATACTGGTGAAGGGGATAAAACAATATGTTTTTATTGTGGATTTGCTTTAAAGGATTGGCAAATGACTGATGACCCTTTTGTGCAACTCGCTCGTTGGTTACCTAACTGCAAATACATGGTGTTGCTTAAAGGTCAGGAATTTGTGAACACTATTCGTAAAGAAAACATGATTGCAGTACAAGACTTAAAAGTGCTCTTAGAGTTAGAACATGCAGAGCAAATACACGAGGCTGAAAGAAAAGACTTGTCTCACGAACAGATACAAAAGTGTGACCAACAATTATGTAAAATTTGTTATCAAGATGAACTAGGTGTTGTATTTTTGCCTTGTGGACACATGATAACCTGTGTCAAGTGTGCATTAGAACTCAAAACTTGTGCTATATGCAGAAAAGCAGTATCTGCTACAGTTAGGGCATTTCTTGCATAAATAGTAAAATTTATCAGCCATGCATAGTGCAAAATCCCTAATTGCACAATATTATTAAAGCTGTTTTAGAGTGTAATAGATATGCTTTTCTTTTGTTTATAGACTACTACAATGAATGTTTTTAATGCTGTGGGTCAAGCATGTGCCTTAGAGACAAAGAAGCTCAGCGAATTGCCAACGCATATTCCATTCCGCATTATCAAGATTCGGAAATTGAAAACAGCATATGGTGATCGTGTACTTTGTGTATGTGAAAACTTTCAGACATTTCTGCCTACACGGTTTAATGATATGTCGGAGAGTGTTTTTGATGAAGTCAATAATGCTGTACAACCTGTACACTTAATTTATGAAGGTTTTAAAAACAATAGGTGCATGGTTCGTTTTAATTAAATATAAAAAAACAAATGTCAAATAATGGAAGATATAAGTCATGACAATGGACTGAAAGAAAAATATGTCTATAGATAATAATGTTTTAGTGTTTAGTATTGTCTTAAAATATTATCATGAAACAAAACAAAATGTATATAAAGTTTGTAAATAAATGAAAATAATGGTACAATGTTGTTTTATTTTCTATAGAAGTCAGAATATTTAACATTGCAGAGTATACATGATTACGACAATAAAAATCACACTTAATACAAGTCTTTGCCTTTACGATAGTGTGTTATAATTCTAAAAACAAAGCTTTTTGTAGATCTTTTTTCTTTCACGATGAACAATAGGCATGAAAACGTTATTGTCTTGTTTTGGATCATTATCACTATCATAATCATAAGCAGCATGATCTATATCACTATTATTATAATCACTATAATTATCCTCAACATTATCCTCAACATTACTTAACCCAGTTAAATATTCCTGGTCCTCTTCCTGTTCCTCTTCCTCTACAGTGTCCTCATGTAGAGTCTGCGTGGCTTTTGATAATGTTAAGGGTTTTTTGAACATTGAACTATTTTGAGCAGCAATATTATTTTCTTGTACTCGCTTTTTAACATTTTCATGATTTTCTGTTGACAGCAACAGTGTTTCATGCAGTACACTACATTGATGATCACTGACATTTAAAACCTCACTATTTTTACATTTTAGCTCACTGCGACATTGTTTTGAACGTTGTTTAGAACAATGCTAAATAACAGTTCCATTTTTATTGGTTTGTTTCACAATATATGAATATCCTTTATAGAATGCATGAGGCTTACCATACCTATTCACAGATACTTCCATATCAACTGTCAAGCATAGACTAAACTCTAGTAAAGTCAACTTGGTAATAAGAACAATAGTTTAATGTGTGAGCATATATGGGTGCAAATGTGGGAGCAAAAAGTGGGAGCAAAAAGTGGGAGAAAAAATTGGGAGCAAAAAAGTGGGAGCAAAAAGTGGTAGCAAAAATTGAGAGCAAAAAGTGGGAGCAAAAAAAAGTAGGAGCAAATATGGGAGCAAATGTGAAAGCAAAAGTGGGAGCAAGTATGGGAGCATATGTGAAAGCAAAAGTGGGAGCAAAAAGTGAGAGAAAAAAAGTGGGAGCAAAAAGTGTAAGCAAAAGTGGGAGAAAATATGAGAGTAAAAAAAGTAGGAGCATGTATGGGAGCAAATGTGAAAGCAAAAGTGGGAGCAAAAAGTGAGAGAAAAAATGTGGGAGCAAAAGGTGTAAGCAAAATTGGGAGCAAATATGAGAGAAAAAAAAGTGTGAACGAATATGGGAGCAAAAAGTGGGAGCAAAAATTGGGAGCAAAAAGTGGGAGCAAAAGTGGGAGCAAAAATTGAGAGCAAATATGAGAGCAAAAAAAAGTGTGAACAAATATGGGAGCAAAATGTGGGAGCAAGTATGGGAGCATATGTGAAAGCAAAAGTGGGAGCAAAAAGTGTAAGCAAAAGTGGGAGCAAATATGAGAGCAAAAACAGTAGGAGCAAGTATGGGAGGAAATGTGAAAGCAAAAGTGGGAGCAAAAAGTGTGAGAAAAAAAAGTGGGAGCAAAAAGTGTAAGCAAAGGTGGGAGCAAATATGAGAGAAAAAAAAGTGTGAGCAAATGTGGGAGCAAAAAGTGGGAGCAATAAGTGAGAGCTAAAAGTGTAAGCAAAAGTGGGAGCAAAAAATTGGGAGCAAAAAATGGGAACAAAAAGTGGGAGCAAAAATTGAGAGCAAAAAAGTGGGATCAAAAGAAAGTAGGAGCAAGTATGAGGGTAAATGTGAAAGCAAAAGTGGGAGCAAGTATGGGAGCAAATGTGAAAGCAAAAGTGGGAGCAAAAAGTTAGAGCAAAAAGTGTAAGCAAAAGTGGGAGCAAATATGAGAGCCAAAAAAGTAGGAGCAAGTATGGAAGCAAATGTGAATGCAAACGTGGGAGCAAAAAGTGAGAGAAAAAAGTGGGACCAAAAAGTGCAAGCAAAAGTGGAAGCAAATATCAGAGCAAAAAAAGTGGGAGCAAAAATGTGGGAGCAAAAAGTGGGAGCAAAACGTGTAAGCAGAAGTGAGAGCAAACAAGTGTGTGCAAATATGGGAGCAGAAAGTGGGAGCAAATGTGAAAGCAAAAGTGGGAGCAAAAAGAGCGAGCAAAAGTGAGTGCACAAAGTGGGAGCAAAATGTGTGATTAAAAAGTGGGGGCAAATGTGGTGTTTTACTAAAACAATCTCCCCTAACCTAACCTAACCTAACTTCACCTAACCTAACTTCTCCTAACCTAACCTTCCAACTCTCAGATCAAAAATTAAATTCTGGCCATAGTCGAGTTGGAACCCAAAACCTCTGGGATAACACCCAAGTATACTAGCCACTACACCGCGAAATGTGCAAATTACCATGCAACACAACACAAAAATAAAAAGTTTCCTGTAGTGTAACTCATTGGCTGACAACCATAGTTGAGAATTCAAACCCAAGACCTCAGGACTTTTGTTTTGAACATTATCAGAAATATTATTCCATTTACATTTTGCTGTTGCTTATAGTTATAAGAGTTGGCATTAATATGGGAGTATAAAAAAAATCCAGGTCCACTTAGTTGTTTGATAAGGTGTTTTACTATCAATGGCCAAATATTTTTATAAGATTCTAAACGTTTTTCAACAGAGCTGTACTCTGGGTGTGCTAGTGCTTTAGTCTTGCAAACTCCCAATTTTTCAAAAGCACATGCCAATTCAACACTGTCTATGGCATATGGACCACATATATCGACACTACCGTTGTTGGCTGGTAATACATTATTATTATTTATTTGTGATTCAGCAACGTAAGTAGCGGCCAATGGTCTTGTGGTTCGGTAAAATGAATGAACGGGTAGGTTACCCATTTGCTTTCCAAGCATATAAGGACAACAAGGAGACCATCGCAAATGGTCTCTAAAGGGATCATCCCCTTCTTCCCAGTGTGAAAGTTCAATACGACAAAACACACAGCGCACCACATCTTCTCGGTTCAAGTTAAAAAAAACTGCTTTTGCAAGTTCATGTGTCGACAAAAAGCCTACAGGCCAGGATTCAAATGTTAACCAACGGTCATGTTCTGATTTTAAATTTAACCCACGTGGTAAACCAACTTACTCACTTGTTGTATTTGGTACTAACGCCATGTGTTATAATAAAACTTTTTCTTATTGTAAGTTATTAACGTTGCACAGAGTACTTTAAAGCACAATGTATGCTTGTTCACTGTCTGTTCATTACGTTAATGGCGCATGACGACACCTAAAAGCAAACAAAATAACCCATCACTCAATCAATCAATCAATCAATCAATACTTGTAAATAAAACGTTAACATTAATTGGCATTAATATATCAAAACACCATTAAAAATAAACTGTATGTTGGCACTAACAGTAACACATGTACTTATTTTCTTTTTATAAAGCTACAGTCATTTACATCTCCCCTTTAACCAATATATAAACAAAAATGAATGTCATGTCATTTTGTTCACATTATCATGTTCAAACCTGTGGATATTCGTTGAGTTCATAAGCACGGCCGACTGAATGCGCTCATACCGGCCTAGACAATGAGACCTTTTTCATGAAATCTTGTTAGTTACTCAACTGCTCACACAGCGCTGTTCACCAAGCATTGCACGACTAAGATTTATCTCTACTTAGTGTAAAACAAAGTCCCCGATTCTTAGATAACACGGGTAATCTCGAGAACCACTGGGTGGATTTTGATGCGGCTTTCACCATTCAGTACAGGTAATATCGAGGAAGATTTCTGTAGAAAATAATTTATTTATGATCAAAGGGAGCCAAGCAGTAATGATTTTAGATTTCAGTGAATAGCTCGAAGAAAGAACTTGACGTCCGTGCGCTTTTTAAGCTTACGCTGGACAAACCGTTAAAAATATCAATATACTATGAGTGTAAGAATTGTTCAGCATGAAAAATTGTACAAAAAAGTCCGCGTGAGCATATCTCTATCTTCGATACATCGCCCACTATAAGTGTTTTTAGTTTGGACGGGAGGGGAATTTGGCTTGCACCTCGCCATTCTTAAATTTCGTCTGACAGGAATTCCTTGCACATTCATAACTGTTCCCGGGCGAAGCCGGGGCGGGTTGCTAGTGACACTATTATATTATCATTATAATTCCCACAATATCAAAATGCAAATTATATCACAAAATAAAATAGCGTGCTAATAAATCTAAGAGAAATTAGACATACCTTGCACCTCGTTACAGTTGAATTCGATCAGAATCACTCGGTTTTCATTCAAGTTTATGCATTTTTCTGCTGAACGGTTTGGATGTTCAGCAACAGGAAACTAGGACTGTTATTTACTTAAAATATTCATTTTTGTATTTTTGTACTATTTGTGTTCATGATTTCATTACATTGTCAGAATTACCGACAGTAGTGGCTACGCTGGCTAAAGCGCAGCGTTTATGCCATGGGGCCAAGCTCTCTGCTGACTCGGTAGACGCGTGTGTTCGAGCCCCACCGTCGGCCGTCTTTGAAATGATTTTCCGTGGTTTCCCATTTTTCAACACCAGGCAAATGCTGGGACGGTACCTTCTAACAGGCCACGGCCGCTTCCTTCCACATCCTTGTCCAGTTTCATTCATCTTCATCCATTCCATCTCTCATCCTGACGCGCAGGTCGCCCACGGGCGTCGACTAGAAAGACCTGCACTCGGCCTCTCAGGAGGCCACACGAAAAAAAATATGTCAGAATTAATGCTTTAATTAGTAGGGTATACTATTCAGTGTACCTATTATAAATAAAAACCGTGAGGTTTCTCACCTCCCCATATTACGTAACCCGGTTGCCTAATACGGGGAAAGTGCACTTTTAAAGTTAACAATAATATCAGAGGGTATTACAACATCAAACGTGGCCATATTTGTAATATACATAGTATATCCCCTGAGGTTTACATTGGTGAGAAAACCAAAATTATTCCGTTCCTTCTTATGTCTAATGTGAGCACTATAAAAAAAACTCCCCATATTTGGCGACTTTCCTATACCCATTTTTAGAAGATACCTTATGCACTGGACAGCTGAATCCGTGATTAATTGTATAGGTAGCTTCGTAAGTCTCAGAACTCAGGAAGTCCTTTCTAGCAGCGTTACTAGCAATTTTCAAAGTTTCAAGGTAAGAAAGAAAATATTCCTCTAGCCAGTTTAGGCGACTGACATTTAATGAGAAAAAATGCCCTTTATCTGGATTTCTAGACTGAATATGATGATATGTGATGCTTACGTCATGCATAGTGAACCATTTATTAACGTTTTTCAAAAAAAAATGGTTGCTTCTGCGTCCATGAATGTGTACGCTTCCGGGTGCATGCCTATATTTTCTTTCAGTGTACTAATGGCACCAATAACTTCTGACGAGAACACTTCCTTGGCACGCCGAACATTCATTTTTTCAAATTTAGTGGGTTCGATGTGCTTTTTAGTGAGGTTTATTTATTTATTTATTTATCGTATGGTTTTTAGTGCCGGGAGTGTCCGAGGACATGTTCGGTTCGCCTGAGTCTGTAGCTGCTTCCAGCGGACACCCTAAATGGTGAGCTACAAGTTCCGTTCAATTTCAAGTAGTTCCAACTTTCGCCACCAGATATCAATGATACCTAGTGATGAACGTTGGAACTTATAGAGCGTTCTGACGAAATCTAACCTAACAAATTTTGCTTTACACAAGTTTAGTCTGTGAAAGGATCTTTTACATGCCATAAATCTATGTATGACATGGGACCGCCGGCTTTACTTCCCCTCCGAAGGAAGGCATACTGAAGAATTTTTAACGCTCTTAAAAAATCCGACGACTTTGGCCGGGTTTGAACCCGCTATCTTGGGCATAGCAGTTCAGCATGCTACCGACTACGCCACCGAAGCCGCTTTTTAGTGAGGTGTCTGACCGGTTAGACGATCTCACCCTTTTGCATTGTGTATAGTAATGACAAGTATTTCCCTGAAATTATTCCAGTACCATCAGTCATCTCTCGTTACAGAAACTGCGTTCTAATGTTTTTGTTTTTTTTTAGAATGTGACAATGATCAAAACTAGGGAATACATTCCTAGACTCGTCGTATGGGTGATTGACCATTGGTTGCAAATTCCCTCCCCCTAAATGCCTCATCATTGTAGTGTTAGTTTTGTGATTATCAGAGACAGTTATTATAATTATGAAACCGCATTGTTCAACCTCGAGAATAACGTACAGCAGGAGTTTATGTAAGTCCCGTCCTGACAGCTGCTTCGTGGAAAAGAAGGCACACGGTATCTGATAATTTGTCGAAAGATCTCTTAGCACAAAACACAACACACGATTAGCTGCTACTTGTTCCCGGCTGTAATTTTGATCCTCTCTTTCCTTTTAATGAGACGGTGCTGGAGTAGTGTCCTTGTACCCGAAGAAGGTGCAAGGTATGTCTAATTTCTCTTAGATTTATTAGCACGCTATTTTATTTTGTGATATAATTTGCATTTTGATATTGTGGGAATTATAATGATAATATAATAGTGTCACTAGCAACCCGCCCCGGCTTCGCCCGGGAACAGTTATGAATATGCAAGGAATTCCTGTCAGACGTAATTTAAGAATGGCGAGGTGCAAGCCAAATTCCCCTCCCGTCCAAACTAAAAACACTTATAGTGGGCGATGTATCGAAGATAGAGATATGCTCTCACGGACTTTTTTGTAGAATTTCTCACGCTGAACAATTCTTACACTCATAATATAATGATATTTTTAACGGTTCGCCCAGCGTAAGCTTAAAAAGCGCACGGACGCCAGGCTATTTTTTCGACCTTTTCACTGAAATCGTTACTGCTTGGCTCCCTTTGGTCATAAATAAATTATTTTCGACACAAATCTTCCTCGAGATCACCTTTACAGAATGGTGAAAGCAGCATCAAAATCCATCCAGTGGTTCTTGAGATTACACATTTAATATACGTACTGTACAGCTAATTCCTTATCGCGCCTATAATGGGAGGGGATTGCGCTCTACCGGCAACGAGTAGAAACTTTCCAATTACATGTTATACATGGGTTCTGACTGGGAATGTCAAGGCCGGTATAGAGCGCAGCTCGTATTCAGTCGGCCGTGTCATAGGGTACAAAGTTCCTAATTTTTTTACTAGAAAGCGCTACAGAGTTTAAAGAAATTAGATTTCTAACATCTAACGTTCTTGACTTTCATAGTCAAGGAACAACTAAATTCGACATGCAAGCTACCCTCTGTGTGTCAAATAACAAAGCTTGCACCCGGCACCCGAGGCCATACGATATTATTATTATTATTATTATTATTAATATATTATTATTATTATTATTATTATTATTATTATTATTATTATTATTATTATTATTATTATTATTATTATAGGGAACGACCTGTCAGTTAAATTAAAATTTTTGTTCTTTACAAAATCCAATATGGCCTTGTACTTTCCCGGTAAACAACCAATATGGTCTTGTTCCGGTTGCCAATACATAGTCATTAATCAAGAAAGCAATCATCGTCCTAGTCATGTACAGGTAATGAATTTTTTGTCTACCATTTTTCAGTAGTGGTAAAATGGAATAGCATTTTATGTTAGGCTTACCTGAGTTTTAAATAGTTCACTGCCTGGAAACAATGGTTGCACTTTACTGCGTCTCGGGTTTTCAGCGACTGCTACGGCGGTAAGGCTTTTTCTTTCCAAGTTACTAAAAATAAATAAAATAAACCGTTATAAATACCTAAATTCAGCTTAGTACATGCATTTCATAAAGTAAAATATGAAACAAGAAAATGAAACAAGTTAGTTTAAAAAAATAATCCCACCTTCACTTGCAGTGGCTTATTGCTGTTTCCTTCTGGTGGGCTCAAAAGTGCAATGGTATCTTCTCTCTCAGACATGTAAGGTATACCAGTTATCTGCAAACAAATAAATAAATAAATAAATAAATAAATAAAAATCATTAATTACCCAACCAATAACTACAAATTTAAGGTTCATTAGCATTACATTATTAAAATAATCATTCATAGGTACAAAAAATAAAAGGATTTTTTTCTTCCAAAGTTCAGTTCAGATCTCTACTGTATACGTCTGTTTGCTAAAATGGCAAGTGCATTACTAACGCAATCGTTATCAGTTAGCCTAGCAACAGAGAGTGTTGCATTTTCTCAGCGTTTTGAACTTGAAATGTTGTCTCTCTCACACGTGTTCCCACGCCTCTTCACATTCCTCAATCTGAATAAGATTCGTGTACCTTATAGTAGTTTCATGTTTTTAATAAGGAACCAAAATGGCTGCCTCTTATACATCGGTAGTACGGCTGTCTAGGAACCAAAATGGCGGTCTCTCTGTTTAAACGCCAGACCTCCTAGCCTCTACCAGGTCTGTTTAAGCGACAGACCTGCTAGCCTCTACCAGCCAAGTAACCTGACCCGTTACTTCCTGCCCACATAGACATTCTTGTGTTATCAGCAGTCGCTCTGACAAGGCCTGGCCATGTCGTGTATTGAGTGTGAGCAAGCAAGACTGTGTGTGCTAGCAATGAAAACATGTGTGTCTTAAACATTTTACTGTAATAATAATTATTAGCAAGCGGCCATCCTCAATACATGTACACATTAATCATACACTTTCACTATGTCCAATGAATAGTTTATAAAATCTTTGGGGAATGACCTTACAGTTTTGGTGCTTTGCATTCACGCACATTGCTTGGTCGACCGAATGTTATAGGTTTTTATGTTCTACAACCATTTGCTGTGCCAGACATGAACTTGCATTCTGTCACGTACGATGCAAACAGGATGTAACTTGTTTAGCCCTCATGTGGTTTCACATGTGTTCACATGCCTTTTGCTCTTCCCTGCCCCCACGATTGTCAGATTATTTAACCTTGAAGCGTCATCCGCGTCTTTGTCATTTTCCATTGCACTTGTTGTCAAGTCAGATCAGCGCATTCCAATAAACTCAAATGACATTCGCCTCTTGCTCGTCTGCAAGTTTGTTTTCTGTACTCGCTTCGACCAACATAGAACCAAGTTCTCATCACCGTTTACACGTTAAAGGTAAAATATCAGAAAAACCTAACCCTTGCTCTGTCATAAACACTGCCGGCTGGATCGCAACACTCCTGTCGCTTTAAACTGCCTGCCCATTCGACACTCACAGGCGTACAAGTTATATGCATTAATTCACCGCTAGGTGCAGCACCAAGGCGCTGAGATTGCCGCGGCTTTTTAAAGGGGAAGATACCTGTAACGAAGTATTGTTATGTTTGGAGGCTTAATATCGAGATTGACGGACGTGAAAACATTACACTAAGTTAGTTCTTTTGTTATTCTAGCATCTAAAAGTATTCAGACACATACTTACGGGCAAATTTTCAATATAAAGGAAAGCAAAAATACATGTGGTGGAGGCGATTGCTTTTAAGGGGCGAAATGTCTAGCTCATTTTCCCGTAATTATGCAGACGATAATAAAAATATAACTACTTCTAACTGACTTAAATCTATTACATACTTGGCGAGATGAAAAGAAAAGAATAAGGACATTAAAAGACAGGGACAAGAAATGCTCCGGCCCCCGAAAAATGGGATGATGATTTATTTAGGGGCTTTGCGACATTGTGGTCATGTAGCCCCATGTACTTGGGTGTGAGGTGAATTTGTCTGATAACCTGTCTTATTGGGATGGCTGTATTATACATTTTTACAGAATTTTTGGACAGATTGTTTATTTTTTTACTTATTTATTTACTTACAAATTTACCGACAGTAGTGGCTACGCTGGCTAAAGCGCAGCATTAGGTCATGGGGCCAAGCTCTCTGCTGACTCGGTAGACGCGTGGGTTCGAGCCCCACCGTCGGCCGTCCTTGAAATGGTTTTCCGTGGTTTTCCATTTTCAACACCAGGCAAATGCTGGGACGGTACCTACTGACAGGCCATGGCCACTTCCTTCCACATCCTTGCCCAGTTTCATTCACCATCATTCATTTCATCTCTCATTAACTCCTCTCATGAGGTTGGCGTCAGGAAGGGCATCCGGCCGTAAAAACCATCGCCACAAAGTCTTCCATCGCATCTCATCCCCGACCCCGTTGGAAAACAGGACTAATAAGGGGTAGACATACATACATACATTTACTTACAAATTTATTTATTTATTTTCTTATTTATTTGCTTATTTATTTATTTATTTATTTATTTATTTACGTATTTGTTTATTTACTTAAATGTTTATTTATTTAATTATGTATTTTCTTATTTATTTACTTACTTATTTACTTACATATTTATGTATTTAATTATTTATTTTCTTATTTATTTGTTTACTTATTTATTTATTCACGTATATACAGTATTTATTTACTCATTTACTTACATATGTGTTTATTTAATTATTTATTTATTTTTATTTACTTCTTTATTTACTTACGTATTTATCTATTTAATTATTCATTTACTTATTTATTTACTTATTTGTTTATTTACTTACATATTTATTTACTTACACATTTATTTATTTAATGATTTATTTTCTTATTTATTTTTTACTTATTTACTTACTTATATATTTGCTTATTTATTCACGTATTTACTTACACATTTATTTATTTATTTATTTTCTTATTTATTTGTTTACTTATTTATTTTCTTATTTATTTGTTTACTTATTTATTTGCTTATTTATTCACTTACATATTTCTTAAATTATTTATTTACTTACATATTTACTACTTACATATTTATTGTCTCACGTATTTCCTCAATCATTCATTCATGTACCGGTATGTATTTATTTATTTGTTTATTTGCTTCCCCTGCGTCACCTTCTCTGGAAATGGCACGTAACCACATCCCACGCAGTGAATTGTCCGATGGTATCTCATGAAATGAGATTCCCCGGTATTCTAACTTGCCCTGTTCTGATTTACAAAAGGGCACGCAGCAGTACAGCATTATAAAATCATTCAGAATACATTCCAAACACAACTGCTCCATTAACATCAATACAAAACTTATGCCTGCCACAGTGCCAAGGTGCTGCTTCCTAGCGTCTTTATTTGGAAACGAGGTTGTACGCTCAAAACAATGCTGTAATCGTCGAATGGGCAGGCAGTTTAAAGCAACCAGGAGGGGTGCGATCCAGCCGGCAGTGGTCATAAATCGACCCGCCGAAATAGCGATTGTTCTATTAAGCATGGTCCTTGTGGTTAGCGACTGGTTCGTTGAAACACATACACCCAGCAGTATCGTCTCTCTCAACCACCACGCTTCATGAACATTATAAACAGGTAAAGAAAAATTATTATTTTTTTCAACAAAAGTGTCGTTAGGCCCTTTGCCAAACTTTCAAACATATTTTCAAACAGGGGGCGTTAGCCCGAGTCCTAGGACACCTCGTACACGTCTCTAGCGTTATTGGTTCGTGAGATATCGGCAAAAATCACAAAAAACACGTGTTTACCCCGAAATCGAGTTTCCAATTTTTCAAAAATATAACGAGTGGTCCATAGTAAAGAGGACGTCACCCCGAGTCCTTGGACCCGTCGTACACGCCTCTAGCATGATTGGTTCGCGAGATATTAAAAGCGGATGACCTTTTAGTTTTGGTTTTTAATTAAACAACGAGCCTATAGGAAAGTAGGGGGCGTCACTACGAGTGCTAGGACACCCTGTACGTTCTAATCCCATGTTTGGATAGCGAGATATCAGGTTCGGGGCAAATACGAGGAGGGTTCAATAAGTTAGTGGGCAGCTTCCCCATCATCCCACTACTACCTACTGTCAAGTTTTTATCCTAGAGACTTGAAATTTATTTTGGAGGTAGAGGGGGTAGGGACAATTGATTTACGTCAAACAAACGTTTTTGTAGAATTCCTAGTTTCCAAAATATAGGATTTTCAAAATTCGAGTGTTTTCAAAAAAACATAAAAAGTAAATAAGTTTCATTATAGAAAATAAAGGTCATAAGGATCATTCGTTTGAGCCATGGCATAATGTTCTATCATGTTTGGTTTTCAAACTATCGCCTTCTTTCTAAAACAAGATTTTTTTTTTTTTTTTTGAAAAATACAATACATGGTCCATAGGAAAGAGGACGTCAGCTCGAGTCCAATGACACCTCATTTGTCAAAATCGGACCATGTGTTCGAGAGATATTTAACATGGCTGAGGCTTAGTAGTGGGTCGAGGAGGGTTCTGGAGTGGGGAAGAACTCTCATCACCCCCCCTCCCCTACTCAAGATTTTCGATATACTGTAACATTGGCTCGGAAACACTTGTAGAAGAAGATTCTAGCAAATATTTGGGCGTTCACGTAAGAAATGATATGAAATGGAGTAGTCATATAGGATGTGTAGTTTCTAAAGCTTACAAATCCCTGCACTTTGTAATGAGGGTATTAAAAGGAAGTAGTAACTCTGCTAAAGAATTAGGATATTTGTCACTTGTAAGACCTATTCTGGAATACACCTCGGCGGTTTGGGATCCATATCAAGTAGGGCTCATAAATGAGTTGGAAATGGTACAAAGAAATTCCGCTAAATTTGTGCTCGGTTACTTTAATCCCAGGAGCAGTGTGAGCCGTATATTAAAGAAACTTGGGTGGGAATCACTTGAGGCTAGGAGGATGAAATCTAGACTCTGCGCTATGTACAACACGTATACAAATCAACCAGCATGGTGTGAGCTTAGCAAACGTATGGAAAAGCCTACTTTCATGGGTAGGAGCGATCATCCTTTCAAAGTTATGGGCCGACCACAGCGAACAAATTATGGTAAATATTCTTTCGTAAACCGTGCCATTGATAATTGGAACTCTCTACCTGCCGCAGTCTTAGAACCTTTTCCCAAACATATGGGTGTGTTTAAGAAAAGACTGACTATTTGTGTAAATACTCCAGTTTAATTGTTAGTGAATTGTTATGTACAGTTATTTATTTTTTATGTATATCTAATTTGCCACCGGGGGACACACCCCCAATTGCAAATAAACGAATGAATGAATGAATGAAAGAATACCAATTGTTGCATCTAAAGCAGGCTAAACCCTTACCCAGCAGGACGCCAACTAAAAGTTTAGAACAAAGGAAAAACCTCAAACCTAACTTAAACAAAACCAAAATTTTCAAAGTAAAACACAAGTCAGAGAGAAAATCTCCACAAGTAGGAAGCTGGCGGAGCGAGCTGTACTTGTCTCAATGATTTACTAGAATCAGCTAAGATAGCTAAGAGAAACTCTATAAATGTTGTTATTGGAAGTTTTGTTTTAAACGCAACAAGTGATAGATTTTTCATTAACTCAGTGTTAGCCTTTTTCAATAAGTAGAAGGTAATTTTAGGAGAAGAATCAGGGAAGAGAAGGTCCTACCTAACAGGTTTTGTAGAAATATAAGAAAAAAATAGTAAGAAATGTATTTAACAATGATAGAATTTGGAACAATTAACAATTAATTAGATTTAGTATTCTATTTTGAGTTAATAACAACCTTCTTAGTTTACAAAATTTCATGGTCTTAGACCTAATAATAAGAGGTTTACAATTAACCAATAATAAATGTTCAGGTTAAGAACCTGTTACAAGCACTAAAACCGTACAAGGGTTTTAAAAGCGTGCATACAACTAGGAAGTTTTACGCATATGATGATGATAGAAAACGAATTACCATTTGGTGCGACATTTTGTTGAATTAGTTAGGTGGGATACCAGCACTAATAGAATGTCCTTATGGCAAGCGAAAGGCCTATAAACAAAGAGACCAAATTCCTGATCGTAACAGGTGAAAAGAAGAAATTTACAAGCGGAGATGACCGCTATTATTTACGCAGAACTTAATAAATGTTACATTCCAAAAGGGTCAGGTCGTATTAACGAAACCTGGATCCAACAAACCAGATACAAAAGTTTAACAATTAGAAGATTACTAATTCCTGAGCAAGCAGAATAAGAAAAAGAAGATTAATAAGTAGTTTCTATAACTACTAATATTTAAGCAGAATTGAATAAGTGATACATTCAAATTGGGCAGGTCACCATTTGTGAAGCCTGGATTAAACAATTAGATAATTATTTCACAATGAGAAAACGCTTACATTTTAGACGAAGCAGGAAATAATAAGTGCTAAAACGTGGATAGTAACCACGATTATTTTTACAGAATTAATATGTTGTAAATAGAACAAGCTTCGTAGGGCGCCTATGTTTTGGCGAGGCCTCGTTGAGATAGAACCAGATGATTAAATTAACCTAAATTTGTTAGTAAAAGGTATTCGAGTAAAAGGAGATATTGATTTATAGTTCTGGCCATTTTTTATTGGCCTCAATCGTACGCGGCGCGGTAGATAGTTGAACGGACACTGTTTTGCACTAATGTTTGTTGATAGATTAGAAGGTTTCACTATTGCATCACTGAAAGTTCATGGAACAAGAGAAATGTTATTGCAGTTTATGGAGATATACTTAGTTGAATTTGACTTGAGTAGGTTTATTGCGTTAGAAAGTTTGTGGGTTGTGGTTAATAGTTATATTTCACTTAAAGTTTTGGTAGTTTTGACAATATGGAGTGTAGTTCACACGGTTGACATTTTAATTTAAATGGAATGTTCCAGAAACGTAGTGACAGTTAAATGGAGCGGTAAATGATCCCTCGAAGGCAAGTTAAGTTTATAGAAAGTTATGAGTATTAGCAGAAATCCCACGGTGTAGGGACAGTATCCCCTTTATTTGGTACAAGAAGTACTAAATTTCCTGTTTTAAAGCAAGCTTGGTTAGCTAAAGCATGACAGAGAAAATCCCTCGAAGACGGTTATTGCACAATATTGCGTAATTCCCCAAACTGTCTATAAATTTCCATTAAAAGCGTTCAGCATAGATTACAACCATTAAAATGTGTTTAAAATCATTGAGGATTTGTACTTACAAGGGAACTGTCCATAAGGGCATATCGAAACCCACAATGAAATTTCGTAGAGATGATGAGGAAACCATAAATTGGCGATGTACAAAAAATTAGCTGCCATTGCGAACTGGAAGGTATCGAAATCTTGATACAAAATCCGTGTGACAACGCAAATACTGGACAACCCTTGCATCTTGCTGGCTCGTAAGGCGCACAGCGGAGGGGAGTTGCAGTTGTGCTGGAGAGAGATAGAACGAACTGGCAGGCTACCACGCGCCAAGAACACTTCAATGTTAGGGAACGAATGTGAAACATAAATGAGGTTCGTTAATCGCATGATAAAAACAGAAATATTATTGGCACCATGCACAACCAATATGCACTTTGAGGCCACATTGTTCTTCACAGTTTTCCTTACTTATTTGAAGACAAAATTTCGCAGGCACTTCGAACTCGGAAGGTCTCTCCCGTTAAGTAATTGTTTGCGAACCACGAATATTTAACCATGTCCTTGAACCGTGGGGAAGAACATTGAAAATGGATGAAGGATTGCATTTTCAGTACGCTGTTTCTCTGATATACAACAAACTGAACGATTTCACAAGCCGACACAATGTCTGCTAAATGGCGATACAAAGCTTTCCATTGCCGGGAGAAAAACTTATCCAAGGGCTGTATTTTCCCTGTAGTGCCGGGAGGAATCTGGAGAATTTCTATACGGTTGCCTGGAGGAATGTCCTCAAGACATTTTTATCACTATAAGTGGTCCTGGAATCTAACAGTAGTAAACACTTTTCTTCTGCAAATGGGAAAATAGATTCTTTAAACCAATATTTTAATTCTTTTTCCCCCATTTTTCCTGATTTTATGGCTGTTACAATTATATTTCTGGCATGAAACATTTCTTTGGAAACTCTCGGACCGAAAGTTCTAGTTGCCTCCTGTAGTACAGTGAATAATTTTGGGAAAAGTGTACCGGCCATACTAATTCTAGGCATAATTGTGAACGAATGGGTGAGTGGAAGAACTGATTGAGCAACTGTTTCTGTATGTTTCTCTCCAACAAACGAGAGTCCTTTTCGCTTTCATTTCGCGCACGAAACCACTCTGATCTGTGTTGTATATTGAAGAAGGGGTGTAGTCTAAAACTCGCTCTGTAGCTACTTCTACAAATTTCTTTGCACCTTGATCTTTTTCGTCATCTTCTTGCAGATTTTCGTCTTCTTCTTGCAGATACGTACGGGATATATATATATATATATATATATATATATATATATATGACCACGATGTCGCAGCACTTAAAATAAGCAGCAGCAAAAACAACAACAACATAGTTTCTCCCTCATTGTCACCATACACTATCACATCACTACCATTGAGCTATCTGAATAACATGTACTGTATTAACCTTTTATAGGGCAGAACTAATATTAATATATTTTATTTGTATTTATTTAATTATTTTATCCTAATTTGAATTTATACATTGCATTTGTGTTATCTTTTTAATTTTTAAATTTATATGTTATTATTTTATTTTTGTATAATTCTTATGTATAATTCTAATTGTGTAAGCATATTTATTTTAACTGTAAAAGCTTACTTAATTTTGATTGTAATTTTATAAGATTATTAATGTAATTTTTGGAAGCATATTTATTTTCAATTTTTATTTTTTTCATCAAATTTTATTTTTTACGTTTTAATTTTAATTGTTTCGGTAAGAGGAATTAAATTTCATCAAGCATCTGTCTCACGGAAATAACGTAATGCATACTCTAGATGTCTAAAACATTAGCCGGATTAATGACTGCTCTCTCAAAGGAACATGTGTTAACTGCCTACCACAGAGCGCTCAAGGTTACGCGCACGCTTGAGCTGGTCACCAGGGCTGTCCACGTCGAGCTATATGCTAGCGCGTGTAATCCTATTAGGAATCTCCGTGCCGATTTCAGGACCTTCCAGTTCGCAATGGCAGCTAATTTTTGTACATCGCCAATTTATGGTTTCCTCATCATCTCTACGAAATTTCATTGTGGGTTTCGATATGCCCTTATGGACAGTTCCCTTGTTAGCTTTTTCATAGCCGCTGAAGGTTGATGGCTCCTGGCAGCCGCTAGCCTACTTCCAATACCACAACATGGCGGCAATTTGAATTTGTACCTCGGTTGTGAGGAGGTAGCCTCTGTAAAAGGCCGAACTCAAACGCTGACAACCCGATAAGTAGTGAGAAAGAGCGGAAGAGCTCACGCGGTAGCTAGGTAGGAGAGGAGGAGGGGGAAGGAAACAATGAAACTTATGGCAGAATGGGAAACATTAAAAAATAAACACCCTTTACAAAATGTAATTTTCTTCATGGAGTAGTGTCTTCAAGGAGATGTTAGCTGAAGACAGCGGTGAAGCCTGTTGGAGTGGTATGTAAATCCTCTTGACTTGATGAATCCGAAGAACTTTGGCGGGTTGCCGCGTGGTGAGCCAGTGAAGTTTTCACAGAGTAAGCAACTGAAACAAACTCAAAAACACAATAAATTCCTGCTCGAAGGAAAGAAGAAATACAAAGGGATCACTGTTGGTGTCTGCAAGAAGGGAAATTAAATAAATGAAACTAATGAAAAAGAAAACAAGGAGCAACAAGAGCTGACTCTTAACTAGACGTGTATTCCAAAGAATTAAAAAGGACGTAAAACAACTAACATTAATTATTATCCTTCCCGTGACTTTTGGCCACAAAATGTATCTGCCACGACTTATGAAATGACTGCGTGCGTTGATTATCTATAATAGCCTATTTTCAAGCAAGGGAAATTAAATTTCACAAATGAAAGCGTAGTTGAAAAACAAATAGAAAAATATTGATGGAAAAGATATTCGTTTGTTTATTAACGCTTCCTGATCGTACAAACATTATCGGAATATAATACCTCACCTTCAATACCGTTGTTATACGTTTTTATTAATCTCTCACAGTACACAGAAGAGAATTACTGGCGACGTAATGCAACACTCACTGACCAACAAATGGGAGTTTGAGCGAAACACGAAGGGCTTCAGGTGGAGGAAACTCCCAGTTGAATTGGACAAGTCTGTAATTACAGCCAACAGGGTGACCTTACGTTGCGTTAGAGAAGTGCCTATGGGTATTTGGACAACCCCCCCAGTGTTAGGAGGTGTGGAGGTAGAGCAATGGTACACCACTTAACCCTGGAGTGGTCAGCTGGGCACCCGTTTACCCTGGCCCGGTGCTGCCGGGCAGGCGTCACGTAAATGCGGGTGGCTCACCAGCATGCTTACGTCACAGTGTAGCGAGTGGAAGTGAGAGAGCGTGCCCAGTGTAACCGGGCAGGCATTGTGAGCGATAGGGATTCAGAGGCGGCAGGTTTAATCTAATACTGTTTAATTATTGACAATTTATTGACATTACATTACAAAAATGCAGGCATTCATGTGTACATTTTGATGTATATGTCCCATGTTCTTCTCTAAGCGAGGGAATGTCTGGACAAATACCACTACTGGTGAGCAGTCGAAAAACGACCCTTAGTTGGCTATCTGTCATTTGTGATCTATGTCTCGATTTACAAAGCTTTAAAGCGGAGAAACGTTGTTCACATGAATATGTAGAACCAAACATGCACATTATACCTGCCGCTTTCGCAGGTAGTCGAGGAAATCAATACCGTGGACGATAAGAATAAAACTGAATGAATAAAACTGGAAGCCATTCTAAACGTATCCTTAATAAAGCGGTCACATTGCAGATCAAATAATTCAAACTGCACCTCTGCGGACACAGTTTCGACGCCAACCGAACAAGGTGACATGAATATATCAAAATCCGACTCAATTTCCCTCAAATCAAGGAATCTTTTCGCGAATTCTACATTGAGCTTATCTCGAGACTGAACGAATGACTGAAGGTCATTGTTAATGTAAGCTGCGAATTTCGTCACATGCGGAAAATGCGTGAAATTACGGTCCTGGAATTTACTTCGCCATATCTCCAATTCCATTGCGTGAATTTTCGAAAACAGAGGAACTATTAATTGACCTTTTCCCTACAAAGGAGCATTGGGAGTATTCAGGTGACTCGTTATGTCGGTAACAAATGCTAGGTTCACAATCCATTGAGGGCAGTGCTGGATTGCCCATTAGGCCCGACTAGGCCCAAGCCTAGGGCCCCCAATTATCTGAGGCCCCCAAAAACAAAACAAAACCTAAAACATAAAAAAGAAAAAACCTCCTTTTGAATTCATTTTACAGAAGTAAAAAATAGTATGATTTGTTAAAGTGATCATCAAATCATCTGAAATGTTTTCAAATAACGATGATCGTTTCAATTGAAATGTATGTATATATTGAACCCGAATCGCGTACACGTCAGTGATATAGTGACGTAGTGATATAGAGACGAAGAGACGTTAGTCTATGTTTGCAACAGAGCGGGTGATTTTAAATCGCGCGCTGAAAGACTTCGAGCAGTGAGTGAGGTATGACGTGGAGCCTGTGACGTACACACTGGCCCACGTGACTGCATGATTTTTGGAATTTCCTCAAGACGATGGATTTGAATTTTGAAAAGTAGTACAGTTTTCTGGCTATTGAATTTGGAGAAGATAGAGCTATTAAACAAGGAAATCCGTTCAGTAGAAGCCGAGATACGGAATAGAATGTTCTGGAAGGTTTGATCGCTGTGTGTGACGTATTACCGGAACCAGTTTATAAGAGGCGAGAAACTTCATTGAGACATGTACTTCTTCCAAGCGACTGCTTGCGTAAGCATCATCGCTGCGCCGTGAATCGAGTATTATACTGTCAGTTTTGTCTACGGGAGAACATAGTCGCTGGACTAGTGTTCAGGATTTAGTCTATTTTCAGAGAACTAAGCACTTGTGTTTTCACGATTTTGCCTGTCTGGGTGGAACTTAGCCGACGTCTGGTCCCATCTGTTCTACAGATCGTGGTGGAGCATATCCATAATGGCAGTTATAGGACATCAGCAAATAGTTTAGCCTACGAGCATATCATATTACTCGCTGAGGGACTAAGTATTAGGCATTCTACAAAATCTACAAATACCAGATGGACAGTGCAAAACTCGCTGAATTTCACGCTGCTAAAAGTTGTTCCTGTAATAGCTAGTCAAGTACAGAACAGTGAAATCGCAGTCTATGAATGAACTTTACGAAAGTGAGCGAATCGTATTCGGACTTGAAATATTTCATTATGTTGGACTTTAGGAAGTATAGCGGGAATGTTTGTGTACGCGCTGTTATAAACATTAGTATGTGCCGTTAAAACCTTACGAGGATAGGTGTGAAATGGAGGGCAACGTAGATGAGGAAATGGAGTCGCTGATGAGCAGGGGAGATCGCTATGTTAGTGGCGAACACCTAGGACACGCATTACCATCACATCAAGAATGAAGTAAGCTGAAATTCTACATGTATTGTAACGTAATCTTGATTACGGTACAAATTATTATTATTATTAAAGTCATTGTGTAATTATTATTATTATTGTTATTATTATTATTATTATTATTATTATTATGAAATATCAAAGTTATATCGTTTTATTCACCCTTTAATATCAAGGGAGGGGCCATAACATATTCACGTCATTACCATAATCATATATAATATTGTCAAGTGTTTAGATTAAGAAACAGGGTTTTTATAGAGGTCTAGGGCTGTTTTATTAGTTAAATTGTAAAGACAGGACGGGCATGGTTGGAAGAAGTTACGGACGGTGAAGCAACATATTGCAAGAAAATGTATTTCTGCAACGAAGCCAAGCTGACAGGAGACAAGGGCTTGGAGAAAGATTTGGCGGAAATATATATATGCGCAACGAGAGGAATAGCGGGTACTGAGTGGAATATTTGAAGTACGCGGGCCTGTATTCCCGCTCGGAAAAGTAACGCGACGCTTGAGGACTGAGAAATGCTTTGCTATAATTGGTCTGATAGATCGCGGGCAAATTTATGCCGCAAAACATCGGGACCATTCAGAGTGTATAAAAGCCCAGCGCGACAGCAGCACTGGCTATTCAATTCTATTGATTCTATTCTGTCATTCACTTACTCGATCACGCACTCACTCATTGACTTTGTGAGTCGTAGACTTTGTCAGTCCCTCAGTACGATGGGACTTAGTGAATTCAATTAGTCTGGTTTGTTCAAATTTGCTTAACATGGTGATCAAACTCAGAAACACGCAGCAGCAGCAACAACAACAACCACAACAACTAGACGAAGTACAGTTAGCAAAGTGAAAACATATGTTTGCAAAGGTCAATAAACGCGTGTTGGCGTAAGATCTCAAATTAGCCTACAAGCAGACCAACGAGATGGACTTTGAACCACAAGGCACCAGGTATGTGGACCGAGTTATTATCAACACAGAAGATCAGCGCTAGCGAGAAGACAGTCAATATTGCCCAGCAATTAGGGAATATTAATGCACATATTGTACACAGCTCGAAACCTCAGATCAAATGTTATTAATAATGTTGTTGTAAATAAACCAGCATTAGTTAAAATGTCTTGTTCATTGGGAGTTGAATATATAGGATAGTTGGAATGCAAAGAGTATCTCATAGAGCAAGTTTATTGCCCTACGCTCCGATGATAGATCTTGGCTCAAGGAAGGGAGCGGCCGTGGCTAAATAAAATTTTAATGTGTTATCTTTACGATAACTGGCGCCCAGTAAAACTAAATTAATAAAGTGTATGTCGTCTGTCTAGACAGGCCAATGCTAAATAAGAACGATGAGGTGGTTTTAGGGAGTCTTGAGTGTAATAGCTGGATAAACGTTATAAATGATCGCCCAACTTGTAGAGCGATATCCAACGACGAATTTAGCCGTTACAAATGACGCCCAACAATGGGACGATATTCCTAAACCCCTTGTAGCCGTTACAAATGGCACAACCAACTGTGGGGTTACGAAATATCGTACTGTAGTGAATGGATATTATGTATAAATCCAGTTTATTTCAAGTATGCCAAAATTTAAAGTTGTTTTCATGTACGATATAAACGAGTACTCTTTGCATTCAATCTGAGTTTTTCAATAAAGAGGCATATATCAAGTTAGGGAACTGCGGTTATAAATTAGGAGTGTTCTTTTGATGAGTTTTTTTGGGGGGGTAATGAGTAACAGGGATAATTTGGGGAACATACATTTGAGAAACCGTAGTATTATAAGATCAGTTAAAATGCCGAAATTAGATGAGCAGGGTACCAATGATGAGATGTCAAAAGTAAGCGAAAATCAGGAAACTGAGGAAAATAAACAAGACGGGGCTACAAACATCCAGAGTAATGAGGGGGAGATTCCTTCCTGGCTTCGAAACCTGACGATGCTGATGACAGAACAGAACAGAAACATAGACCTTAAGTTAGCTGAACAGAGTAAGAAGCAAGTGGAACAAAGTAAGAAATTTGACGTGCGTGGCGATCAATTAGAAAAAGCAATATATCTTAAGTTCACTGAGCAGAGTAAGAAGCTAGATGAACAAGGTAAGAGGTTTGATGAAGCCACAGATAACTTCAATAAACAAATTAATGAAGTAGGCCGAGAATTTCACAATAAGTTAGAAAACAGGATTATTGAGTTGGAGGAATCATGGTCACTTAAGGTTGACGCCAGAATGCAACAAGTGTCGGAGCGAGTTGACAAAATTGACGAGGAAGTGAAAATTAAATGTAGTAAGGTTAGGGTTGACTTAGAAGGAGAAGTCAACAGTATGAAGGTCAAGTGTGATAATAATATTGCTAAAATAGGCAATTTAGAAAATAAACTAGAGAGCGATAATCAAGAAATTAGGGAAGAGGTTAACAATAATTTAACAGTATCAGTGAACAAGTAGCGAGTAAAACAGATAAAATGGAGGAGAAATTGCAGAGATATCAGAAGCAAATAGCAACAAATAGCGGTAATGTACAATTAGGCAATTTAAGTAGATTTCTAACTAAAGAGGCAGATTTGCCTGTATTCACAGGCAAGGCATATAACCCAATGGAATTCTTAAAAACAGTAGAAAAGAAGTTCGCTAAAGATTTAGAAGAGGGGATCGTCGTTCAATGGTAACTAGTACTTGAGATGCTAGATAAATCTTTTGTTAGGGATTCAAGGTCATGGTTCAGTGTGTATAAATACCAGATGACTAGTTTTAGAAAATTTTAAGAGAAGTTCATAGCCAAGTAATGGAATGAAAATGTGCAAGAAAGAGAAAGAGGTAACATTATTTTTGGAAAGTACCAAAGGAGAGATGGTGTTTCGTACACAGAGTATTTCTTAGCGCATGTACTTATATGCCAGAATTTAGAAGGTTTAGAGACTTAATCACAGGTAATTAAAACATTATTAAGGCATTTTCCAGATGTAATTAAAGAAGCATTCTTCATGCAGAGTATTACTACTATTGACGGATTCGAGAAGCTATTGGAAAATTTTGACTCTCTTGAAAATAGTAGGACCGAACGCAAACCAATAAGTAGAGGAGATAATTTCGTGCAAGGTGAGAGAGAGAGGGGAAGAGAACAAGGCAGGAATGCGAATTACGAAAGACGACTTGACAATGGGGGACGCACAGCAAATACGAAGAACGAGAATTTGAACAGAGTAGGGGAAGGTACTAGGCCAGACAGACGCACAGGTCAACAACAACAAGAACAATCTACACCAGGGGCAGGTAGGCCTAATTGAAACGAATAACGGGTTGCAGTGAGGTCAACAGTCAGCCCGAAGTGATTGCAGTTCAATGTCCTAGGAATATTGAGTATTTAGGAGATTTTAATATAGATGTTAGAGAAGAATTGCTTTATGACCTAAATGGTGGAAATTTAGATAATGTTGAGAATGAGATTATGTCACCAGTAATTAAACTTAATGTGTGGGGTAAAGAAGTTGATGTTTTATTGGACAGTGGAAGCGAAAACTGTTGTATAAATTTAAGATTTTTGGAATATGTAATGAGAGAAGGTATTCATGTTGATATAATTCCAGTTAAGTCCACTTTCATTGTCAAAGCTGTAGGTAGTAGGTCTCAGAAAATATCTAAGCAAGTCTCAGTTCCAATTAACATTAGTGAGTTAGTTAAATTTCAGCCCTGTTTGGCAGAATGGTTATGATTACATCAAGTTAAATTAGATTTTCATTTTGGCAGGATATGTTTAGTTTGGCAGGATAAAGAAGTTCAGGCTACGTATAAGGTGCCTAAGACCGACAAACAGATGAACGTGTGTATATTTGAGGAAGAAAGCAACGTGGTTGTGAGTGATGAGTTTCCTGAAGTAAATGAGGTAGATCGCGGAGATGCTAGTGAGAGCAAAATTTTTAAGGTGTGTCAGGTTGCAATGGAGTCTGAACTTGAGAGTAAGATCCATGATGCATTGTCACAGTGTAAGCTGGATGATGAGCAAGGTCATCAGTTACATGAGGTATTAATAAAATATAAGAAAATTTTCAGCACAAAACCCGGAGCAACACACTTATATGAGCATAGTTTTGTCGTTAAGGACACAAGTAGTTTCGTAGGGCCGAGGTATCCTGTCGCAACTAAATATATGAAAGCCGTTGAACAACATATAGAATTAATGTTGGAAAACGACATAATAGAGCCTTCAGCTAGCCATTGTTTAAATCCATTAGTTGTAGTAGCCAAGAAAGATAATTCAGTGAGACTGTGCATAGACGGCAGAATGTTAAATACTTGGGTCGAAAGCGACCAGCTGAGAACTGAAGCAGTGGAGGATTTAGTTCAACGTTTTCAGGGGCGGAAGGGGTTCTCAACAGTAGATTTTAGTAGTAGTTGCTCATCGATAGTTAGAAAATTAGGTAGGACACTAGGTAGTTATTTCAGGTAGGTATTGTTGACTCATGTGAGAGGCAGTAAAAATGAAAATCAAACGTTATATGCTGTGATGACTGATCGTCAAAGTCAGACGATTCAAAATTGGAAACAGTCCAAGGAAAATGTTGAAAATAAAGAATTGAGTCAAAATAGGAACACTCCATATCAAAACAGACCACATAGGTATCAAAACAAGTGGACTCATTGGAACAAACCAGGATTTCTATCTAAACCATATAGTAGGCCACAACAACAAAATCGACAACAATATGGTAACCAACAACAACAGATATCATATAATAATAATCAGCAGCAACAACCAACCAGAAGAGAAAAACAACGAGGGAAGGAGAATTTTAAGCAACAGGCTAATGAAGATCTTGATAGAAGGTATCAGGACAGTAAACAATCCTAGATGAGCAGCAAAATAAACCTAATACTTCAGGGTTGAAGAAATCAACAGAGGTTGATGGAAAAAACTTCAGCGAACCAATAAGCAGTTATGTTTCGAAGTTTGTCGAATGGCAAGTAGAAGATGAAGATTTGATTGGATTTAATGAAGAGAGAACTGGATTAGAGAAACGATCTAAATTACCTATCATAATGTGTGAAGTTTATGGTATGACGATATATAAGCTGATTGATATGGGAGCTATGCTTTGTTCGATTAGTGAGAAGCGCTATGCTTTATGGAAGCTCACAGAACGTTTAGATGAAATTCCTGTATAAGGCATCAAGATACAAGGAATTATCCCTAACAAGGTGACAACATGCAAATCACAGTTGTATTTAAGAGTGAAAATTGGAGATTGCTATTTTGAGCATATTTTCGTTCTTATGAGGGACATTATCAACGATATGATCATAGGACATTATTTTATAACAGAGTATAAGGCCAATATTGATATAAAGTCGGAGACCATACGTTTTCATCAGACCAGGGACACAAATTTTGAAGATGGCGAAGAGAAATTTGCCGAGGGAAATATCCGATGGTCACAGGTTATTCATAGTGTTGAAGAACAAGAGGAAGAAGTAGTCAATGTGGAACAAACACCAAAATTGAAGATAATGTTACAAGAATTTGAGGACATTTTCGATACCAAGCCGGGGGAAATTAAGGACTTCGAATATCACATCCAAGTCAATGATGATGCCCCATATCATTGCAGACTTTACCCTATTGCAGAGAAGTATCGGGAGCAGGTAATAGTCATCATTGCAGACTTAGAAAAAGATGATATAGTAGAGAAATATACCACAGCTTATGTAAATCCATTAGTGGTTGTGCCTAAACCGGATGGAAGCCTGCGTATTTGTCTAGACCCAAGATCTCTAAATTGCAAAATTCTACCAGAATATGACCGACCCCCAGTCATTATGGAATTATTGAGAAAATGTAAAGGAAAGAGATGGTTCTCAACTATAGATCTTACTTCATCATATCATCATGTTAAATTAATTGAAGAGTCGAAGAAATTTACGGGATTCATGTTTGACCAACAAACATACGTTTTCAAAAGGCTACCTTTTGGGATGAAGACATCAGGGTCCGTTCTAATCAGAGCATTAGAAAAGAACCTTAGTCCGGAGGTGAAAAACTCTGTAATATGTTACATCGATGACATATTGGTTGCGTCTGAGAGTGAAGAGCGACATTTGTTACATCTTAGAAATTTGTTCAAACACTTGAGGAGGTCAAATTTCAAGGTGAATATGAAGAAATTCCAACTTTTCAAGGAAGAGATTAAATTTTTAGGGCATATCCTGGATGGACAAGGATATCGTCCCAACGAGGCTAAGATTGAAGCAATTGCTAACTTTCCAAGACCCACGAGGATAAAGCACGTCCGTAGTTTTTTTGGGACTTGCCAATTCCTCGCAGGACCTTGTCACAACTAAACCAACATAGTAGCACCGTTGCAAGATCTTTTAGGAAAAGGAAGCAGATGGAAGTGGTACGAAGAACACGAAGAATCCTTCAGACGAGCAAAAGAACTGTTGATCAATAGTGTAAAACTGGAATATCCGGATTTTCGGAAGAGTTTTATAATCGAATCAGATGCTTCAAATGTGGGTATAGGAGCTATTCTCCTACAAGAAGACGAAGATCACTCTCGGCATTATTTATCTTTTATTAGTAGAATGTTAAGACCTTCTGAATGAAACTACTACACAACTGAACTCGTAGCATTAGCTATTGTTCATGCTCTCGAAACATGGAAGAAGATGGTGATAGATCACTCTGTCATTATTCGAACAGACCATCATACACTTGAGTTCATATTGAAAACAAATTTTGCAAGCAAGAGGATCACGCGTTGGGCTTAGTTTGTACAGCAATTCAACATCACGATAGAGTACAAACCTGGAAAAGCAAATGTAGGAGCTGACTTGTTGACTCGTCCTGTAGAACCAACTTTAAAGGTGATGCCTATTACCTTGATGCAAGAAGATGAAGACACTCTTGAACGTTTGGAAAGGATATCTTTTACTCAGAAGAGGAATGCATATTTGAGGAAGATATACCGATTTCTTAAAGGAAGTATGGATGATACGGACATAGATTATCAGGAGACAGAACTAATTTCAAGGAATTAAGTGGTAATGAATGATATTGGCTATAGGTTCATTGATGCAGACCATACAAAACTGAGAGTGGCGGGGCCACCCACGCTTCAAAAACCGATTATATGACGAGCGCACAGAATTTCAGGACACGCCGGATTGGATAAGATAGTACAACTCGTGCAAGAGAAATTTTAGCGGGAGGGAATGAGGGCTACAGTCAGAGAGATGATTAGGACATGTGACTTGTGTCAGAGAAGCAAGCACAACTCCAAGCTGTTGAAGGAAGCGCCTCGACCCATTATTCCTTTGAAACCACGAGATTTATTCGCCATGGATATTTATGGACCTATACAAAAGTGGAAGAGGGGAAATAGATATATTCTAGTAACCATTGATGTTTTAGCAAATACACAATGTTGCACCCCATCCAGAGAGCGAACACACGTTACATCCTGAAAAGAATCCGAGATAGTGTGAATCCTGAAGCAGGGACACCTGAATACCTCTTAACTGATCATGGATCGCAATTCACATCTCATGAATTTCGAAGTGCCATGGAAGTATTGGACATTAAGCAGATCCTATGCTCAATACGACATCCTGAGAGCAATCCAGCTGAAAGGATTATGTCAGAGATAAACAAATTCTGTCTTTTATTTTGTTCTACAGAACATTGAAAGTGGATGGATGTACTACCAATTGCATCACATTCCATTAACTCCACTGTACATGAGAGAACGAACCAGATACCGATGTTATTGCATCATGGAAATAAACCCATAAGACCAAGGGATAGGATAATTTCCATACCACCAGAATTAGAGCCTAGCAGACAAATCAGAGAAGTGCAAGCACTGGAGAAGATTCGTAAGCAAGCTGCCAAGAGAGAAAGGAGAGTCCAAAGAAAAAAAATTCAGCCAGCCTCTGAATGTTGGAACGCTTGTGCTTGTCAGGAAACCTAATCCGTCTGACGGCATGAATAGAGTATATTCTAAATTAGCTAGTTTATACTATGGCCCGTTCAGAATTACAGAAAGCTATGATAACGGAAGTTATAAACTTGTTGAGGAAGATTCTGGTAACGTCGTGGGAAAATTCAACGCTGCAAGTTTGAAGCACTGGAGATGATTCGTAAGCAAGCTGCCAAGAGAGAAAGGAGAGTCCAAAGGGAGAAATTCAGTCTCAAGAACCAGACAACAGTAAAAATATATATATAAGGTGTTATATATTATTTTTAACGGCGTGAGAGGTGGATATATCCGAATCGCGTACACGTCAGTGATATAGTGACGTAGTGATATAGAGTCGAAGAGACAATAGTCTATGTTTGCAACAGAGCGCCTGATTTTGAATCGCGCGCTGAAAGACTTCGAGCAGTGAGTGAGGTATGACGTGGAGCCTGTGACGTACACACTGGCCCACGTGACTGCATGATTATTGGAATTTCCTCAAGACGATGGACTTGAATTTTGAAGTAGTACAGTTTTCTGGCTATTGAATTTGGAGAAGATAGAGCTATCAAGAAAGGAAATCTGTTCAGTAGAAGCCGAGATACGGAATAAAATAATTCTGGAAATTTTGATCGCTGTGTGTGACGTATTATCGGATACAGTTTATAAGAGGTGAGAAACTTCATTGAGACATGTACTTCTTCCAAGCGACTGCTTGGGTAAGCATCATCGCTGCGCCGTGAATCGATTATTGTACTGTCATTTTTGTCTACGGGAGAACATAGTCGCTGGACTAGTGTTCAGGATTTAGTCTATTTTCAGAGAACTAAGCATTTGTATTTTCACGATTTTGCCTGTCTGGGTGGAACTTAGTTGACGTCTGGTCCCATCTGTTCTACAGATCGTGGTGGAGCATATCCAAAACTCCAGTTATAGGAGATCAGCAAATAGTTTAGCCTACGAGCATATCATATTACTCGCTGAGGGACTAAGTATTAGGCATTCTACGATATCTACAGATACCAGATGGACAGTGCAAAACTCGTTGTATTTCACGCTGCTAAAAGTTGTTCCTGTAATAGCTAGTCAAGTACAGAACAGTGAAATCGCAGTCTACGAATGAACTTTACGAAAGTGAGGGAATCGTATTCGGACTTGAAATATTTCATCATGTTGGACTTCAGGAAGTATAGCGGGAATGTTTGTGTACGCGCTGTTATAACCGCTAGTATGTGCCGTTAAAACCTTACGAGGGTAGGTCTGAAATGGAGGGCAACGAAGATTAGGAAATGGAGTCGCTGATGACCAGGCGAGATCGCTATGTTAGTGGCGAACACCTAGGACACGCATTACCATCACATCAAGAATGAAGTAAGCTGAAATTCTACATGTATTACTTACTAGTCTAATGTAGTTGTTTGAGAATTCCTTTTTAACATTCATGATAGAAAATCAACACCATCACCTTTATGTCAAACTTCATGTGTATTTGTCCAGTACGACAAATGGAACACCATTGTGAAGTCCGACAATATAATATAACATTTTTTATGCTGGCAGAGCAACAGTGATATTGATGTCTTCCGAGATAAGACATTTTGAATTTATTTCAAGATATAGGAATATTTTTTCTTATAGCTCTTAGAGGCTTGAGCGAAACTTGGATTATATAAATTAATTCTTAATTATATAATAATAATAAATTACAGTGATATAAATAAATAAATAAATAAATAAATAAATAAATAAATATTCTAATAATCATTTGTGTGGGGATACACCGTTAAATTATTAATTTAACTTAATTAAAATATTTGAAAGGTGATAGAACCATTATAGTAATTTAATTTACACTGTTTATAATTATTGAAGTTATTAAATTAATAATCATGAGGTGAGAAAGTTATAAATGAGTTGTGATACTTGTTAAATCAAGATGAGGATTTAAACATTTTGTTTCATTGTTTATAGTTAAATAGTTGATAAACTAGGGTCATAAGAATAATTATAAATGTTGTAAAAATAATAACAACCACTAAATAAGATTTTGCCAATAATAATAATAATTATTTCATGTGGTTAGAAAGATATTATAATGATAAACATAGGAATGGTTTAAATAGTTAGAACAGTGATGAATCAAATAATAATAACATGTTTACTTAAATATTTGTGAAGCAGAAGTATATATTTTTGAACAGGTTAAAAATAATAAGGATAAATAAGTTTGCGTTAATAACATTGAATGGCAATAACTTTGAGTTTAGAAGACTTTTCTAATGAGCACCGGGTTTGAATAAGGAAGGAAGAAAAATGACGGCAGGTATTTAAAATGTATCAACTAGGTTGAATTTGTGTAAAATAGAGGCAGGGAGATGTTGACCAGGAATAATTACATTTTTTCATTGGAAATTCATAAACATGAGAATACACAGTAATTTGCATAACGGAATATTACAACGCCTATAAAAAAATAGTATTGTGGAAAAAAATTAGAATCACAAGTGGTGATTATTGTTGAAAATAGTATGCGACTTGAATGTCGACATTTATATTTATGTGAAGGCCAAGGGTCATCCTTGAGGACATTAGTTCCTGTGTGTGTGTTATTGAAGTGGTTGATGAGAGCATGTGTTGCTCAGAGTTGTTAAAGAAGGGCGAGGCAAGTGGGACGCCCATTATTCCCGTCAAATTCAGATCCTGTAGGATTGAGTATTTATTTTTCACCTGTATCAATTATCTAGATTCCCGATTTTGAGCCTAAATACATGAATAAAATATGATTGTAGATTTGATGGACCTGACCGAAAATTCATTGAGAAAATAAATAGTTGCGAATGCAATAAAAGTAAATAAAAATAAATATCTGAGAATGTTTTATAATAAATACTTGGGAGTGCTTGGAATAATAATAATAATAATAATAATATTTGAGACAGTCAACTAACTTAATGCCAATCTTCATAAACTAATTGTGAGAGAAGGGAGACCTGTTATAAATAAATTTGAAGGAAATTTACAACAACAAATAATAATAATAATAATAATAATAATAATTAATTCTGTTAGTAATATTTTGATGGGAGCCTCCGTGGCTTAGGCGGCAGCACGCCGGCCTCTCACCGCTGGGTCCGTGGTTCAAATCCCGGTCACTCCATGTGAGATTTGTGCTGGATAAAGCGGAGGCGGACAGGTTTTTCTCCGGGTACTCCGGTTTTCCCTGTCACAATTTCATTCCAGCAACACTCTCCACTATCATTTCATTTCATCTGTCATTCATTTAATCATTGCCCAAGGGGAGTGCGACAGGCTTCGGCAGCCGGCACGGTTCATATCCTCGCCGCTAGATGGGGGCTTCATTCATTCCATTCCCTGACCCGGTCGGTCGACTGGAAGCAGGCTGTGGATTTTCATTTTCATTTTTCATTAATATTTTGATATTGGAATATTGTGAAGATTAACTGAGTGTGAGAATAATAACTATTTGATGAGAAATTGAACTAATTAAATGATAGTAGATGACAACAATTTCTATTGTTAATAATAATTTATGTTGATTCAACATAACATCTTTTGAGATGATTATAAATTAATTTATTTGTGATGTGAGATCAATGGTGAATGAGAAAATACAAAATATTTATGTTTATAGTACTATTAAAAGATGAAAATTTATAAACAATTTGTTCCTAGAAAGAAAGTTAACAAGATGCAAATAATATTAACATTCGACCACTATGTTAGCCGAATATTAATATTATGTTGATGAAATACTACAAAAGAATTTAGTGAAATAATTTTCCATTTTTTTTGGAAAACATAATCTGCAAGTGATAGTGAAACAAATTTTCAAAATATTTATCAAATACTTGAACAATTATAATCAATCTTCTGAAAGTTTAAACTACAAAGTGTACAGAGAGGGATCACTTGAACTCTTCATCGAATCATGATCGCCTGAAGTGGTGTAAATAAGAGATTTTTTAATGATACCAGAATGGACTATTAATTTTCTGGGTAACATCCATCGAAGAGGTTTGTTTTAGGGTTGTTTTTTTATGTGTGATTGTTTTTGCTCATTTTGATGATTTTTGCCAAATATTAAATCTTTTAATTATAAATAAATTGAGATATTTTAAGAAGTTGTGCATTTCCGATTAATTTCTCTTCCTACCTTACTTGCATATTGCCAGTATCAGGAATGCCAGATTTTACCTAGTTTTCGCCCAGATAGATCCTGAGATAGCTTTTGTCTCATGCTGAACTGATTTCGGTAATTTGCAAAATGTGGTTTTTGGACTCTGGTCCAATCGGGCACAATATGTATATATGATATAATAAAAAGTGTATTATTCATCTTGAGAAAAAACCTCTTGTATATACTTTATTAAATGTACAGGTGCTAAAAAATAAAAATTATTTGAAAAAATGAAGGGGCCCCAAAAATCTGAGGGACATGGGCCTCATTTTACCTTATTCCGGCACTGATTGAGGGTCAGAAAGCTCTGGAACAGACCTTTCTTTCATACCCATAAAATGATTTTCCTGGTCTAGTGAAAGGAGGAAGCGTTCAAGGGTTTTACCCCTACTTAGTGAGGCAATCGGTTGGTTTACGCTGCCAAGACTGAACGCATCCACTCTCTTAGTCACAGTCCGTGTACGGAGCGGGCGCCCACTTGGCGAAATGCCCGGTTTGAGCAAGCCTGACTTCAGCTGAAATTCTGTGAGACTTAATACTGTAGCTTGCCACATATACAGTACTTAGAATGACAAGGAATACCCTATACGCAGAGTAAAATATTAATTCATATCCCTTTAAAATAGTATTTCCTCTTCTTCTACGTGGTGTAACATTGTGCCCCATTGCGGGGCTAATTGTTACATACGTGGGGCACCGTATTACACAATGTGCAACTCGTAATAGTATTATTTCAAGTCGTACAATTTTATTGAATGATGAAACGTAATTAAGAAAGTGACAACAACTACAGCAACAAAATTGTTTGCACATATTTTTTACGAAATATTCAAATTTGGGGAAAAGATTCGTTTACAAAAGTGATTATGTGCAAAAACTGCTTTGTGACTTTAAAGACTTCTGTCCAGGAAGGTAATTGAACCCATGACTATTCGCAGGTAAGCCTAGTATAACTGTTTCATTTCATTATAGCCTTTAGCGTCTAGGATAAGGCACTGGTTTGTTGTGTAGTGTGACCGTGCTGTCAGAAAATAAGAGAGTTAAGTCGTTTCTTTGTTTTCGTCTTGAGTCATACAAAACTGCATGCATGCTAACGGGTAATGGAGATAAGGCGAAGGAGTTTATGGTTAAGCTTGTACTAGCAGTGTAGTTACATTCGTCAGCCTGCCTTTAGACCAACATGCACACACAGTCTGACCAATGGGGTCAAGATATTACAATGGATGGTATGGTTGTACATACAGTATATCATATTGAACTCCCTTAATGGGAAATGTTGAGCGTATTTAGCCATTACAAGTTCATGAAACAAAATAGGAAAATTTGCAGATGTGATCTTTACACAGCGATGATTCAGCCCTTTGCAACCTCATAGAGAGCTGATAAGGGCAACCACACTGGTTTGTTAATCAGAATTGGCGATATTGTTAGCCTGTTTTCATAATATCAGATCACCTTCTGTCTGTGTGTGGGTGTATGTGCGCATGTGAGTATGTGAGTGTGCCCCTAATAGGTTTTGATTGGGTGGAATTATTTTAAGCCTTTCAAATTTCATTGTGTCTTCTTCATTGGTGGCTTCCGCCATCTATCATGCTTTCCTCCTCCAGTTTCTGCATCCCAGCTTCCGTGGATCCTCTTCCACTCCATCCAGTCATCTTATTCGAGGTCGACCTCGTCCTCTTTGTCCACCTGGGTTTCCAAAGAGAATCTCCTTTGTCACCTCAGCTGTCTCCATTCTCACCACATGGCCTGCCCATCTTAGCCTTCCTGATTATATGACTCTTTTTACTGGAGCATCATTGTTACCAAACCAATATGGCGCCCGGGAAAAACAATTCACCGATATTCATTATCTCCTAAATCACTGTAGCATTTAACCTGAAATTTTGTATGGAGATTAAATACAATTAATCAAGCAAACATATATGACGTTTAAAAATTTCAAAACCAACATGACAGCTTTGCAAAGTTCAAATATGCCTACTAAGATGAGCTTTTCTGGCGACTTGATCATCAAATCGCAGTAAAATTTGGCATAGTTGTAAATCTTTATTTACAGCTTAAAATACGGTACTGGCGTCTAAAGTATTTCAATTGACTTGAAAACATAGATGGTTGCTGTGCGATTACTTAAAAAAACTGTGTTTTTATTTCCTATATCCCAATAAAACGATCGACGTGAAATTTTGTTTAATGAACCAATATTATAATACACACATCAAAACAAGTTTTGCATATTGCTGGCCAAGAGTCTTAGTGGTCTCAAACCCATTAGTCGTTCTTGATGCGTGTATATCGTCTGTGTACACTCGCCTGTGTCAATGAGGATAGATCTGTGCGAGTGTGGAGACGACCCGATGAACCTATGCACGACCAATACATCCAAGACCGATACCAACAGGGAGGAGGTGGTGCAATGTTTTGGGGTGGCATCATGTATGGTCGCCGAACCCCTCTTGTGTACATCACAGGGCCTATGACAGGCATACGATCTTGACACCTGTAGTGAAGGGCTATGCTGACAATTCCGGCCCAAATATCACTTTCATAGACGATAACGCTGGCCCGCACAGAGCTGGCATTGTCAATGCCTTTCTTCAGGAGAATGGTATTCACAGAATGGAATGGCACTTGTTTATTAATTCAGAGCGTCCGTCTCACCTGGCTAGAGGTGTATAGCCTACTGTATTATGAAGCAACCATTCAACAACCGAGTTCTATTCCGTGCTCTGGACTGTCGAACATACGAATAAGGTAGTCCTTACTAACCTCCTCATTTCGATTATAGTTATTTAAGCGAGTAACAAATACAGTTTCTCAGACATTTAACGATTTTACAATGAACGAGTCAATCACTATCACCTGCAAATTCCTCCATGCGTAGATAGGAAAATATCAACTTACACCATTTTCTTCTTTTTTTCAGCAAAGAACGTGGTTCATAATACATCAATCTATTATTGAGTTGTTACTCTGCTAGTATTTGTAGGAACTGCAATATATTGTTATTAATTAATTTTAGGATTTAGGAAAATCTTGTTCATCAAGCCTGAAGACTGCAATGCAGGACACCAATTACATTAGCGCCAAGCATGAAAAAACTAAGTCCATGGACTTCAGATATTATTTTATTATTTAATGAATATATTGTGCTAATGGAGAGGATAATAGTCTTGTCGCACAGTGAAGTACCCCATCACATGCAGATTCAAGTTCATACTAAGACGTGACCATCATCAAATAATTGACTTGGGATCATGAGAAATCTTCAGTCCAGAAAGGTATTTATTTCATTATAATTAACGGTATGTTGTACTACTGAAAACATATTTGAAGATGGAGTTGGTCTGGCAGGGTACCAAAACATTAGCAATGAACCACGTGTATTAATATGATCCACTGGAATAATATTCGTGCTGCTATATCATGCAGATATTAAACCATTTTCTTTGGAAATTACATTAGATTAATAGATACATTCACTTGGATGACCAGTTTTTGATCGTCGAAACTGGTCATCCAGGTGAATTCATTTATCATGTAATCTCTTTACGGTTTTAGGAAAATACCCATTACAATTGGGTACAATCATGTTGACTGACTGAAAATCATGAATTTTGATTTCTAAGGGAACACTGAAAGACGCCTTCCAACACGAAATGAGGGAGCTGGGTGCTTCTCTCAAGGTCGCTTCAAGTGACTGTAGTTGAATCAAATATACTGTACATCGCTGCTCAAGCAACACTCTTAATAGGGAGAGCTAGCGAAGGGAAACTGTTTTCACAATACAACAATGTTATTCCCCAGTTGTTTAGTAATACCTTCTGAATTTGTTGTTTCATGTAGGGTCCTAGGTTATCCACTTCGTCAACTCCGTGTAGGGAATCTGTTTGATAGTTGACCACTGATTATAATCATCGTGGGGCTCACAAATCACAAATATGTATTAAGGTAGTTACTATGGGCATTACATTCAATTAGATGGTATATTGGCTTTCACGGCCAGTGAAATAAAACTCAGCTCATCTGCGGGCTCTTGGTGTCTGCACCCGGACAGCTTGATGTCCTCCTAGGCGAAACCCCACACAAGACACGGCACAAACCTAGAAAAAATGCAGAGTTTCTCTTACATTCAATTTATTAATTATGCATTTAATTCCGGTACTGAAAATAAACCTCATACCGCAACAAAGAATAATATTGCCAGTTGAATGCGAATGGAAGAGTTAACACATCTCTATATACGGTATAATACCCGAAGGTGTATGTTTCACAAAACTCAAGCTAATAAAACAGAGGGATTTACAAGGTGTGGTTTGTACCAAAATCTTCCAAATCATCTCAATAGTACAGGAAAAAGCTTACATTTCTTGAAAAGTCACCGTAAATGTATTTATTTGTTTATAAAGTGCTTTTAAACAAATAAACAACACGATTGCCCCTGGCAGGACTGTGTCGCGTACTGCCGCATAGAACTATAGCCGTGCGGGTAGTCTGTACACTTGGGGCGCACACAACCCATTGTGCAACCAGTAGCAGACATGAATTGGTCTCGGATTTCATAAATAGCGACAATTTGTTTAAAAAGTGCGTTTAAACAAATAATCATATTTATAGAAGCCCGCATAACAGTAAAGCCAGGCGGGTGGCTTATACACATGCCAGAGTTCTCGCACGGGTCCGCTAGTATTAATTATTAAACTGCAGTCGTAAAGGTCCTAAAATTTGCTATACCTCTGATCAGACTGAGTAGATCTCTTTCATTAATATAGTCCCATTAATTTTACTGGTTAAAATGAATTGCTTATGAAACTCATGTGAAACACTTCTAAACAATATCCCACTTCAATCCATTAAAGAAGGCGTACACGTGTTTCATTTTTATGTGAATTCTTTTTATATTTTGCTTACTGTGGAAAAGCGCTGACTGCTGTGCCATTGATTACACCAAAAAATACTACGCTTGCTCCTCAGATATGAGGAGATAAGTGAATCTCTTCATCGGGCGCACTGCAAGCTCAGCATGGTGCTTTTTGTAACTTCCAGACCATCCCTAGGCCCACCCCTTTCTGCCAAAAATAAGGATCTATGGTAAGGAGAATTCGTGTCAGTTCAAGCATGTGTTTGAGCTTTAATACAGTATTGCGTCTGTTTTACTGGAGAATTAACCATTGTGATAGACTTTGCATTACTCTTCGTATTGTCATGGCCATTAGTTACATCTTTCTCTGATCTCACAAGTTTTCGGGATCAAGAGATTCTAGAGAGACAAGTATATTAATAACATAAATCAGCAAATCCCATTTTCTACGAAGATCTAATCTAGCTACTTTCCTTGCAATCAGGAATTTATATTTGTATATACGGTACGCATTATAATGTCGGGATAATTTACTACGACAGCTATGTTGTGAGAACGTTAATCAGATATTTACGAAATAAGATACAGCATAAAATTTCATTTGAATGGCATAACACGTATGTGAGTTTCCATGCCGATTATCATGCAGTTAACGTCATAAACAACAAACATTCATAATTGTCCTCGAAGTTGCACTATTCTAGTTTCACTGCTTACATTTCGCTCCCAATATTCCCCGGGTGTGTTCATGCCTGTGCCAAGCTCCTATTGCAGGAGGTTTGGTCGGAAGAGCAAATAATACACAGTTGACTAGAGTAAACACCGTTGGTATTGCAGACTGGCAGAGGCTCAAGAAGAGGCAGTAGGGTGTCAAGGCGTCTGGAAGCAGTACTTCTTACAGTTGCTGATGGTTGTGAGAAGGAGAATCCATACAGAGAACATGACGATCGTTGTGGTCACATAAGTGTTCAATTCAATACAAGTCCGGGAAATTCAATGACAAAGAACTTATTTGAAGGTCATAGTAGTTCTCATCAAACCACTGTTCTGTTTGATATTTCTTGCCAGTAGCGTAGCCAGGATTATAGTTTTGAGGGGGCCCATTAGGTCCTCATCTATTACTGCCGGAGTTGATATAGCCTATTTTAGCCTATTTACATTTATGAGAAAAAAAAGGCTTATGAAGTGTGCGTGTGCGTGTGCGTGTGTGTGCCCCCCCCCCTTCCCCTCCCCCACCCTTTATAACAAAATTCTTAACGACCGGAGCAATTTGAATGAAACTCGGTAAGCACATACTACTACATCGTCCGACCTTAACCATGCCTTGCAAAGCTTGATACGTTTCACCAATTCAACATGCCGACCACGCGAAATATTTCACTGGCATTCTATATCTCCACAACGGTAACAGATATCACCTTGAAATTTTGTACAGTGATAAACGGTAACACTACAAGTTTACCGATGCAACTTTTTGAAACCTGTTACGTACAAAATGAACATGGTGGCCAAACAAATTTGAAACATTTTAATGGATATTTCACGTGATTTAACCATCCGTGCACAATGAAACTTGAAACGGTAAATGCTTATACACATTCTAATCTACTGATATCTTATTTTGTTCAATTGCTTACATAACCCCAAGATGGCGGCTGTGCGAAATTTTGAAATTATGTTTTTATTTCTTGTGTCCTAATCATGCGATTGAAGTGAAAGTTTGAATAATAATATATGTCGTATGGCCTCGGTGACGGGTGCAAGCTTTGTTATTTGACACCCAAAGGGTAGCTTGCATGTCGAATTTCGTTGTTCCTTGAAGCACTATAGCGCTTTCTAGCAGAGAAATGAGGACATTTATGTTGGCGGTAAATCCCGAGATTAATTTTGCCATTATGAACACGGTCTACAGAATTCAAATGAGTTCTTTGACATGCCAACATCGTTTGACATGGTGTCGTAATTCTTGCCGCCTTTCAAAAATCACTTACCATGGGCAGGAGCGAACCTGCAAGCTTGGGGTTAGTAGACCGACACGTTGAACACTCACCCACCGTGGCAAGCCAGTTTGAATAATGAACGTACGCGATAAGTTTCATATAATGGTTCTTAACAGTATGGCCTACATATATAACAATCCAACATGACGACCATCAGAAATATTTGGACGGTTCTCAATATCTACGAATCTATTGCAGCAATCAAACTGAAACTTTGTATGCTGATTGAGGTGATGATGATGATAATTGTCGTTTTAAGGGGCCTAACATCTAGGTTATCGGCCCCTAATGGTCTGGGTGATAGCGAAAATGACAATGAAGTGGAAACCAGAGCGAAAATTAAGTGAGAAGGAAAGTACTTACAAGAAGGAACTCAGATTGAAACTACTCACAAAATGGAGGGCGGTAATACTTACAAAAGGGAATTTAGAACGAAAATACTCACAAAAGGAATAGATTGAAAAATACGCACAAAATGTAGGTTAGGTTCAAAATACGTACAAAATGCAATGTAGAGTCGAAATACTTTACTTACAAAATGCAAGTGAAATTCAAAATACTTACAAAATGCAAATGAGATTGAAAATACGTACAAAATGCAATTGAGGTTCAAAATGCTTACAAAATGTGATTGAAATTGAAAATACACCATGCAATTTAGATTGAAAAACGCGCATTTCAGATTCCAAATACTCACAAAGTGCAATTGAAATTCAAAATACTTACAAAATGAAATGGAAATTGAAAATGCTTACAAAGTGCACGGTAGATTCAAACAATGGACAATACTTACAAAATGTAATTTAGATTGAAAATACTTACAAAATGTAATTTAGATTCATAATAACCTCAAAATGCAATTGAGAATCAAAATACTTGCAAAATGCCCACCATAAAAATGAAATTTAGATTGAAAATACTTGCAAAAAGTGGTGAATGAATGAAAATCCACAGCCTGCTTCCAGTCTCCGACCGGGTCAGGAATGGAATGAATGAAGCCCCCATCTAGCAGCGAGGATATGAACTGTGCCGGCTGCCGAGGCCTGACGCACTCCTCTGGGGCAATGATTAAATGAATGACAGATGAAATGAAATTATAGTGGAGAGTGTTGCTGGAATTAAATTTTGACAGGGAAAACCGGAGTACCCGGAGAAAAACCTGTCTGCCTCCGTATTGTCCAGCACAGATTTCACATGGAGTGACCGGGATTTGAACCACGGACCCAGGGGTGAGAGGCCGGCGTGCTGCCGCCTAAGCCACGGAGGCAAAAAGTGGTATAGGTAGAAAATACAAAATGCAATTGAAATTCAAAATACTTACAAAAGTTCCATCCCCTATATTGAAAGACTTACTAAAAAGCAATTTAGATTGTCAATCCTTACAAGACGCAATTGAGGTTGAAAACACTCGCAAAATGCAATTTAGATCGAAAATACTTACAAAATGCAACGTAGATTGAAAACACCTACACAATGGAGTGTAGATGCAAAAAAAAAATCGCTAAATGGAATTTAGATACACGGAGAGCCACAGTGACGACAATCAACCACGCTGAGCCAGTATTGTAGCCAGGGACATTTTAACACTGCTAATTCTAAGAGTGAAGACCAGTTTGGTTTCAGGAGAAATGAGGAACAAGGGAAGCTGTACTAAGTCTTAGGCTGATTTTTGAAGGTAGAATAAGGAAAGCTAAGAGAACGTGCATGGCATATGTCGACTTGGAAAGGGCTTTTGATAACGTTCATTGGACTAAATTGTTTGATATTTTGAAAACGATGGAAATAAAGTACAGGGATAGAAGGGTGATATGCAATTTATACAAAAACCAGACGGCAGTCATTCGAGTTGAACGACATGAGAGAGAAGCTGGTATTCAGAATGACGTAAGGCAAGGCTGCAACTTATCACCCGTACTTTTCAATCTTTACATTGAACAAGCAATGAAGGAAATTGGAGAAAATTTGAAGTGGGAGTGAAGTTTCAAGGAGCTATAATTTCAACTCTGAGATTTGCCAATGACATCGTCATCTTGGCCGACACGCCAAGGATTTGAATGAGTTTTTGAATGGTATGTACACCGTCTTGAGGAAAGAATTCATGATGAAAATTAATAAATGTAAAACAAATATATTGGAATGCAGCCGAAATAAATCAGAAACCTCTATGGACATTAAATTGGCAGGTGACAAACTAAAGGAAGTAGGAGACTTCTGTTACTTAGGAAGCAAAATAACCAGTGATAGACGAAGCAAAGAGGATATTAAAAGTAGGTTGGCTCTGACAAGAAAAGCATTTCTACAGAAAAGGAATCTGTTGACTTCGAATATAGATTTAGGTATTAGGAAGTCATTTTTGAAGGCATTTGTCTAGAGCGTGGCGCTCTATGGAAGTGAAACTTGGACTATTGCTGCTGCAGAAAAGAGGAGAATTGAAGCATTTAAATGTGGTGTTACAGGAGAATGGGTAGATAGGGTTACAAACGAAGAGGTATTAAGACGAGTGGGAGAGGAGAGATGTTTCTGGCGACTGCTAATGAAGAGAAGAGATAGGTTGGTAGGACACATACTAATACAGCCAGGGATAGCAAGCTTAGTTATGGAAGGAAGGGTCGAGGACCAGAACTGTAAGGGTAGACCAAGGCTAGAATATGTTAAACTGATTGCCTCGGATGTAGGGTGTGGCAGCTATGTAGAGATGAAACAATTAGCTCAAGAGAGGGAGCCGTGGAGGACTGCACCAAACCAGTCAAAAGACTGAAGACTCAAACAACAACATTTCTAGGAAATGGAAATTAAAAGCTGACAAGCTATAACTGGCCCCCTCCATAGAGGTATCTTGCTAATTGGCAATCTCCTATCGGAAAACCACCCCATGTCACAATCCTAATTGCTACCCTGTTATTTCTGCTCCTCCAAGCAGTGCAGACACGGAAATGATGACTGGCCGTGCAGAGATTGTTAGTACATTCTTTGTCAACGCATTTACTATTTTTAACATTTCATTGTAGGTTCTAAATTTGTGGTTCGGATTGCACGTAAAAAGGAGGTCCCGTGGCTTATGATCTCGAGATTAACGGTCACGTAAAACTAAAATCTTCTTTCCTTCCTTTAATCAGCGGAAGCCGAATTCCGTTTCTCTCGTGCAAAGTGTAGCTTTTCCATTGATGCACCGTTGTTAGCATAGATGAAGTGACGATCCATTTCCTTCGGAGCCCCGTACGCAGCAAGGTAAACCGAACAACTGCTTTATTAGAGACAAGTGAGACACCCCCACCCCGGATAATTTTGACTCTAACGCAACTTCGTAGTCAGTGTTCATAAATTACATCAATGACACGTTATGCTCAGCAGTTTCCACGTTTGTTGTTCGCAATGGTGTCAGCTGTTCACTGATGAAGCACGTTTACCACAGCTGCATGCGATCAGTTCTACTGTAGTCAAATCAGATTTTGTAACATCAAAGATTCTAAACATACGGGCGTGTGAAGGTAAAGTGGTATACGTCAATTTCTTTTCAGAATTGGGATAGGTCAACATCTGAATTCTACATGGACAGATGCATTTTCTAGCAAAATGGACTAAGTCGTAGTTCGAACATAGCGCTGATAGTTAGCAGCAGTTCACTTTGTCAGTTGTTTGTTCAAAAGGCACAGTGGTGGAAGTCAGACTGAGATTAGTTTGCCTGGAACTATGCTGTTCATTAGCGTGGTCTGACTGTTTACACAAGTAGCTATTACTGTTCTTGACTGTACAATTGTTTTCTTGAAATAGAAAGTTGTAGTGGGGATTTTACTATTAGTGAGCCGAGTAGTCTGTACTGGCATATTCATGGACATATTGTGAACCAGTTTTACATCGCTCCACGTCTAGTTACAAGAGAGTAAAAAGGGATACGTTGGACTTGTTATGATTCATACCACCAATTGAACACAGCCAATTACTTGTGTTACATTTAAGAACATGCAGTATTACTTTGGAAGATGTACTGATACCTGAAGAAGATAGACCTAATGAAGCTTGGTATTTTGCCAGTTATACTGTGCCCAATTAGACACGGCGGACTGGCATCGAACTCGGGTCTTATCAAAGAAGACCAGGCCCATGATTCTGCCCAGAATCGAATCATTGATCTCTGAGGGGGAACAGCTACAGTGAATCCGAGGAGCAATGAATTATATCTGCATATAATCTTAATAGCAGGATTTCACGGCTAGAACGGGAATATCATAGCTTTTAAGGTGGATCATTGCAAGAGAATACAAGCCCATGTACGTTTTAGAAGCCTGAATGCAAGAAAGCAAACCAGCTTGACAGTTGACAAATCGCGGTTAGCGAAGGGGCGTTTTTAGGTGACGTCAAGGAACTAATTTTCGTCTGGACTGCAGGAGCAGCCCAAGATTAATGGCTCTGGGATCCACAGTCTTACAAGGCATAGAAGTGGAGTGGGGGCAGTCGCCCACAGAAATTAATTGATTACAGCCAATTGGAGCAATGAATTGATATGAAACTCACACCCAGATGAGTATATTCTAGGAAAGATAATTTAGGAGTGTTCTCACGCCTAAATTAAAGCCTGCATCTATAAACGAACCTCTGCACAGACCTCTTCCGCTTCGGAGGAAGGTTTTGTAGATGACCCGAGGGGAATTACCAGAATAGCGTCATGACGCCATGGAAGAAGGCAATTAATTATAATTAATTGGCCGAAGCGATCGCTTGCACGCGAGTGATTTTGGGACCGCCACACTTAGACAAACGAGGATTATACTTCACTTTGTCTGGAAAGGTATTATATCAAGAAGGGAGTCGGTCCTGGAGTCCAGTGGACTATGTTTCACAAGGAAGCCTTATATAGGGGAAGCTTCGCAGGGAAGTTCAGTTCGTCTTCAGTTCGTCTTGACTCAACACGTGAACTAACACGCTGCCAGATCACGCAAATAAAGTGCGCGAATTTATAAAGTATCGACGCTCAAATGTATTAGTGGAGAACAATGGAAAGCGCATCATGAAGCTTCACAACAGTAATTATGCATCGTATAAGATTTAGTCTACAGCAGACGTTTAACCAATAACATACGCGAGTATAGATTCAGTATAGCGTAGAGATAATTTAGGGAGTTTATAGACAATGAACATACCAGGAGGTGTTGTCATAGGTAAAATGACACATTATTGTAATGATCACTACAGTTACGGGAGCCTGGAAGGCGTCACAAGTAGTCGTGACATAGGATTGAACAGATTTGCAGTAGAGGAGATATAAACTGTAGGTGACGGGAGTCGAATACACACACACACACACACGCAAGATAGACTTTCATGGAGACCAGCGGTTGTCAGGAGTTAGCTGCATCGCATCTCTGAGGTCAGGCGATAGTGGGAGGCCAATCAAGGATCCATATGTGAAATAGTGCGAGAATTGTGTATAAAGTTATATTACAGTGATTTTTAAAAGTTTTTATGTGTATATGGTAAAATAATATGTATTGTTTCAAAGTGAAAAAAGCCAGTGATGAAAAATATGATTACCATGTGTAAAGTGTATACAATGTGTCGTGTGAAAGATATCTTGATGGCTTAAGACAAGCATCATGGTAGGCGCGTGGCTGGTGTGCTGGACCAATCCAGCAAAAATGAAAGTGAGTACAAATTTAATATGTTGATATGATTAAATAGCTCACCATACAACGAAGCATCACTCTAAGACTAAGAATTAACAGTCATTTATGTACGAGTTCACACCCCTCGTATTTTGGTAAAATATGGCTTGGAGGGTGATTTGTTTACGGCCATTTGGGCGTAAGACATTGATGAAAGTAACGGTAACGTTAAATAATAATAATAATAATAATAATCTGGGGTCGGTAACAATAATGAATAAATAAATGGGCATGTCAGGCCTATAGTACGTGCAAAGTGTGTCATGTCTAACGTAAGGATACTGTGTTATTGTAAACAGTAAGAAAGAAACGTAAAATATCGAGATAATGAGAGTTTTTCAGTGTCATTGAATTGTTGAATGAATGTTTATTATGGTATATTCTACAGGGCTGTATTTGAGAGCCATTAAGGTAGTTAATGTAAGCCAGTAAATTTATACTTGTTTTGGGAGCTACATAGAGCTTTGGCTTATGAGTAATTGCAGAGAGGACGTGAGTGCTTTAATAATTGAGTCATCTATAAGAAGTATTGTTTGAGCCGCGTTCAGCGAGCATGTAACGTAGAATCAAGAGATTTACGTCAATAAGTTGCGGGGATCATCCAAAAATAGCTTGCGCGTTAGGCGAATCTAGTCGGCTAATCTTCGAAATCCACGAGATAGTATCGCCTTGGAGCATACTTGTATTATTCGCAACGAAGTTGGGACAGAGTCTGTCTGTATCCACTGTTTGCAGAATTGTCGCCACCAGGGATAACTATTAGAGACCCTGTGTGAGCCCATATATTAATTGATCTGTCCTTAGAGGTAAGACTAATGGTTCTTCTTATAGGAAACGTCGATTTCCTCTTGTTATATGCAGCTGCACCAGTGAGAGAACTTTGATACTCACTTGAGATGCGCGCCAGAGCCACTAATGTCGCCCACAGAACGGCAAAGCTATTTCGTGATCCATCCCTTGTCATGTATATTAATTAGGAGCCGAGATGAGCCAATTATACTCTAAATGTAGGTGTTAAATAATTAGATTGACTCAATTACTAGGGACACGACCCACTCAGGGTACCTCCAGCATACTGCACCAGTAAATGAACTTGACCTTGCGAGAAGCCAGATGGGGTGGCAGGGAGGCCACGAGACCGGCGGCCATCTTTCTGAGGCAGCCGAGACTAATTTATTGTCCGCTTGGAAAGGAAGTCTATGGACCTGATCCTTTTATTTTAAAAGTGTAGTGGGACACTGAAGAATCTCGATATTTCGAAAAGTAATTAAGATATGCTTGATGTGATGATGTCAATTGAATTAAATGCATTATTTCCACACACATACCATGTTGGAACGTTGTGATCGGATAATATTTGGCCCAGTTATTCTCTGAGGAGGAATACTGAACCAAATAAATATAGGCATCTTTGTAAAGTGTATTTGCCCAGTTAGCACTAATTTATTCATACGGGTAGCGTAATTTGAATGACATGACACGTTTGTAACGATAATGTTTTGACCAGACCCAGAAAATCGTTGTATGGTGAAGCTATAAAACATCTCTATCCATGTGTATTTTGGAAGGGAAAGTGTACCACTTCAGCGTTTCAAATTGATGGGAAAAAGAATACGATTCGCACGACACAAGACTTATTAATCAAGGCATAAGATAATGAATTAATGTTACTGAAAGTAAATGCCCCATGTAAAACGGATAAATGTTTAATAATTGCAGATTTAATGTCATTTAAATATAATTTGTGTTTATTATGTTGTGATATGCCAGTTTGTGTTAAATTGTGCCACGTGAAGAACACTATGGACACTCGCAAATGTCAGAGAGTATCAATAATAGGATGTTTTGAATAGACTTGAGTGCGGTGAAGCACTAATTTTAAGGAGAGACTCGCAGATAACTTTGATTTTTGTTGTGGGAAGTAAATGTAAAGTATCTTTTTTTGTGTTTTATGTTGTATTGCCATGATTTTCTATCATTAAATGTTATACTTAGGAATATGTTGTGTCTTTCAAGTAGAGTAGTCACCTGACAGACTCAAATCCTGAGCATGTGATCGTATCGTGGGAATGAACGCCCCATACCTCGAAAGACCGTGAGTTAGCTGGGATACGAACACATGTTCCATATGATGACGATTGGGTACAATACGTCCATTGCGAATCTATAATTATTATGATATTTTGGAACTATTGTTTCATTTCACGTTATACTTTTTAGGTAAATAAATGATTTGCTTGTAACAGAATGCATTACATTATACTAGTTTCCTTGTCAGGATAGAAGAACGATATTGAAAGAGTAAGTGGTCAAAGTCATTGCTTAGAGGAGAGTAGGCCAGGTGAGATTTTGGACAACGAAAGATACTTGTAAAGCAAAATGGTCTAAGTTTTATATTTTTGCTCCAGAATTGAGTATAATTAGTCTATGTTAAAAAGCTCAACTTAGGTATCAAAAATAGAGAAAAATGTTAGTTAAAGAATGCAACAAAAATAAAACACTTATCAATAGAAAATATTTTTGTAGAAAATTTCAGAAAACATCATTCATCTCAAAAATTAGTTTTATGGCATAGACCACTCTGCCTTTCACCCGCCCATATAAAACTAAACAGGAGTTATATTCAAAAGTTCGTTTGTACTTAGGTGCGAATTAATTAAGTAAATAAAAATTAAATACGAACTATACATCCGTTTGAAGGCTGTTCAGTAGGCTGGGTCCATTTTATTTTTCACCCTCTTAAGGATCGCCAAGATCTAATGTCAGAAATTTAAAGTTATAACTTTCTGTGACCATATACACTGGGATCTATTATTTATCTCTATACTGATGTAGATTATAAAAGTCAATTTGGGCATTCGCAGATTTTATTTAAACAATTGTGTAGTGATTTTCCAGCATTCTTCATATATTACTAAACCACTGTCAACTGTGCTTGGCAGGTTTTATTTGGTATGGTTGAACCAATATCAGCAAAATCAAGGAGTTGGGAAGAAATGAGTGTGGATACTCACATTTAGTGATTTTCGTTGATATTGCTGTCAGGGACTGCAATAAATATATAAATAAATAAATATATAAATAATAAATACATATAAATAAATAAAATAAATATATATTTTTTGAAAGCAAATTATAAAGCTACAGGATTTCCTCTTTCTCTATCCAACTAGACTGCAGGCACATTGAAAGGTGACTGACATATTTTCCCATTTCTATTCCAGGCAAATGCTGGGTTGGTTCTTAACTTAAGTAATAGCCACTTCCTTTCCAATTCCAGTCTTAATTCTATACAATACACACGCCATTACTGACACCACAATAGGTTATCAGACCAATGCTACACTCGTTGTTGTTTACTAATATGTCGAAATACATAAGTGAACGACAACAGCATTAATATGTGTCGGAACTACCGATAAACATTACATGGCAGTTTGAAAATTGAAAAAAGTTGAAAGCATAAAGTTAAAAACTGTAGGAAAGCTTCATTTTCCAAGCAAGAGTGGGACTGTAAACAGATCTTCATGGTGGCTTAAACGTTAGGTGACATGTAAGGCTTTATTTTATCAGACCGTCAATCTTTCTTTCTTTCTTTCTTTCTTTCTTTCTTTCTTTCTTTCTTTCTTGGGAAATTACCACCTGCCTTATATTTTAAGACTAATATTAATGTTTATCGTGCGGAGGTTCAAGGTTGAAATCCCGCTCAATGTTCTCAAGATTATTCCCCTTATGATGAACCCAAACACTGGAATACCAAAGCGTCCCTATGGTACCTTTCTCAATCCTTATCACCCACAAATTCACACTTGCCCCGACGTGCACTATAATTTTACCTGTCATCCAATCTTCGTCTGGAGACGACTTGTACCTAGGTGTGTGAAGATTGGGCAGCTGCAGTGACTGAAAAATTCCCCGGACTTTTATTCACTCAATTAATGAAGAATGCGTTATTTATTTCAAAAGCACTTAACCCAATCCTATTCCGATTCACAGTTGTGAATTGTGTGAGACAAAATATTAACATAATAATAACATACATCATCTACACACACTTTGCTGATGACTTATCATCTCTAGACCCTAGAATACACACCACTAACACCATCTACTACTATAAGCATATGAAATCTTCTACTTGCCCAAATTTCAAACCGAGAGACACAATTGCGGCATTAAGTGAAAGAGATGTGCGCCAAAGCAAACGTGTTAGTTAGTTATTGGTTTTAAGGAGCGGAACTACGAGGTCATCTGTTTCTATTAACACAGATTAAAGTATACAAATTTAGAATGGAATTAATAATTTAAATGTGGACACCTAAATTTGAAAATACTGAAAATTAATAAAACAAAAAATTAAATTAATTTAATAATTAATAATAACTAATAATAGACAAAAATTACGGAAAAACAAAAAAATCAGCATTCAAAAAAGAACAAGTCTTTGAGTCAATATTCACTGGAAAATTTAGATTGCTGGCCCTAACTCACTCTCACTTATAAAGCGGATAACGCGATCAGCTGCCATCACGTCATCAGCAAATTTAAGTTTGAGTGTCATCTGCAAACCAAGGTTTCTTCGTTAAGTCCACATGATCCACACACTCTGTCAAAATGAGGGCCACGGTGGAAACAGCTCCACAGGTACAAAGTGGGGGGTCTTCCCTTCTCATTAGGTACGAGTGGGTGGATCTTGCATGACCTATCGTTAGCTTACACAAAATCACGGACTCTCTCCGTGACAAGAAAGAGCTCCGCCACACGCGAGTAGTTCCCTCGATCGCTCTCAGTTTACTGGGCATTGCGTAAGCTAGCCACCGACCTCCCAAGAGGCCAGTACTTGTCGGCTTAACTGAGAGCGAATATCTCTAGCGGGTACCTCCATTGATCGAGGTGGTAGTGATCCCGCTTTTTGATCCGCTAACTCATTTCCCGCAATTCCCATGTGGCTCGGAAGCCAAAGAAAGGTGATTCGAGTGTCAACGCGGCACAACCCGGCTAGTAGGTCGTGGATTCGCTGGACTAGGGGGTGTTGCGGGAAACATGTAACAATTGACTGCAACGAACTCAAAGAGTCGATACACACGAGAAAGTGGGTTCTTGCATCCTGCACAGCTTCATAGATGGCAACGAGGTCCACAGTAAACACATTACAGGCCACAGGCAGAGATATCTTGGTATTTGCACTATCAATAACGTACGCATAACCCGCCTTCTCATCCACCTTCGAACCATCCGTGTAGAGAATGCCAGCGTCCGAAAGTTGGTGAACTATGCTGTGGAACTGCCTCCGGTATACGGAGGCATCTGTGTTCACATTAGGACCTCGGTGTAGATCTAACCGAATTTCTGGACGCGGGACTTGACATGGAGGAATCTCGCTAGGTGTCCGGATCATACAGGGACCTACAGCCACTCCTAATTCATTACACGAGCTATCGAGTCTTATACCAACCAGCCGGGTAGCACGAAGCTGGTCGGCGTACCTCAGGTGGTATTGGGTACTGAAGAGAGCTCGATAGATCGGATGTTGCGGCATTTGACGCACATTGGCTAATTGAGAGGTGGAACACCAGATTCGGCGAGTAGGCTGGGTAACGGGATGGTCCGGAAGGCACCGGTAGTCAGCCTAACGCCACTATGGAGGATACTGTCCAGCATTTTCAAGGTTGCCGGTCTTGCTGAACCGCATGCCGCAGAACCATAGTCTAGCCGGGACAGGATGACGGCTTGGTCGAACCGTAGCAGCAGCACCCCCTCCCCACGAAGTCCCACTAAGAAACTTGAGCATGTTCAGCTTCCTGAAACACGCAGCTTTTAGTTGCCGTATATGGTGCTGCCACGTTAATTTGCTGTAAGAATGGAGCCCCAGGAAGGGATAAGTGACAACCACCGGCAACGCAGCATCCTTGAGATGTAGTTCAGGGTTTAATGTAGCCTCCGGAGCTGACAAAAATGGACGACGGAGGTTTTCACTGCTGGTGGACCTACGAGAGCGGAAACCACACTCGTACTCAGACAAGAGGCCCCTCGCCTCTTAGAACCACACCAGCCGACGATTAACCATCTTCTCCAGCAGCTTACATAGGCCATTTGTCAGACAAATGGGCCTATAGCTACTGACAAGCTTGGGATCCTTTCCAGCCTTGGAAATCGGTATCACTATCCAGTTTCACCATTGAGATTGAAACTTCCTTTTAATCCATATAAGATTGAAGAGGATCAACAGTTGAATAACACTTGAATCACACAGATGTTTCAACATTTGACTATGGACGTTATCTGGTCAAGGAGCTGTATCCCTGCACAGTGCAAGCGCACTGCGCAGGTCCCATTCAGAGAATGGTACATTGTAGAACTCGGAAGCAGCAGTAGCAAAGAACAAGGAGTGAATCTCTGCCTCCCGCTCCAGAGCCGCACATGTAGGATCATAATTCCCAGAGCAGGATATATCACTGAAGTGTGATCCAATACTGTTGGCAATGGCAAGATGGTCCGTGATGATTACTCCGTTGATGGAGACTCCGGTTATTGACAATCATGTCGGGAGTCCTGAGATCCGATGAAGCTTAATTCACACTTGAGATGAGGGAGTATGTGCCATCATGGACGACACTTCTCACTCGTCGTTTTCTCACTCTCCCGAATCGGATATCGGACTCTAGCACGCATCCTTTTGAAGGTGATAAGGTTGGCCATGGTGTTTTGCCTCCGATAGCATTTGAAAGCACGTCGACGATCTTTAATGGCTGCCGCAATCTCGGCTGTCCACCAAGCGACAAGTTTCCGGTGGGACTTGCCGGATGAGGAAGGTATTGTTTCCTCTGCCGCTGCCAAAATACCAATTGTTATGTGAATGGTATGATCATCGACAATCTCATAGGTATATTTGGCAAAAAAAAAAAACGGACGTGCTGTGAATTTTAGCCAATCAGCCCGATGGAGAAGCCATCGACTTGGTAACTCGATGGCTCTCTGGTTCAGAAGAATGACGATAATCGGGAAATGGTCACTATTACAAAGTTCGTCTTTTACATCCCACTGTAGCAGGGGAACCAGAGCACGACTGCACAAGGTGATGTCGACGCTTGAATAAGTGCCGTGTGCAATAGAGATGTGCGTTGGTTCCCCTGTGTGCAGCAAACACAGGTCCATACACCTGATCAGGCTCTCAAAATCTCTCCCTCTACCACTAGTGGTAGCGGAGCCCCAAATGGTGTTGTGGGCATTAACATTTCCCATAAGGAGAAAAGGAGGGGGAAACTGAGAGACTAGATCATCCAGCAGGTTGTAATCCAGTTGAGAATCCGGTGGGATGTACACGTTACATACTGTTGCCATTACTGGCAACGAAGTACGAACTGCAAAAGCAAATGTGTATTTCAAATGTAATGTTCTCAGGGGGGAAAAAAGCAGAAGGGGATGCTAGATCCTGCAAGTTATATTTGCCCTCAATTCTACCGCAATAGCACAGGTTATCAGGCAATATTAATTATCTATTTTGTGACAACATCACATCTTGGTACGCGGTGTTCATTACTGTGATATTTCTAGTTTATGGAGTAACATATTGATGATGATGATCGTGTGGCCTCTGGAGAGGCCAAGTTCAGGTTTTTCTAGTTGACGCCCGTGGGCGACCTGCACGTCGTAATGAGGATAAAGTGATGATGATACATCATCACCCAGTCCCCAAGCCACGGGAATTAACCCCAGGAGATTAAAATTCCTGATGACTCAGTCGGGAATCGAACCCGGGGCACTTCGGGCCAAAGCCTAGCGCGCTAACCACTTAGCCCCGGATCCGGACAGTAAAATATTAAATTACATATTGTATGCATCTTCTCTGGTTTACACTTGTGTATTCAGGAGACGATGGCTTGTCCCAGAAGGTGTTGAAACGAGCGTACCCTAACCTTCAAGCCCAGACACGAGCAGGTGAAAGTATTTCATTACCACTGTTTTATTTTGTCTGCAGAGTGTGCGATACACAATGCATGTCGCCAACATTGGACTTCACTTCTCGCTGACCTTCGACGCAGGAAATCGTGCGGAACCCTACATTCCCCGCTTCGTCTTGCCGCCTCACTTCATTCAGAGAAGTGTGCCTGCCTTGGATAACTATTATACAATCCATGCTATTGGCAATACTGCAGGGATGACGATACTCCATTGACGAGAAGTGAGTCTGCCTTCAGTATCATGATCTCCATGCTATTGGCAATACTGCAGGGATGATGATATTCCATTTAAGAGAAGTAGGAATTCGTTTAGTATTATGAACTCCATGCTGTTGGCAACACTGTAAGGATGATGATATTCCACTGAAGAGAAGTGAGAATGCCTTTAGTGGCTGTTAGCAACATTGCAGGGATGATGATATTCTGTTGGAGAGAAGTAAGAATGTCTTTAGTATTATAAACTACATGCTGTTGGCATTACTGCAGGGATGATTATATTCCATTGAAGAGAAGTAAGAATGTCTTCAGTATTATAAACTCCATGCTTTTGGCAACATTTCAGGAGAGAAGTGAGAAAACCTTTAGTATTATAATCTCCATGCTGTTGGCAATACTGCAAGGATGATTATATTCCGTTGGAGGGAAGTAAGAAAGCCTTTAGTATTATAAACTCCATTCTTTTGGCAACATTGCAGGGATGATGATATTCTGATGGAGAGAAGTAAGAATGCCTTTAGTTTTATAAACTCCATGCTGTTGGCAATATTGCAGGGATAATGATATTCTGTTGGAGTGAAGTAAGAATGCCTTTGTATTATAAACTTCATGCTGTTGGCAATATTGCAGGGGTAAGAATGCCTTCAGTATTATAAACTCCATGCTGTTGGCAATACTGCAGCACTGTTTGAGAGAAGTAAGAATGCCTTTAGTTTTATAAAGTCCATGCTGTTGGCAACATTGCAGGGATGATGATATTCTGTTGGAGAGAAGTAAGAATGCCTTTAGTATTATAACCCCCATGCTGTTGGCAAAACTGCAGGGATTCCATTGAAGGGAAGTAAGAATGCCTTTAGTATTATAAACTCCATGCTGTTGGCAATACTCCAGGGGTAAGAATACCTTCAGTATTATAAACTCCATGCTGTTGGCACTACTGCAGGGATATACTGTTTGAGAGAAGTAAGAATGCCTTTAGTTTTTTAAACTCCATGCTGTTGACAACATTGCAGGGATGATGATATTCTGTTGGAGAGAAGTAAGAATGCCTTTGTCTTATAAACTCCATGCTGTTGGCAACATTGCAGGGATGATGATATTCTGTTGGAGAGAAGTAAGAATGCCTTTAGTATTATAAACTCCATGCTGTTGGCAAAACTGCAGGGATTCCATTGAAGGGAAGTAAGAATGCCTTTAGTATTATAAACTCCATGCTGTTGGAAACATTGCCGGGATGATGATATTCTGTTCAAGAGAAGTTAGTAGTCTACTGCTATTTTACGTGACTGTTAATGCTGCCATCAAAAGTCAGGGGACCTCCATTGTATGTGGAAATCGAACCACTGAACTTGACACTTCGAAAATCCTATATGCACTAACAAGGAATTTAACCCAGTCCCCTTGATGTGAGGACCACTGAACCAACACACCCCCAACCTCAAAAATGAAGTTGAATAAAAGAGGGCAAAGAGATGGAAGGAAGAGGTCTTGGCCAATTAAAGGATACTGTCCCATCATTTACATGGAGCGATTTGGAAATAAGAACTATTGAAAACAATTTCCAAGACAGCGAACGGTGAGGTTCGAAGCCACTCCACTTCCATGTCCAGGGAGCGTACTCGTTAAGTTTTATTAGATACTGTAGATAGTTTTCAAGCCATTTTTTCCGTGTTGTCTTATTGATAATTGATATAACATCTTTTCAGTTGGTCAACTAAATGCAATCCCAATTACTGGGACATGCTAAACATAGCCTTAAAACATGTGATTAAACTATGCATATTTGAAACTCAGCATTTTTTTAAAGGTTTTTGTCGTGTCTTGTGCGGGGTTTCGCTGAGGAACACCAAGATAGGCTCATCCGTGGGCTCTTGGTGTCCGTGCCCGGACCCCCCACAGGAGTAACGAACTGCGCGTTACCTCCCTTCTTCGCGAGAGCAAATAGCTGATGCAGCCTGTCACCTCCCGATAAATGCTTCCAAAAATATGGTATATAGGATTTCACGGCCAAGAAATTAAAACTAAAATCAAAATCAAGCCCGCTGATAAGCGTATCTTGGTGTTCCTATGCGAAACCCCACACAAGACATGGCATGAACCTAGAAAAATTGATGTGTTTTTATTCCTTGGCCGTGAAAGCCAATATTCCATATACAGTATGTATATTTGGTTTGGGCTACAAAAGGGAGAGTTAAGTTTAAACTAAAAGCTCCGAAGATTCCTTCCATACCAAACTATTCATTCTCAATATACCACACAGACTGTCATCTCTCTGGCCCAACTTCATAACCACCCAGTTTATTACAAATCATGGTCGCTTTAAATCTTATCTCCACAAAGTGAACATAATGGATTCACCACTCTGCAACTGCCCTGAAAAAACTCCACAGACGGTTCGGCACCTGTTGACTGAATGCACTACGTGCTCAAGAGAACGACCAGCTGTGCTACAATCAACACCCCTGCCAACGATTGTGAAACGCCACTGGAACACTGTCGAAGTAAAAGAATTCCTCAAAAAAATCTTCCATTCACGTCCCGGCACCTTTAATACTGCCGCGAATATGGGACTTGGTTTCATAAGACCGTCAACGCTTAGTTCGAATGGGTTATGCTCCACTCGTGGCGAGGGCTAATCCACGGTCTTTAATAATTGTAGACCCACCTCATTCAATAACATACATCTTATCTAGGTTGGCAACACCTCACATAAACACATCGCTATCACTCCCCACAGCACGTTGGAGCAGGGGGGAGAAAGCAGGGAAAAACCAGTCGTTAAGATAATCACCGCAGTCTACCGCACAGTGAGTTCCAGTGAGCACGGAAACTGCGAGTAGCTGTTGTACGGAAGACTATCAGATAAGTAGTTAGCCTAAAAATTTTATAGTTTAACCATAGTTTACAACCATATAATCTCTCTAAAGTACAATCTACGGATAGCTATCACCATTTAGCATTTCACCTAACATATATACTGCATTTAGCATACACTGACAGTTGCAGTACCAATACTGCAACTAAATAATTGTACATATTGTAAATATTTTCACCTGTATTTCAAACATAGATTTTGTAGCCTAAGTGTAATGGATCTGATGATGATCGCTTGACGATCGAAACTGGTCATCCTAGTGTTTTATTAATCTCATGTAATTTATTTCAGGATTAGGGCATAACCCATCTCTTTTGGGTACATTCGTGTTGACCGGCTGAAAAGCACTAAACTCTTGTTGTAATAATAACTGTAAATATCCCGTGATATACAGTGCTGGATTTACCAATAGACCCCATAGGCCCCGGCCTAGGGGCGCACCATGCCGAGGGGCGCAACATTAATCCGCAATTTTATTTATTATTTGTCAGAAAATGTCCATAAAATGTTATAGACTACAATACACGTCTACGTCCTACAAATGTTTCGCAACAGCAGATTTTCTGACTTCTGCTTTAGAACAGGAATGTTTTATGATTTAGTAGGAGAAAATTTAAGTCTTGAATATTAATATCAGTTTAATTTTGAATAATTAATTATGTATAGTTGTAGGTTGTATGATGTAGTGTATATGTATATTTGAATATCTGTAATTGTATAATGAGTTTTAAATGGTTTAAACTTATTTTAATATCTCGTTCTCCTATTTAATAATAGTTTATATTTACAAATTTAGAAACAGTTGTTTCTCTCATTAGTTTAATATATTAAATTTATTTTACTTCCCGATACATTAGAATAAAATAAACATTACCCTCGCAAAGACCTTTCTGAGGTCTAAATTCTCCCTCCTTCACGATGATATGAAGAGAAGGCGGCAAAAACCCACGGGCCTAGGAGCGCATAAAATCTAAATCCTGCCCTGGTGATATACCTATAGGTGAAACACGGGTTGTAGACTAAATATTTTAATTTAAACAAATTAAAAAAAACGGTTGGGAACACTCATGATGAAGATAATTTAATAATAATAATAACAATAATAATAATTATAATAATAATAATAATAAGTTCCATGGTGAAGTATCTGAACCTTTCCTCATCGGAACAGGTGTACGGCAGGGTGATGGGCTCTCCCCTCTACTCTTTAATATCGTCCTAGAGAAGGTCATGAAAGAATGGAGAAATGAACTGAGGAGTCGGAATACCTGGAAGCCCGTCATGCTAGGAAGGCAAACGGATAATATCGACGTGACATGCTTCGCTTTCGCGGATGATCTTGCAATCCTCTCTGCAGATGAACGAACGGCAATTCTTCAGATTGAGGTCTTAAAAGAGTGTGCTGAAAAGGTCGGACTACAAATTTCCTTCACAAAGACCGAGTTTATATCGACAAAACACATTCAAGCACAAAATTTACTCACAGAGTACGTTATGATAAACAGGGATGATCAATTCAAGTATTTGGGTGAAATTATTGAACCCACAGGTATGGAAAGAGTGGCGGAAAAATCTCGTGAACTTAAATTGCGGAAAGCATACGGAAAAATCGCACATATTTACAACAAGAAATGCATGAGCATCAACACCAAAATTCAACACTACACGACTGTTATCAAACCTGAAACACTTTACGCCAGCGAGACACTAAACCTCAACTACAAAGGGGATCTTGAGAACATCAAGAAGGCTGAGAGAAAAATCATCCGTAAAATATTGGGCCCTAAACTCACAGATGACGGATATCGTCTGCAATCACACACAATCACAGAGAGATACTCTAACATCGAGTCAGATTTCCGCAAGCGGCGACTGAGATTCTACGGCCACATTATGAGACTGAATGACGACCGGCTAACAAAGAGAATATTGACTCACTTACGAAAACTTAAAGTGACAACAGTCTGGGTTACCCAAGTCCAAATTGATCTCGAAAGTGCCAACATCATACCAATAGACATAGACGATCGAATGACATTCCGACATAAGATCCGCAGTTGGGAAGTCAAACATGAAGATCGACCAAGGAGACCAGGGAAAGGATGGACGGAGGAACGTCGAGTCCGACACAGTGAGATGATGAAGGAGTTCTGGAAGGACAAGAAGAACAGCACCAGAACATAATTTGCTTAATGTGATCCTTTGGGTCTAAACAATGTAAATAAATAAATAAATAATAATAATAATTATAAAAGTTACAATGTGTGTGTCCTATACGCTGTGCGATCCCTTCCTCTCCCCCAGTGATTTTGTAATAATGTGCAAGAAAATAATCATTGTTGACGGTAAATTCTAACTTGTTACGTTGGGTTAATCAATGGGGTCTGTTGCTCAGCCATCGTCGGCCACATTCGACTCAATTACGCCGTATTACACACTGGAGTATTCTGTCACTCACAAATCTTAAGGGTAGATATAGAGTAGGATGTGATAATGGTGCGCATTGGTGAAATATAGTGAAAGAAGCCAAGCAGTTGGTGAAAGTGTTCAGCGTTGAGGTGTTGTGCCGTTGAATTCATCCCTTTCAATCTCACAATTCGATGGGTTCTTGTGAACTGTTTCATTGCATTTCTTCATGTAGCGTAAAGAAAGGAAACAGTACAATTTCTTGTCATGAGTGTATGTTTCATTTTGTCTCTTGGGCTCCTGAGGACCTGAAACGGGAAATTATTATTACGGTACTGGCTATGTTGAGACAGAAACTCACCTGTCGCCAAATTGTAAGTCTGAATATTAACGCCTCAAGTAATAATAATAATGTTATTTGTTTTACGTCCCTCTTAACGACTGCGGCTTTTAGGGACGCCAGAGTGCCGGAATTTCGCCCCGAAGGGGATCTTTAACGTGCCAGTTATACTACTGACACGGCTCCCTCAGAATTGCACACCGTCAAATGTCAGCTGATTGCCTCAGGATTCGATCCTGCAACCTTGGGAAGAGCAGGTGAGAACGCACGCCTCTAGGTGCTAAGGTAACGGGACAAGTTAGAATTTACCGTCAATAATGATCATTTTCTAGTGAATTATCACGAAATCACAGGAAGAGTGGAAGGGAACGTTTAAGAAAGTACCGTACGTACGGGGCAAGCGTACGCACCCGCATCGCAGATCGCTGGGAATGCTTACTCCACCTTACATAAATGAAACAGCAGCCTGCTCCAGATCCAGCTGAAATGTGCGTCATTAAAAGGGATGAATTAAGTAGCACCTTCTCAATGCAATGAATGTATCTAGTTATGCGATAGGGCTATAATTTCGTGGTGCATACTTCTCTTTTCATCCAGTGAGGACGCTAGAAATTGTATTACATTTGAACAACATTATTTTATCATAATCGCTGTTACCAACCGTTGTAGTTACGAACTGAACGTGCAAGGAGTTTGGCCATGCTATCTGAGGACTCGGTACAAAGAAAACACGGGACTAAATGGCCACGATGTCCAAGCCTTCAAATAAAACAACAACAACAACAACATCAACAACAGAAGACAATACCGTCACTGGCAATGTGAATATATAGAATGGAACTGAGTCAACGAATCATTTCAACTTGATTTCTGAATATTTCAAACAGTGGCATAGCATTCTTGGCTGAGGCCCGGGTTCGATTCCTGGCCCTGCCAAGAAGTTAAATTTGGGCTGGAACAGGGTACACACAGCCTCATGAAGCAAATTGAAAACATGTGGTTTCAATCAACACCTTCTATACTACAAGCCTGCTCGCTCCGTGAGTGACGTCACGCAGTGTGGTCCGGTAGGTTTGAGCATAGGAAATGCTTCGTATTATGGGCTGTTTTCAGTGCGACAAATGTTATATTACACTGCAGGACTCAGTATACCAACGCTAAATTATATCCTTCCACTTGGCCGAGAAGCATAGCCTACTGTGCCCGTTTAGACCGAAGTCCGGACGACCACATATGCATTTCACCAAAAATCAGTCAGCACGTGAATCAAAATATCCCGGGGCGCCAGATGGGTTAAAGTCGAATACAAAGACCCAACAAAAAAATATACTTAACTGATTTTTGGCTCGATGCAACAATAAGGATAGAAGGAGATTTATGAAACGGGTTTTGCATACCATAAAATTATCTCATTTTATTTAAAAATGTTAAAATGACAGGAAAAATATGCCCAAAATGGCACAAAAGATGACTGGAGAAGCATAATTTATATACACAAAATACATTGTCGCCAACACATGAACACTAAAATAGTTGAGACGAGAGGTCAAAATATCAGTCCTGTTGACTTTGTTGAACATAATTATATACAGGGGTAGGGTTTTATCAGCGCAAAGTCAATCGTCTATACTGATCCCTAAATCATTTAGCATTCACACGTTGAAGACCAATAAGAAAAATTATCACATGTTGAAAAATTTATCACTTTTCACTGTTCTTTTCTCAAAAATATCGTAGAAATTTTTGACTAACACTTTTGGGATGCAGTAATACCAGGGTTGGTTTAAATATGAAGTTGTTCATAATAAATAGAATACAATATAATTTACATGGACTTTAAGCATTTTTGGATTCGAAGAACAGAAAATATCTATTTAATCATAGATCTCAATCCCAAGTCTATTCAAAAATTTGACTCAATAAAAAATATAATTATCAAAAATGTAAATCCCATTCCACATGGATTCAGTCAATAAATCAATTAATTATCCCTTGAAAATATTAATTAGGAAATTTGAAATATCATTCAGAATATTTTATAATGAAACAATTTATTATTATTATCAAAAATAATTTTGACAAAAATGTCAAACATGTTAAGCATCAACTTATTTGCAAAAATGTGTGTTTATTTTTATAGGATCTGAAAATCCTTTCAGCTTATAGTGGTTGTTAATAAGTAACAATTTCAAATAACAGCATCGGCCCATACGATTCACACGTGATAAAAATCACAGAATTATAATCAGCATTTAGACAACGGTAAAGTTTTCCTGAATGAAAGGAACTAGTAGAACAATAACAATTTTCGGGTAAGCAATTACTAGAAATATTTTTTAAACACGTGGATCAACTGTAAATTAATAATGATGAATCAACAAAATAACCTGTGGTTATATTACGACGAAAGTGTGGCTAAAACGACTCCTCTACTACATCGAAGACACCCAACCTATAATATAATTGGTGCTCCATTTTACACAACCTCATTCCTGCGACTTAAATTGCGCACTCAGAATGGCATATAACTTTCTGCACACACACAATGACATCTTCCCAAATTATACAAAATAATCAAGCCTTTGCTTGTTACGACAAATGGAAGATTCAGAAATCAGTAAACCTCACCAATGAGTTTACGACAATATTAACAATAATTCTACCATCAGTTTGTAACATCCACACAGTGTTAATATTAGCAAAAACGTTTTGAAAGACGTTGCTCCATAATGATTTTATTTTATATAAACTCTAGCAAAAACCCTGCTTTATACATGCTTAGCTTCCCGTTTCACTTCTTTCCGTGTCTTCTCAAAGCTTTAATATGTAATGCAAACGTGAAATAATTTCACTGAATTAATCTGCTATTTGTATGTGGGCATGCGTTAACCACTAGCCTTCGGAATTAACAAATATCCGATTTAGAGTATGACCTCAAATGTCAACTGTATTAATCATACAACCAGAAAATGATTATTAGAAATCACCAATGTTTATTATTATTATTATTATTTCAGAAAATAGAAAAATAATTATTATTATTAAATCACATTATTATTATTATTATTATTATTATTATATTCTCAACCAAAAATGGGTTTAAAGTTATTAAACTGTTCGGGGAATATCACCCTCGACTTCCAAATAATGGATAACTATCCATTCCTCAACTTAGATTAATTCTTAAATCTCAAATTACGGCGGCTAATGGCAGCAATAAGAAAAAAAATATCAAAATAAAATAAATGCTCGTTCTGCTCGTCCATAAATATCGAATCATTGAAGTGAGTAAAAACAACTCAGATCCAAGCTCAAATTTCGGAAGAAAAATATTTGCAACATCAAATGAACATATTCGATGACTAGAGAAATAGTATGTGTTGGCAAGACTGTAGAAAATATGAGAAAATCCAACTAACTACCCATAAAAATAATGTAAATTGCAGCTTACATTCTTGTAGGTCTTGATGTTAGAAGTCGGAACTGAACCAGATTATTCAGTCTTCCTGTTGTCTGTCCCATTAGGACGCGTACTTATAATCTCGTATCGGCTTCCATTTTATACCCACACGCTGTCTACACAGACATAGTGGCGTTCATAATATCTTGCAGAAAAATGTTGGCAGCTTCAAAAGCTGAAGTGAAGTTGACAGGGGTCTGATCAAAACGATCCATGTTGAAAATAATTACCATGACCCATCTGTGATATAATCAGTATTCTAGTACGCTCACAATCTTATTCAGCACAATTACGAATTCTGTCGAGTTGGTTGGGCAGAGCTTCTCACTCTTCAGGTCACACAAGGCAAACCTGTATTCCCATTATCGGCTTTTGAATTGTAATATGCAAGAATGGTATTAAGATTACTGACTTATCTTGGCTGGTCCAACGAACAAGACTAAAACTTGTCCCTAGGCTGTTGGATATAAATAATCCAGCTATAAGTGATTGTGGACTGTAGAAAGAAATATAGACCAAGTCTATCATATGTCCAAGTTGTAGCGGTAAGAAATTACCAAGTGCCACAGATTTATTTCACCTCGGTGATAACGTTGAAAAGTTAAAAACTCACTTGAAATGTTTAACACTTTCAGTAACCATGTACTGTAGAAAATTTCAAAGTCCACAGCTTGTGCTGTAAATCGAAGATTAAAGCAACCATGTGCTTGGCGATAGTAACGATGTTCTTAGATTGTCGAGAGTTAAGCGGCTAGAGCGCTTACGTAGAGTAGCACGTCCAAGGCAACGGAGTGCTGATGACGAAGTGAACATACATGTGCCTGGGAGACACGCCTTATATACTCCTCGGCTGGCCGGTTCGAGGTCAATGCGGAGAAAATGCTGAAACTAAAACAGCTCATAACTCGGCTATGATGCTATCGTCCTACGTCACTTACCCACTTCTTGGCGGTCAAAACCTTCGAAAAGCTTCTAAGAAGGTTCGGCGCGCGCTATTCAAACATCCAATCTGGACTTATCATCGTGGCCTGTTCCCTCAAATCTAGGCTCACGGCTTGTACCCTTCAATCTAAGGAACTGGATTTGGGCACAATACGAAACGATACTTCATGGTGTGTGTGGAGTGTTATGTTTTGACAGAAAATGCCAGGACTGAGACTACAAACGTAAAGAGAAAGTCACTACACCAAATATGGTACTTTTGATTTAACTAGGAATCATGTTCGATCTTATTTTAGAAGTGCCCGCCTCGTTGCGTACTGGCTAGCACTCTAGGCTATCACCGCAGAGTCCCGGGTTCGATTACAGGCTCTGCCAAGAAATTTATTTCTGAACTGAGGTCTGGAACGGTGTACACGCAGCCTCGTTGTAAGGGGCGGAACTACAAGGTCATCTGCCCCAAACCAAGAAGAGGTGGATTCAATTTACACCTCGGTCATCCTGGAAGTGGTTTTCCGTGGTTTCCCACTACTACTCCAGGCAAGTGCCGGGATAGTTCTTAACTGAAGGCCACGGTCGCCACCTTCCCAAACCTCATATGTACAAATTTACACACTAATACAGCCATCACAGTGGCACAGGTTATCAGACAAATTCCACACACACCCAAGTACATGGGGAATTAATCAACAACAAACAGAACATTTCAGTAGACTATAGTACCAGCAAATACATTTGCAACTTGCGCACGAGCAGATAGTGACAAAATCTACTCCGCATAGTTTTAGCTCCTTATACCTAACAATAGTTAAGATTTTTTTTAAATTGCAATTTACATGTTTTTTATTGTTACTGGATTGCTGTAATAATATTATTATTATCATGGTCATTAATAGCATGAGTAGCATGTAAGATTAATACAGGTACTCTTTACTATGATTATGTTCTTGTGAATATACAGTACACCGAGGAAAGGAAACAAGAGGTAATTATGTTATAGATAGTGTATACAATTTTAAGGACCACCTCATGGCACAGTGACTAGCATTGTTGGCTGTCACCCCAGAGGTCGTGTACGATTCCTGGCTTTCAAGAATTTTGAAGTCTTGGTCTGATGTCCCAGCGTTGTGATGCTAAATGGGAACCTACTGGATGCTGTGGCAGGAGGAGGAGTGGAAAGGACCTAACCACCCTACCATACGTAAACAGCGACTCAGGATGGCTGGTTACTAATCTCTTGACACAGCCAGGTACTCTAATCGGGTTCCCTACATACATCTTGTATATGGTACTTGGCACTTGAAATTTATGACAACATGGCTAAAATATCACTTCAAAAAGTACTGATATCTAAGACAGCTCATTACTTCACAATTTGACAGGTATCACTAGATATTTGTACAGTTGTAAAGTTCGGGAAGACAGAATGGGCTTTGAAATTTACAAAATTGTATTCAACTTTAGATCTAGGTTATGATGTTTCCATTATAACCTTAATTTATGTTGTTACAGTTAAACAATAAACAGTACATTCATTACACAATCATATTTTACAAACTATTTTCATCAAGTGAAAGATGAACAAAAAAAATGGATAACATTAATCATTAGTACGGTAATACATGATTTGAGAACTACAGTAGGCTTAAATTTCCTGAAGATAATGAAATCATAATCATAATATGAAATATGTCCACCACAACAGGCTAGCAATGTTTCAATGCCTGAATTACATAAAGGTAGAAAAATGAATAAGTGTGATAACATTTGTGGCGTAAGATCTCATTCTATGAGATGACATACAGCGTTCCAGTTCTTTTTGCATAAGATGTCGCATAAAAAAAAGTGTTATGCTCTTGCCATAAGATGAGAAAGACACTTGCTATACACCTATACATGAAGTATAGTCATTGCACTGTACACAAATAAATCAAATGAATGCCACCGAAATGTATGACTACATAACAGTTAATGTTCTCTTCACCCTATGAAATTCACATTTTGAAGTCCTCAGGAGGACAGTTCTATCTGTGATAGATGTCAATAGTCAACCTTCTTCATCCTTTTATTTCTATCACAGATTTCTTTCTCCAATCATATGGGGGAGGATGCTGATCTCTCCTGGATGCAGACCCTGATCACTACCGGTATATCCAATTCAAGTGCAATAACTCCTACGGCATATGGCAATCTGCAACATAATGTAGATTTCACATGAGGCTAAGAACTCAGGAACTTACTGCTGTTGAGTACGGTATGGAAAATAGCAAAACAAGATAATTTGAGCTAGCCTGTACCATTTTTCCCAATAACTTACGTTTAAACAGTGTTGCATGCCTTGCTTCTCTTGATGTTATTGATTTCAAAACCTAATGTCCTCGTCTTTTGAACACAGCGACATGAAACGAAGTAAACTGCTTGCATTTTCTCCCAGGCAAAACAGTTAAACAAGGAGTGCGCAAAATACATACCGAACAGTAGCCTATATATATATATTAATAGTGAAAGAGACGAGAACATGCCTCTATGTAACTCACAATTTCGTTAATATGGATAATACATGATTTTCATACCTCATATTCATAATATAGGGGACAATACCAAATGAAATTGCTGTCCGTTGTCACTAGTGCAGTGGAAATATGTGCTTTTGTTTCTTGCCCATTGAACGATGACAGCCATGTTCCTCAAGAGCATGAGGTCTCTTCAACTGTTACCGTACCTAGGTTCATACATTGATGAAACGTTCGTGTTGCCAACATGAAAGTTAGGCCTACAAAATACACCTGTCATGAGGTCGGTCATAATTCCACTGTGCGTGACAAAAGCGAGGGGGGCATATATGGCTAACGCGGCCCACGCTACCTAGTAATTATTGGTGTAGGAAAGATTATGCGTGACTATTTCCACTGTGCGTAACAAAAACCAGGGGTGCAAATATGGCTAACGCGGCCCGCACTACCTAGTAAGTATTAGTACCATATGCGTGGGGTTGGCAATACTGTACTTGTGCATAATTCACGCGGATAATGGCCGACACAGCTGGAATTTTACTATATAAGTCGTGATCTAGAAAGAGAAAGGTGGGTGGGTTATAGACTGCGGAGAATATTAGCCAACATACCTTCTGTAATGATACAAATTGAATCAGGAAATGATGTATGGTAGTTTACTCCTCCGCTATCTATAACCCACCCACCGTACCCTGTGTTAGATCAAGACTTGTATAGTAAAATTACAGCTGTATCGACCATTATAGCCTACGCGTGAATTATGGACAAATACAGTAACTTATTAGAACGCGTATATATTTACCATTTTATTGTGATAATACGAGTAGTTAACCATATTGGCTGGTGATATATTTGATGAACCTCAGCCATGTCAATACTAAAATGTAATATTAATTTAACGATGTAGGCTACATGTTTTGGCATTCCATTGATACCGGTACTGTACCTTCTTCAGATTCAGCGTAAATGGATTATGAACTAGGTTACCAGGTGTTAAGAGTTCCTTATTGGTTCCTATTTTGGGTATTAGCAAATTCTTCAAGACTGGATCAGCAATATACCGGTGCCATAGTATTTGAGTGTAAAATAATTATAAGTTGTTGCATTTAGACTGTGTCATTGGAGTTGCGATGGAGTGTAGTGAAATTGTTAACAACGATAGAGGGATTGAGATTTCTACGTTCGATATCTGCCACTGCCAAACCATTATTTGCTGGCTTATTCTCTTTGTAGTTATTCAAATAGCTCCAAAAGAAGTATTTATATACTCCACAAAGTCAATACGGAAAAATGGGTGACTCTATGAGTCAAAAAGAAGCTCTTAGTATGTTTATCATTTCGTGTAGTTTAATGAACGATTCCTCGTATAAAAGTTTCAATCGTATTAATGCTATGCTCTCTTGAGTCCAGCATGTTTCATCTGCATCGGAGTTGAAAAATGAAATTGTTCCAACGATAATTGTATCTGTAACCCTTTTTGCTGATGGTATTACTATGTATAACGTGGTTGCGAGACCATTATCTATGAACTTATCATGTTATGTGCACTTACAAATGCACATATTGGTTGTAGCATTAAGATATAACTAGAAAACTTTTGTGTGCTTTATTTTTGAGATACTCGTTTTTAATTTCACAATGCTCTGATCACAGTACAATGTCCATATGCTACAACCAACATGTGCATTTGTAAGTAGTACACATAACATGATAAGTTACTAGATAATGGTCTCACAACCACGTTATACATAGTAATACCACCAGCAACAGGTGATTTTCAAAATACAGTACAATTAAGTTAACGTTGGAACAATTTCATTTTTCAACTCTGATGCAGATAAAACCTGCCGGACACAAGAGCATTAATTCGATTGAAACTTTATACAAGGAATCATTCCTAAAACTACATAAACAACTACAACGAGAATAAGCCAGCAAATAATGGTTTAGTAATGGCATAACTTATATTGAACGTAGAAATCTCAATCCCTCTAACATGTTAGCAATTTCACCACAGTCCATCGCAACTCCAATGACACAGTCTAGATGCAACAACTTTTAACTTAAGTACATGTATTTGACACTCGAATACTATATAGCTGATCCAACTCTTGGAAGGATTTGCGAAAGCCCAAAATACAAACCAGTAAGGAACTTTTAATGAAATTTATTATTGTAAGGACATCCATTTCTCTTGAGTACAATTATTTTTAACCTAGTTTATGTTCGACCCTGACTATTATGTATCTGAAAACTGTATCATAATGAGACTCATTATAACATTATTTTTCATTATGATACAGTTTCTCCCACCAATCAGAGCTCAAGAAACAGTCGTTTGACCAATTAGATAATTAGATGCGCTGAGTACCACGGCCTTCTAATGTAAATCACACTGCCTTGCCTAGTGTCATAGTAGAGTAATCGAGGTGGCCATGGTAAATACAAGGCATTCCCTGCGTCTCATGCGCTCTGTTCAGTACATAAAACTGGCGAAATCTCAACAGATATTTATGAATATTTATCTTCGAACATAAAATAGTTATAATAATTATAGTCGAACATAAACAGTCGTATGCAACTCGCCTATAATGGTAATTAAGACACTCGTATCGAAATTATAAAACTCGCATACGCTCGTTTTATAAAAAATACTCGTGTCTTAATTATTGCCATTATAGGCTCGTTGCATAATGTACTATTATAATCCAATTACGCTGACTAGTATCAACGTAATACAGAAACATGTAGCCTACGTCGTTTAATAAATATTGCATTTAGTACAGTCAACGCGGATGTCCATCAAATAAATAAATAAATAAATAAATAAATACAGTATTACCAACCCCATGCATAAGGTACTAATTGCCTCGACCAAATATTACCAGATAGCGCAGCACAGTGCGAATAGTCGCACATCAATAATCTTTCTCTAGACCAATGGGTTTGGCCTGGACCAATAATTAATTAATAGGTAGCGCGTTAGCCATATATGCACCCCTGGATTTTGTCACGCATCCGTACTTACCAAGTTGTGAGGGTCAAAGAAAGGTTTAATAAACAGAATTTTCTCTTGCAATAACATTCCAAATAATAGGCCTAATACAGATGAAGTTCCTCCACTTCACTGAGAAACATGATGTTTTTAGGCCTAGATGACGAATATTTGTTGCCTAGGTAACCGTATAGGAGGTCTAGATAACAAACTCTTATTGGCATGGTAGGAACCGTATGAAATTTATCCACGCTGATTACAGATAGCCCCCCGCCCTAAAGCATGTCCATGTTAAAAGGCGAAGGCTTATATGTTTTATTAATTTATACTAACTAGCCTATGAATTGCTGAAAAGTAGTATAAACTTACATGAGGATTCATATTCAATATACAGTATGAATCCCTGCTTGCTGCAATGGCACGTTCTTTGGGCATACAGTACCCGAGTAAAATATGATGGGCATCCAAAAAAGGTTCCTTAGCAGGTTGAGGTATTTTAAGGGGAACAGTGAACTTTTCACCATTTTTATTGAATGAACTTGTTTCCAAGAGCACATCCATTTCCATTGCTATGAAATGTCCATGGCACACCTGAAAAGAAAAACAAGTATATTATAACCTGTACATGTACTTCTACACTTAAGTTTGCTTCTCCACTGTAGCCTATATTCATGATAGTTAAGCATAGGCCTAATATTAGAGGCACTGAGGTTCTTATTTATTTCTAGGCTACACAATTAGTGAGAAAATATAGTCTAACCTAGGCTTTAATGAGTCCTGAACCATCGTAAATAGGGAAGTAGGCTATATCGTACAGTTCTAGAAATGTAGGTTAGGTCTAGCGATATTGAAATCTAGAGTTCGGGAATAAAACCCAATTATGCAGTTGTAAATTAAATTCAATTTAAAAAAAGAAACAGATATTTATACCGAAATATAAGACCACTGATAACATAAAATGTATTCACTTACCAATAGTGTTCTGAGCTGGCATAAAATCATCATCTTGGAATGGCATGAAGACAATTTTACTTTAAAATCTTCTTTCACATAACAATTTGAACACATGGACCTTAGATCCTTTAACATAGTTTCCACTGCAACCAGTCACACAGCAGCGCAGAGACATTGTTTTTATTTTTAAACACAAATTCACAGCACTTAGCAACACAAAACAAACATCCAACATGTCTGCCTTGCCTGGAACCATCGGACCACACTCTCAGCCGTGAGGTCTGCTGACGTCAGAGCACTCTGGCCTGTAGTATGCCTACCTCTGCCGTCCTAGAAGTGGTTTTCCATATTTTGCCTCCCAATTCTAAAACACCTAAACTGCCTAATGTACGGTAAGGGACACCTTCTACCCAAATCCTAGCCTCAGTTACAAGTACACACATTAGTACAGACATCACAATGATACAGGTTATCATTCTATTTTCACAAACATGCAAGAACATGGCGCTGAATGACCACCATGTAAGCACAGTCTCTAAACGAGTCCACATCAACAAAGACTAACTCTCTTATGTCTTTAATGCACGTCTGAGAGAGAAAACGGGATCTGACGTCATTTGCCGCTAAATATGCGACCAAAAATTTACATAGCAGAAATGAAAGGTTGAGGATGTTAGGATGAGCCAGTTGTATTTGATTTAGTCAGGATTTACTTCCAATAATAACCCAGATTCTGCGTGCGTTGGAAATACGGATCCTGGAGATATGATTGTGCTATATCACCTAAGTACCGTCAGGCCTTGACACTAAGTGGTTAGTAGTTCTACGATTTTGTTTTCCCTTGCTCGGGGACTGCCTTCGTCGTCATTTCATCCTCATTACGGCGCGATAGGCTGGCTACGTGGTGCAGTGGTAAAGTTTGCGCCTTCTGTACCCAAGGTTACAAGACAAATATTGGTGGATGCAGTTGGTATTTGAGGATGGGCAAATGCGAGGGGGCCGTGCCAGTACATTTACTGGCACGTTATAGATCTCCTTCAGGGCAAAATTCTGGCACCCCGGCGTTTCTAAAAGCCATAGTAGTTAAAAGGGGCGTAAAACCAATAACACTATTATTATTTATTATGGCGCGCACGTCAACTCGAAATACCTGAACCTTACCTCTTCGGAGACTACTCACAATTATTATTATTATATACATGACACATTGCTGGTATATCACAACATAAGTAGGTATACAGACTTCAAGGAACCATTGTACAGTTAGCCAACTGAAACAGCCAGTTATAAGCTGAAAATCCTACGCCACTACTCAGAACTTGCGGACGTTTCAGGTTGTTGAAAGAAATACTGCCTTCTGCATTAGTTTGTACAGATGAGTATCCAGTTCTTGAAGGCCTTGGGGCAAGGTACTTGGGGTTCACAGCCGTACCCGGTCTACTGTACATGTCATTGCCTGATGGTAGGGCCGTCTAACTAGCTACAGTATATTGAGATCTTTTCAGTAAGCTTTATTTGGAGATTCTCGTTGCTGGGGATCAAAACATGAATCAAGGTGGCTTGTTTTATTTTCTTGTTGACAACCACTTGGTCCAGTTCATCAGTCAGCATAGTTAGGTCCCACAGGCCACTGAGGCCGAGAGCAGTCCGGCTCCGTGACTAATAGGTTAGCATGCTAGGCTTTGACCCGAAGGTCCCGGGTTCGATTCCCGGCCGGGCCATGGGGAATTTAATCTCCTGTGGTTAATTCCTCTGGCTTGGGGACTGTGTGTTGCCTCACAGGCATCGGCACTGCGTGGGTTCGAATCCCACCTTGGCCGTCATGCAGATGTTTTTCGTGGTTTCCCTGACCCTTAATTACACGTTACAAGTTAGCGGTCGCCGTTCTCAGTTGTATCTGCTGACAACGTGTGTTCGGCTCCCAGACACCGTCCTTGCGACGGTAGAGGAATGATCCCTTGCAGACTCCGTGGGTGATGTCGAACAGGGAGGATAAGCGATTTAAAAAATAATTAGGTCCCAATACAACGTTTGGAGCCAACGGCATAGCCATGTTGATACACCGGATCCCATGGGAACTCCGCAGTTAAGCAGCATTGGTCGTGGTCGGAACTTGGATCGTATGCCGATTCCAGTCACCGCGCGCTGTTGGCCTACATAAGGAGGAGCGGAAAGGTTCTGGCCACCCTACCGCACGTAAACTCCGACTGGTGGTAGCTTCTTCGGAGGCATGGACCTGCCTTCGGGCAGAATACCAATTCAATTAAAATACAACGTTTAGCCATCGTTTTCAAGCACACTCTCTGGCTGATATTATTATTAATATAATTTTTGTACCCCAACACCAAAAGAGCTGCCTTGTTGTTATGGATACTGTTCACATGAGTTTTGAATTAATTGTCAACGACCAAAACAGAGCCAATCTGCCACATGAATACTCGACTCACAATGCGACACTTGAACAGTAGCGCTGATTAAAATGTACAGTGTGTTAACTCCAGCACCGCTCTCCTAGCTTTAGAGTGCTTTGTTACATAAACGCTCAGGACAATGGGGCGTGGCTATCTCCAGGCCCCAGAGACGAATGGGTTTAAACCCCATCGTCGAACGCCCTTGAAATAGTTTACCGTGGTTTTCCATTTTCAACTCCAGGATAATGCTGGGATGGTGCCTTCTAATAGCATTCCGGTTCCTTGCCAAATTTTATGACATTTATTTCATCCCTCATGATGAGAATGACGTCCGGTCGTAAAAATCATTTGCCACAATAATACTCATTTCATCATATCCCACCCCATAGAAAAGGGCATGGGGAGTAGAAATACATGAGAGTGGCCTGTTACTAATGAAACTGTCCCGCAACGTAACCGTGCTCGTTAAATGGCCGCGAGGGTACCTGCAGGAAGTCCGGAGGTCGCAGGTTGGAATCCCGGCGCTAAAAGCGCCTACCCTGAGTATGGATTTTTCTGAGGTTTTCCACACTCCCACCAGGTAAATACCGGGATAGTACCTTATTTCAAGTCCCAGGACCCCTATCCCATCCCTGAACCTAATACAATAACACACACTACTACGGCCATTGCATAAATACAGATTATAAGACAAGTTATACACACACCCAACTACACGGAGCTGATGACCAAGATGTTCAGAGCCCCGAAAACAACAACAACAACAACAACAACAACAATGACGACAACAACAACAACAACTACTACTACTACTACTACTACTACTACTACTACTACTACTACTAATGAAACAGAGATTTTGTTACGGAAGTCTCCAAACCATCCATGGTAATATGTTTACGTGTGTGACTCAAGAACTCAAAATAGGCCAAAATACCGACATACCTAGGTATAGCGTTTCTATAAGCAATGTAATTCTGACGTGGTTTCGTAATCATTAAAATAGTATCACTTTAGAACAGCTTCATGCCATTTATGGCAGTTGGAGCAATTGGGAAGGCTCAATCACTTCCAAAGGGAAGATGAAGTAGGGAAAATGAAATAGGTATTGGGGAGCACCAATAACAAATGGGTAAATTGGAAGACCTGAGTGTATTAAAATAAACACAGTACAAGCAATTTATAATTACAAAGAGGTAGCAATGATGCTAATTAAGAATTTAGAAGTTATCAAAAACTGATTGCAAAAGGTAGGAGATTTTCTAGACCATTACGTTACAAACTGACTGACACAAGGCTAGTGACTTTTCACAAGGGGAATGCAACTTTTGCATGAAGAGGTAAGCCCAGAGCTTCTATGTAAAAGAGCTGAAGTTACTGTTGTGCCTAACATTTAAGCTAAATTGCAAATCAGAAAGAATGCTAATAACAGGTATTAAGAAGGATATACACAGCCTTGACTAGAGTAATCAAGCAATAATCAAGAGACCTAAACTGAAAATTGAAAACTGGTAGAAAACTGCCTGAGGTAGTTTTCACCTGCAATAGACAATGCAATAGCATTGGCTAGAAAAGAATGAATCTAAAAGTAACTGTGATACGAACCACAATCTTGACTACAAATTTTAAAATTGAACAAATGTTCTTGTTAGGGCACAACAATAAACAAATATACAAGTAGATACGTGGAAACCCTAAATTGGTCTTTGACAAACTTAGCTTGACAATGAGTTAGTGTGCTTTTAAGTAATAATACTTGGCGTCAGAGGGTAACGATAATTTGCCTTGCTAAAATTAGAGAACAGAACCACGCTGAATAAAATAATTAGAAAGTAAGCTTACAATGTTGTGCTCAGAAGTATTCAAAGGAAAAAAAACTGAGATACTTAAAGTATTAAGAATAATCTCGCATTGTAGGGCGTAACTGTGTCAGTAGGACAAGCCGATAAGGATAAGATTGATACTAAAGCTAAGGCTCAGCAGTATTCAATACTCTAAACTGAGATACTTGACTGAAAATCAACTTGCAAGCTGAGATAATAATAAAATATAAAATGATAAAAGGCATAACAAAAAGCAACGATCTGCATGTTGGACCTAGATATGTGGTTTACAAAATATCACTAAAGATTTGATGCAGAATTACAAATTAGTGAGAAATTACAAAATTTGAGGAAGCTTTCCGCAGAAAGAACTTCAAGTTTTAACAAAAACGAAATGGTTACAAGGGTTGCTTAAGATTAAGTTGTTAACCAGTTAGCGGGGTAGAAATGGGAAGGCGGATTGTAAGGAATAATTTCACTGTAAGAGTCTGTTTGTTTTGATGGGCACTTCGCACTATGAATATTTACGAGTGACATCTGTTGTCGGGTGAGTGAAGTCCCAGCGTTGAGTGTGTGGCATGAAGAAGTTCTTCATGTTTTGAATATGAAGGATAATTTTCACAGTTCTAAAATTGCACTTGATTACAATATTGTGTAATCTTGATAGAACTAGAAATTTCACTTGTAGATCTAGTTCACAGTTTTATGGTATGGTTGTAGAGTGCAAAATATGATTCCCTCAGAGGCAGGCCCCGGGCTATAAACGGGCATACTGGGCATTTGCCCAGGGCGCCAAATTTTAGGGGGCGCCGAATTTAGGCGACGCTGAACGCAGAAAAAGGTTGACCCAATAATCCCAACATTAAAAATCAGTGTGACATGGAAATCTTTAAAAAGTACGATAAAATAACTCTAATTTACGTGAATATAAAATAAAAGTAATATTAAATATCACATACACTCGTATTTATGTTTAATCATGATTATATTATAATACAGTATTATAATGTAGGCAGTGATGCACGTATGACGCTGTTGGCAATACTCATGGATTTACAACTGGCGCTTGCGCCGCGTGAACTTGTCAACTTCCTAACCTCAGAGTTTGTTTGTTTGTATTGCTTGTATTGCGTGTCAACTGTGATTTGTGAAAATGTGTCTACTTTAGTTATTTTAAAATGAACACAAAATTAAGTGGATCAGAATTCAGGAAACGTACTGCCAAGAAGGAAAGTGGCGAACAAGAACGTTTATAGAAAGTGCCTAAAATTGCATCGTTCTTCACACAAAGAGCTACAACTATCACGCCTACTGCCACATCAAGAAAGGAAGCTCTATGCCTAAACGATCTCTCTCAAGGTACGCTTACTTTGACTTTTCCCAGTAATGAAGCTAATACAGGCACAATTATTTCCAATAGACTAATGATGAAAATTCAGATGACCAGATTGTTTCTGAATCAAAATCTGATGATGTGTTGGATTTTACTTGTAACATCAATGACCCTACAACATGGGACGGCACTTTGCCTTCAACTATAGAATCTATTGCGAACAATCCCCCCAAAACAAACTTTCAAGCGGATTTTTCTAGATCTGAGCGTATTTACAATGACGGAATTAAGCGTACACTTACTGTAAAACTGTTTAAATGTACACTTTCCAATGGTGAATCTTATGTTAGAGATTGGCTGATCTACTCACAATCGTATGGAAAAGTCTTTTGTGTTCCTTGCTGTTTGTTTCAGCCGTTGGACAAGAAAACAGGATTTTCATCCGGGTTCAATGATTGGAAACATGGAAATGAGTTGGTTAAACAATATGAACAATCAGCGGACCATCGTTCCAACATGCTAACTTACATTAAAAGGCGAAAACACAAAGATGAAATAAGTACTCTTCTTTCAACCCAATATGAGCAGGAGGTCACATATTGGCGAAGTGTACCTCAGTATTGTGTCTGTTGTGAAATTTCCCCCAGTTAGAGCGTTACCTTTTCAAGGTGACAATGAACGTTTAGGATCTACCTATAATGGTCTGTATCTAGGATGCCTTGAGTTGATAAGCGATATCGACCCTTTTCTTTCCCAGCATATTGGTCAGTATGGGAACAAAGGGCTAGGACGAGTGTCATACCTATCTGCTCAAACGTGTGACGAGTTCATCAATGTTATGGCAGACTTAGTGCTGCAAACAATGACAAAGGATGTCAAACATTCTCGCTACTATGCACTCATCGTGGATTCTGCTCCCGATTTTTAGCACACTGATCAATTAGCACCAATTGCTTCTACGTTACGTTTGCTTCAAAGATGCTAAGCCAAAGCCAAAGGAACGTGTCTTCAAGTTCTCCCTGGAGTAGGCCATACCTCAAGTAGTTTAGAAGAGGCAGTTTTACGTTCAATCTCGGAATTAGGCCTAGATATTGAGCTATGCCGAGGACAAAGCTATGATAACGCGGCAAATTTGTCTGGAGCATACTCAAGCCTACAAGCTAGAATTAAACAACACTGCCCTTTTGCTGAGTTTGTTCCTTGTGCAGCGCATTCTCTCAACCTTGTTGGCTCTTCTGCTGCAGAGTGCTGCACTGAAGCTATTGTGTGTTTTGGATTCATCCATAACCTTTACACCTTTGTCTTCCAATTCAACCCATAGATGGAGTATTTTGAGAACATGTTTAGAAAACAGTAAAATTCCAGTGTTGAAATCCCTATCTCAAACAAGATGGTCAGCGAGAGCCGAAGCTGTAAAGGCCCTGGCCAAAGGCTACAAGGCGATACATAAATCACTGAAGGAAATATCTCTAGACCCTACTCAGAAGCCTGCAGTCCAAGTTGAAGCTTCAGGACTAGAAAAGAAGTTTGACAAATTTGAAATAGCCTTCCTCACTATTTTGTGGAGTGTTATTTTGGAAAGATTTGATAAAGTTAGCAACAATCTCCAAAGTGATACCCTTAATCTCGTAGTAGGTACAAACAGCTTCAACCTTTGGAAAGCTATTTAAATGAAAAAAGAAATGAGTTTGACAAGTATAAACAAGCAGCCATGATGTTGTTACAAGTTGAATCACCCAACACCAACTACAAAGGATTGAGGATCAGAAAATATTTTGAGGAAGAGAGCCTACTGTCGACCAAAATATTATGTGCACTCGAGTTTGAAGGTGGTTTGTGAAGTAACCAATAGACCTACATAAAATCCAATAACATCATCATTTTCAGCGTTCTATTATACGTTAGTTCATGTTGGTTTGGAATTTTTAATTTATATTTTAATATTTTTTATCGCAGTTGAAACACAAAGAGTGCCCGTTTTTAAGCATGTTTCAACCATGCGTCACATTTAAGAATCATTATCTCACAAACCCGTGATCAGATCGAATTCAAATTTTAACACAATATACATTGGAATGTTGTATAACAGGTTTATTAATTTCAAAATTTTGTGTGTTCAAGAACGAAAGTTGTTATCATTTTTGTAAGGTAACTTTTTCTCGGCTCGGGGTCGTTGGAAAATGTAGTTCTTGGTTGCGTTGTAATCCTTATAAATCAAAAGGTTATGTTATATGACTGTGAAATACGTAAATTAATTCACTTATTTTATATCGGTTTGTATTTGTACGGGGAATTAAGACATGGTTCACCAGCTAGCCGCTCCAGGAAATGCTGTGCAGCGTTGCTGATATGGAGCCAATAACTTCCGAATGAGGCGCGCCATGACGCGTGATGGAGCCCATCTTGGCAACGTTGTACAGCATTCACTGGAGCGGCTAACTGGTGAACCATGTCTTAATTCCCCGTACAAATACAAACCGATATAAAATAAGTGAATTAATTTACGTATTTCACAATCATACCTTTTTGATAAATAAGGATTACAACGCAACCAAGAACTACATTTTCCAACCACACCGAGTCGAGAAAAAGTTACCTTACAAAAATGATAACAACTTTGTTTCTTGGACACGCAAAATTTTGAAATTAATAAACCAGTTATACAGCATTCCAATGAATATTGTGTTAAAATATGGATTCGATCTGATGACGGGTTTGTGAGATAATAATTCTTAAATTTAACGCATGGTTGAAACACGCTTAAAAACGGGCACTTTTTGTGTTCCAACTGCGATAAAAATATAAAAATATAAATTAAATATTCCAAATCTACATGAACTAACGTAAAATAGAACGACAACAATGATGATGTTATTGGATTTTATGTAGGTCTATTGGTTACTTCACAAACAACCTTCAAACTCGAGTACACACAATATTTTGGTCGACAGTAGGCGATGAAGCTATTCTTGATGAATGGTCTCTTTTCAAATCCCAAGTTTACATTAAAATCTTTGACTCTTTGATAAGTAACCTGTCAAGGCGAAAAACAGCTTATGAAAATTTATCTGACAAATTTGAAATACTTTCTATTCTTGTACAAAAGGGATCGTAGAAAGAGGCCATATCACAGTCTGTGAATAAACTCTATGAGTTCTACTCTAATGACATCGGAAGTGAATTTGAAAACGAATGTTAGCACTTCAAATTGTATGTGGAACAGGAAGAATTTACTAGCATTCTTGACATATATGAATACGTCATAAAAATGATTTGAAAACTACTTTCCCTAATCTTGAGGTAGAAACTAGAATATTTCTGACTTTACCAGTCACCAACTGCTCCGCAGAAAGAGGATTTTCTGGTTTGACTCGGCTAAAGAATGTGAAAAGATCAACTCTTTCAGACAGCAAACTAAATTCTCTATTGTTCTTGTGTTGTGAAAAAGACGTAACCCTTAGCACAGACTTTTCTGACATCATAAATAAATTTTCAAAGTTAAAAGTCAGAAATAAAAACCTTTGATTTGAAATGTTTCTGTATATTGTACTTTTAAAATTTAACTTTTGAATTCGTAATCTTGGGTTTTAGTGCGATTAATGTATGCATACATGGCTACATAATTGTATGAACGACTTACTTTTCTTATTATTTCCTCTGATACAATATTAGTAACGAAGTTGTTTGTAAAAAAAACTATTATGCAATTTTTATAACACATAAATGAGAAAAAGGGCGCCAGTAGACCATTTGCCCAGGGCGTCCATCACCTTGCTCAGAGGAGATAAAGATATTAACCCAACAGAGAATAGCAAGATGCCATTAAGGTGTACCCACGTAGAGCCAAATAAATAGCTTTTGACATAATACAGTTGCTTGAAGTCAAAATCCCTCGGTGTGAGTAAATGTTTTACCAATTATACTAGAGCCATCCTAACTTCCGACTTGAATTTTCAGTGATACGTCACAACTACACTCTAACCAGCCAATCACAGGCAGCCATTCAAATGGATATATCGATATAAATCGAGTTTCGCTGACGACGTTGCCAGCTAACTTCTTGCGTTCACATGTTGTTGTCAGCTGTTTGCACTGTGCTCTGTTAGTTTAATTGGCGGTCTTTGTGTTTTCTCGTATTTCTCGTATATTTTTCTTTTGACAATATTCTAGTCTGTTGTTATTTAATAGCTTAGTATTTGTTTGTCGTTTGACATAGTGTAGTATAATTACGTGTAGTTGTAGGTTAGCTTTAGGTTAGTGAGTGTTTGTGTCATTTCTGTCGTGCGTGTGTGCAATAGTGTCATGCCGGGGTCTAGCACGCAAAAGCCAAGCGCCAAGAGAGGAAAGGCCTTAGGACAAGGGACTCCACTAAGGAGTCAAACCCGGAAAATTATTAGTAATGTGCGAGAGTACTTTGAGAGGGAGAAAGACAACGGGCAAACTCTATTACCTGTTGCTCAGGCAGTACAGAGAACAGCTGATGCGACTAAGGTTCATAGAAGCACAGTAATAGGAATTGGGAAAGAGAAATTCCATGCGGAGGAACAGGCAGCCGGACCATCTAAACTAGAAACGCCAGGCAAGGAGAGAAATAGGCCAAAAACAGTGACTGATTTGGATGCTTTCCAACAAGTCGCTATTCGCCGTCATATTTATGCTTATTACCGCAGAAAAGAGCATCCGACAGTTGAGAAATTACTCCGTTCTCTTGACAATAGCGATCTTTTTCGCGGAGGGAAATCTTCTCTGAAAAACGTAGTGAAGGATCTGGGATTCCGATATAAAAAGGTTAACGGGTGGAGAATACTAATGGAAAGAAGTGATATTGTAATGTGGCGGTGCAGATTTTTGAGGGAGATTATGCAAGAAAACTTTGATTCTACAGTGTGGCTGGATGAAACGTGGGTCAACGCCTCTCATTCCCGGGGAAAAGTCTGGACAGATGATTCCATGGAAGGTACATTGGCAGTGCCTGTTGGGAAAGGGGGGAGAATAATTGTAATTCATGATGGTACGTCACAAGGTTTCGTGCCAAATTCTCTTCATGTGTTCCGATCCAAGAAAACTGGTGATTATCATGAGGAGATGAACAGTACCACATTCCAGAAATGGTTTGAAGAATTGCTGAACAACTTGCCTGAGAAGAGCACAATTGTTATGGACAATGCCCCATATCATAGTGTCATTCACGACAAAGCTCCAACAATGGCAGCAAGAAAGAATGTGCTCATTGAGTGGCTGACGAGCCACAACATTTCTTTACGTGACGACATGAAGAAAGGGGAGCTCATGAAACTCGTGAAACTGAACAAGCCACAGTTTCCAGTGTATGAAGTGGACGAAATTGCTAGGCGACACGGACATAAAGTTATCCGACTTCCCCCTTATCACTGCCATTTCAATGCCATCGAACTTATTTGGGCCCAGGTGAAAAATTACATCGCAGTTAATAACAAACTCTTCACGATTTCAGAAGTAGAAAGACTTCTTTCACAGGCTGTGGACAGTGTTAGGGCGGACGATTGGGAGAGAGTCGTGAGACACACGAAAGGAGTCATTAATGAAGCTTGGGAGTAGGAAGATATCATTGTTGAAGACGTGGAAAGATTTGTCATTTCTTTGGGGGTCAAGTGATAGTGATAGTGATGGTGATAGTTCAACAGACGGCAATAGTGACTCCGAAATGAGTGGTGTATTCCCTTTATAGGCTCCGGACGCGAGGCGGCAATGGTGAGTAATTTATTTGTAACAATTTTGCTCTGCTTCATTATTAACCGCAGTATATGTGTAATTTCTGCTACTATGTACTTATTCACGAGTATGATGTTGTGTGTAAACATGTCTGTTCACATTACGAGTGTTTTGTTAAATTTGCGGCTATAATCATGTACGTCAGCTGATTCGCGTTAGTGAACTGGCAACATCGTATCGCCAGCCGGTGAACTGTCAAGTCGGAAGTAACGATGGCGGCACTATAGACAGTTAGATTGGGCAATGAAAGGATTTTCTAAGTAAATCCAATTATTTACCAGCATGTATACCAATCAAGCAACAGAGAAGAATCCCTCGTGGGAAGCCACTTAAGTGAATAAAACTTTTATAAAAGTATTCCAATCGCACGGGAAGAAAACGTAAAAATCCGTTAAAACGTTCAGGTTAAATTCAAAAAGGCTCCATTAAAATATGGTGTTTTAAAACACTGAATTGAATACTTATCTTAAATGCATCTTAGAATGAAGAAGAGGTTGATTTCCTGGACCAACAGACAATTTCATGGCGAGAGAAGAATGGTGTCAAGCCATTACAAGATGTCCGCTGGATGCGTAATTGCCTCGTAGGAGAGACAAGAGTGGTGAATTGAGCAAACTGAAGGAGGGTGACGAGTGGAACAGCGGGGAGAGTCGAAGTGGAAGGTAGGGGAGTAAGGAGAAACACAGAGTAAACAACATGACAGAACAAAAGATAACATTCAATGCAAAAAATGTATTCACTCTTTAGAAGTTAACCAACAGGAGCTGATGAAGTTGAAACCCAGCGGAGCTGATGGATGAAGATAATCAGTGGGAGCTGATGAAAGTGGATAATCAGCGGGGGCTGATGAAGGTTCTTGAGCGACATCTGTTGTCGGGTGAGCGAAGTTCCAGCGTTGAGTGTGTGGCCTGAAGAAGTTCGTCATGTTGCCGATATATCGAAGCATATGAGGGTGTGTGAATTCGATGGGAAGTAGAAGGAGACACAGAATAATTCACTGTAAACATACTAAAATGCAAAATAAATAAAAGCCACTAGGAGAAAATAAACGCAGGCCTAATAAATGGTAGGATATGATTCTGTTTGAGGTTGTTGTTATTTCATTTGAGGAACTTGGACATCTTGATCATTTAGCTCCGTGTGCGTGGAATCTTTGGTTGATAACCTATGTTATTGTGTTGGCTGTATTTGTGTATTTGTAACTCAGGTGAGGATTGGGAAGGAGGTGGCCGTAGCCTTATGTTTGGAAAAATCCCGGCATCTGGGTTTAGAAGTAGGAAACACCGGGATAGTTGGGGTGGAAATCGAACCCACCTCTTCTCAGTTTTGCCTCACGAGGTTGAGTGTTTCCCATTCCAGCCCTCAGACCAGAATTAAATTCCTCCGGGGCGACAGCGAAGAATGTTAGCCACTACACCACCAGGTGGCCCTAAGTTAATATACCACATGAATACCAAACCTCGTGGAACTACAGCTCATGAAGGGCCCAGGCCTACCAAGTAGCCAGTGCCCAGCGGGCTGCAAATTGTGGGGTGACGCGTCGGGCCGGGGTCTTTTGGCCGTTAATCTTGGTTTTTGTAACCGGGGCGTATACCAGTCTCATGAAATATGTTTAAAATGACTTCCGATAGCAGGGATACATACTGGGACTCCATCGCTTAGAAACCAAGATACCGTGATGTATCATTGGAGTATTGCGGAGTGTCTCTAGGGGAGAGAAATTATCTTCATCTTTCAGGAGTTTTTATTTACAAGAACTTTCAAATTCCCCCACAAATATCTCCAGAGCGCGACGAGGCAAGTTGTTCCATGTCCAACCCGAAGTTGTCTGTCTGCCCAATCCTTGCAACGCTGTAGGCAATATACACCAACAAGGACATTGCAAGCTTCTGGGCCCGGAATCATGTAATAAACTTCTTCCTGTAAACGTGACGAGGGTATCAAACGCATTGACATGCACTTTTGTGACACGCTGTATATACCACAGTTGACAAATTTCACTTTCTGGTTTATTTATGTGGCTTCCATCAAGATGAGTTCAAGCTTCTTGATGACGATTATTATACTTGTTATTTCAAGGGGCCTACCATCGAGGTTATCGGCCCATCAGGCTTCTTGCTTCATATGTAACGTAACCAAATCGAATTGTTCAAGAGTTAAAGTAGTTCCTTGTTGGGTTAACGTCACATGCAGACACAGCGAGAGAGAGAGAGAGAGAGAGCACGAGACAGAGACAGATACATACATGCAGAGAGAGAGATGATGATATGATAATTGTTGTTTTAAGGGGCCTAACATCTAGGTTATCGGCCCGTAATAGTCTGGGTGATTGCGAAAATGACAATGAAATGGAAACCATAACGAAAATTAAGTGAAACTGAAAATACTTACAAAATGGAACTCAGATAGAAACGACTCACAAAAACTTACAAAAGATAATTTAGAAGGAAACGACTCACAAAAGGAATAGATTGAAAAATACGCACAAAATGTAGTTTAGGTTCAAAATACGTACAAAATGCAATGTTGATTCGAAATACTTACAAAATGCCCACCGTACATAATTTAATTTAGATTTAAAATACTTGCAAAATGCGGTTTAGTTTGAAAATACTTACAAAATGCAATTGAAATTCATAATACTCACAAAAGTGCCTCCACCTACATTCAAAGACTTACTAAACAGCAATTTAGATTGTCAATCCTTACACAATGCAATTGAGGTTGAAAATACTCGCAAAATGCAATTTTGATGGAAAATACTTACAAAATGCAACTTAGATGGAAAATACGTACAAAATGTAGTGTAGATTAAAAATAAAATTGCTAACGGTGATTTAGATACACGGGGAGCCAATTCACAAAATCAGTGCGGGAATCTGAAAGAGAAAGGTAAATATAATGAAAAGAAAATGAAGGCTGATCCCTCGAAGAATGTGGCATCAGTAAAGATGAGAGAAAAGCCAATTAAGGCGGGAAAGGAAGAGACTCCCTAGGACCCAGATACCCTAATACCGCCGGGGTCGGAAGAGAACAAGAGTTGACCAAGAGAGGTCGACAGGAAGGAAGACGGAGAGGAGCCCAGCACAAGTAAGTGGAAGGAATGCCGGACTCAGCTGGGCCGCATGGTCGCCAACCCACGTCCCACTAGATGTGAGCCCCTGGGGGGTTTATAATTTGAGATTTACGGTGGGAAACATTAATACAGCTATAAATAACCCCTGGCACTACAGCCCATGAAGGACCTTGGCCTACCAAGCGACCGCTGCCCAGTCATTTGGCCTGCAGATATTGGGATGACGCGTGGTCAGCGCATTGGGTCCCCTCGGCCGTTAATCATGGTTTTCGTGACTGGGTTAAATCACCAATGGAAATCAAGATTCCCACTGCGCCTAGCTGGCAGTCACAGCCGCGATGTAGCCTATATCGATCTTTACATTGTAGTTCTATTCCGGCCATCATGGGAAGCTGCGACACGTGCCTTTTTACATTCTTTCTTCAGTGATGTAGTGCGATCTCCTTGCTAGTGGTCTGGGGAAGAGTTTACGCTGTCTGTTTACCTGATTACGACGTGACGCCATGTCCTCCTCATAATACAACTACTCCGCATCTCCTAGGAATATCAGCATCGCATTCATGTTGTTTCTCGTTGTTGTTGATTCATTTAGGGGCTTTGCGACATCGTACTTATGTAGCCTCGTGTACTTGGGTGTGTGTGGAATCTGCTTGATAACCTGCGTCATTGTGATGCCTACTAGTGTGTATGTTTGTTATTAGGTCTAGGATTTGACTAGGAATCAGTCATGGCCTTAAGGGTACATGTCTGTGAAGGGCCATGATTTTAACTAAAATCCACACACTATTACAACAAGTATGCTTTATATACACTTGAAACTCACTTAACAGCTGGATATAACCTCGCACAACAATAAAATAGAAGAGAGAAATTAGTATGTCAAATATTTCAATATTTAGTATACTTTCTCATTGTAGGCTTAATAAAAAAAATGAAAATTGATTAAGGAGTTGGAAGGAATTGGCCTTGCCAAATAAGAAGGACGACCGACTGTGGGGATCGAGCCCACTCATATTCTTCGTCCGGTGATGGCCTGGCCCTATAATGCACTAAATCGTAATTGATTTGGTCTGTTGGCAACCATGGATACATTCATGTATTCACTCTCTTGATGGCATTCTCGGCGCGCGCCAAGAGTAGGCAGCCAACACCCACAAGGACAGCTTGCCATTCAATTCTTGTCATTTGACTTACGGGAACGACTTGGCTAGTGCGAGAAGAAATTGAAGTGTGGCGAGGCATTTGCGGGCTTAAAGAAGAAGATGCTGATGATAATTGTTGTTTCAAGGGGACTAACATCTAGGTTATCAGCCCCTAATGGTTTGGGTGATGGTGAAAGATGAGATGAGAATGAAAGCTGTAACTAATACTAATACAAACGTACTTACTAGAAGAAGAAATGGTAAGCAAAGAAATGGTAAGGCAAATAAAGGACAGGGTGAAAAAAAAGCCCTCAACCCTCGAAGAATGAGGATTTAGGGACTTGGAAGGAAGGAGAGCCATTAAAGACACAGAGGAAAGGGAAAGTGGAGAGGGCCCGCCCCAGGGACAGAGGAAAAAGGGGACAAACTGGCCCAGCTTTGGAATCCCTCGGGATCGCCAACTCCCAAACTCACCAGCCGTGAGCCCTTGAGGGTGTAGCACTATCCAGGGTGCACCAGAAGTGGTGGGGCCACATACACCCTGCCTCCTTGAAGGCCATGTGCAGAAGGCAAGAGATGCCATGAAAAGAAAAAGGAGGCTGACTCCTCGAAGAATGAGGGTATCAGGAAAGGTGAGACAAGGGCCAATTAAGGCGGGAAGGTGAAAGACTCCCTAGGCCTCGGATACCCTAATACGGTCGGGGTCGGAAAAGAACAAGAGTTGACCAAGGGTGGTCGATAGGAAAGATGACAGAGAGGAGCCCGGCACAAGTAAGTGGAAGTAATGCCGAACTCAGCTGGGGTCCCGTGGTAGCCAAACCACGTCCCACTAGCCGTGGGCCCCTGGGGGGCGGGGGGGGGGTGTTTAAGAAAAGTTGGAGTTGATGTTGTTAGTTCATTTAAGGTTCTGGGAACAAATTGGTCATCGTAATTGAGTGTGTGTTGAACCTCTCTGATATCCTGCATTCGTGTGGTGACTGTAGTAGGGGCAGGAATAAGGTAGGTGGCCCGAGACTTGAAGTAACGTATTATCCCGACATTTGTCTGGAGGGAGTGTAGCAAAATCCGGGAGAGAACTGCACTCAGGATATCCGCTATCAGTGCCGGGATTCGAACCTAGAATCTCCGGACTTGCTTCAGCTGCCCTCACGGCCGTGGTGCACGATTTAACAAGCACAGTTACAAAGAAGAGTTGGGGCTAGCATATTTGTTTATCCCTCATACGGAAAGACGAAATGTTCGGTGAAAAGTTAACTCATGTTGACCACTGGCTTGGCGCAAATCTTTGAATGTGACATGCATTATAAACTATCCCTTCAAGTTCCTCAAACCAGAATTACATTTCTTGGCATAGCCGGATATCAAACCCGGGCCACCGAGGTTAGAATCAAGCATCATAACCACTACACTACGAGGTGAACAAAATGATTGATATGCCACCTCGTTGAGGTAGATTTGAAGTATCAAGTCTTTGGGGATTTGAATGACGAATTTTCTAATACGTTCCAAGGTGTCGATGAACTGATTTGTTTTAAAAAACGTTTTTCTCTATCAGAGAACAATGTTTCACATTCTTTGCGAATTGCTGTAAAATCTACAATGTGCCCGCCTCGTGGCGCAGTGGCTTGCAATCTTAGCTGTCACCCCTGAGGTCCAGGTTCACGTCTCGGCTCTGCCATGAAATTTAATTCTGATCTGGGGGCTGGAACGAGGTACACTCAGCCTCGTGAGGCAAAGCTGAGTAGAGGTGGATCCATTCTGGAAGTGGTTTTCCAGGCTTTCCTAACTAAAGCCATGGCTGCGAGAAAAAGAGGGTATCGTACAAAATTGAAGAACAAAAAGAAAATCTACAAAATAAATTATGAAAATATGCATGACAGATTTGGAAAAAACCTGTACAAACATGGGGGAAAATATCTACAAAAGAAAAGAGAGAGTAAAGAGTATCTAGTATTCTACGATTAGATTTTGGGTCTTACGTGAAAAGTAACTTCGAACACCTCAAAAAGAAAGGAAGGACGCTTGCAGTTTTACGTGACGGTTAAACTTGTGACCATGAGCCACGGGACCTCCTTTTTACGAGGAATCCGAAGCACAGAACAGGGCATTTCACTACGAAAAATTCACATGCATTGGCCGAAAATTGAACCCGGTCTCTCTGGGTGAGAGGCGAATAGCTTGACCGCTGCGCCACCGTGCCCTAAACCGAAACACACCATAATAAACATGAATTAATTTATTCCTTGGAATAGAACAATTAAAAGAATTAATGTACAACTCCATTGCGTCAGTCATTTCATGGAGAGTCGAATCAATAAACACCGGATCTTCATAAAGTGCCACGGCTGGTATTACAAAACCATTTCTTACACCCGCTGCCTTAATCGGTCGGTCACTTCATGAAGAAGCGCGTCTGATAGTGGAACTATCCCTTTTTAAATCATATTCTGGCTTTTCACGAAATGCCTAGCATTCTCATGAAATGACGGATTGCACTATTTGACAAGGAAACATACACTGTATATAGTGAACCCTTAATATAAAAGTCATTATATTAATGTTCATGAATTCTGTTCTGTGTGGAGAAGAGAGGTTGAATATTGGAAGTTACACCTGCGGAATGTTGAAATAATGGTCTACCTGTTGACAATGAGGGGTGACTGACTTCCTGCGCAAACAAAAGAACAGGGCAAAATTTGGAATATGGCGAAGACACAAGGACTGGCAGAACACCGTTAGCCTGAGTTCAACAAACTAGGCTAGGCGCGCGAGGGATGTGATTCACCCAGGAAAAATGTGCTTCGTGCAGAAGAGAGATGACAGAGAAAGCAGTGGAAATCAAGGGAAGAAGATACGTTTCGTCGACGCCCACAAGGGAGTGGCTTGCAAAATACCGCGATATTGGAAATCACATTTACGAATGAGGAGAAAGGACGCCGGTATTTCGCGCTCTTATGAAGACAAGCCATCAGAAGATATTATGGATGGAACTCGATACTGATTAATCCTACGATCAGAGTGATTCCCGCATGCCAAAAACGTACGCTTCGCATCGAGCCGAGTTCTTTGATATAAATTGTTTGTCTGTGCGATCATTGCTTAATTAAATAGATATTTTATCCAGTCCCCACTCCTACATTTTGGGCAAAACTGTATAAATACCGAGTGAGGTGTTCACTCAGGGCACATTCTGAACTATTCTGTATGCTGAAGACGTTACCATGTCTGTCGCTACGCGAGGACTTACAATTTCTATTTTGCCTGAGAGAAGGAAAACTTATAAATTCTGGAAGAAAAACTTTGCTATTGGAGATGACTTTTATTACATCTGTAGTTAATAATTGAAGTGTTTTGCGTGTGAACTTATGTAGTATAGCACACTGATATAATTTAAGGCAAGTCATCGATCAGTATTATTCATAGGACCGTAGATGGATTTAGCAATCTAGCGGAGCAATCTAGAAAGGGTTAACAGTGTTAGAAAATATTTTGAATCTAACTGACATTTTTTAAGCAATAAGTCAACAATGAAGCCCATGGTATCCGCTGACGAAGGAAGATGTCTCGAAGTTCAACAAGCTCCAAGAGGATGGCCGCGTACTAATTGCAATGCTGGGGTCATGCCCGGAAACATCGATTTAATTAAGGGGACGGCCGGGGATGAGTACCATATGAATTAATGTTCATTATGTAGCCAGCTTTGGTAATCGGGAATTCTTGTATATATATTTGTGTTTGTGGTATTTTTCTTGTAGTTAGTTGTGTTGTTTTGTTCTAACCGACTACTTATTTAGTGTGTGGAGCTCATCGTGGTTATTCATTTTTTTGTATTTCTGTAAGTTTTGTGCAGGACAGTATATTAAATTGTAGTAACGAGTACAAAGATTGTATTTTGTTAAAATACATCACAGGAATGAACTATGTAACTGTCGATAAATGGAGCATTTTATAAATAACGTAACTGCAGTGTTGGGGAAAAAGTGGAATTTGTTTAGAGAACTTCGAGTTATACAGGCTATAATCTATGCGATATTGCATATTTCTTAGCAAGAGGCCGTAAGATTCTTTGGTAATCATTGTAACGTAAATTGAGCACATAGTTAAATTATTGTGTTTTTGGAACACATATTTTGTGAGGTATTTCTGTGATCTGGTGCAATTTGGTGGAGTACAAGTGTCTAACCAAGGTATGTGGTTTCATGGATGTTTATTCTGCGCGGGGTATTACATTGGGTCATTTACCTGTCGGCTGCAATGCGACGAAGAGTACTCTCAAGGGAGAGGAGGCTGTCATTATTTATCGGTCCTGAATTGCAAGGTGCAACTTCTGGGGACAAATTTGTGATACGATGATATGTATTTTTATTTCAGGATGTGTTATGATGTTTCTGCGGTTCTCAAAAGCTAAGGAGCTTTGAGACAATTTGGTAAGACCTGCCTGGATTGTGACACGGATGATGAGGGCTGTTCGAAGTCCACTTGCTAGCTCAGATCCCAGATAAGAATAGTCAGGCAATTAGTGGCCGAGAAGTGTGCTCATAAGATAAGAATCAGCTTTGGAGCCTGTATAATTGGAAGTGAATTAGATTATTAAATTTTGGGAGTTCTCCATGTCAGATATGCAGTTCAAGGATATGTTGATATTTGTGTTTTCATTTTCATGTTAGTTACTGTCTCAAAATAATTGTAGACATTTTTGATGCACATTTTTGTGTGCTAATTGTAACCTTATAAGTGTTAGGGAAACATTCGGTTTGCCCAGGTGTTGGTTGCGTGTGGTCACGATTGAGTGTTCATTATATGTGTCTGTAAGAACTAAGATGTTAGGCAGTTTGTTGTTGTGCGTTCGCACTTGAGTAAGACTTCATGCGGAAGTGACCTTGTTTTATAGTTAAATGTTAGCGTAGTCGATTGGTAATTCATTTCTTGTTAGCCATTGTAAATGAGGTTCCCGGTGCCAAAGTCTAGTGAAAGCGATTATGGATATGCGTCCTGCGACTGGGATCAATGGAAGCGTATCTCATGACAGTGTACTCGTTCTAGGCATATACAAAACTATTAGGAACTTACGGACGAGATCCGTGAATATTTAGTTGGTTTAACAGCATTTTTTTAAGCTGCAATTTTATTCATGTAATTTTGTTTTGATATTTGTTCTTTGGTTGATAAAAGGGTGTCATACGTGAGTTTTTGTCATTTTATGTCTATTTTATCGGTATATTAAAGTTATTTTCCGTTAATCTTGGGTCATCCTTCCTTGCTAGTTATATTCTTGCCTATGTTACCTTGATGTTTATGGAAACAAAAGTAGAAAATGCCCATCCTCACGACGATGAACTGTACAGTCCCGAAATTACTCTCGTGTACGCTTCTTTCAATGGGACATAGGCTAAGAATGGCGCAGGCCAACGATGGGGCAATTTCGTGTTAGGTTGGTTGGCATCTGTGAGAAACGTGGTGTTGGAAATTTGTTATACAATTTCAGCCACCGTTTCAGGGTTTAAAATCTGTGATTCAGGCGAAGTCTTACCGCCACATGTGATGAAATAAAGTAGAATCTTGGAGTTTGTCGGTAAATATTAAATACGGGAAACATTATTTTATTTGATATTGCTGATTTTGAGAAAGTGTGAAAATCCGAGCGTCCAACTTTGAATTAAAATTAGAATTGTGTAGTGATGACGAACTCTGATATGTAGCTGGAGGGTGATAACCATAGAAATATTAATTAAACATGATAATTAATTCTGTGTGGTAACGTAAAGTCAATTAAAGTAGGGAAATAGAATAACCGATCTTAAGGGATGACACTAAGTAAATTAAAGTAAAGAGATACTCAAGGATGATTGCAATTGCGGGAGGTTCAAGTAAAGTAAACGAATTGAGTATGCTTAAAATAGTTAAATGTAACCGGGTGAGTTAGCCGTGATCGTTACGGCATGACCGTTGGCAGTCGCTCACATCCGGGAGGCGGGGTGGTTCGAATCCCCCCGCCGGCAACCTTGAAGATGGTCTTCTGTGGTGTCCCATCTTCCTTCCAGGCAAATGCCGGGGTTGGTCCCAAACTATAGGCCACAGCCGCTACCTTCCAACTCCTCGTCCTTACATTCCACCTTTCCTCCCCAACGGTACTTGTAGCTCACCCATTGGGTGTCCGTCTCGAAGCAGCTACAACACTGGCGAGCCGAACATGTCCTCGGACACTCCCGGCACTAAAAGCCATACGCCAAAAAAGTTAAATGTATTATAGTGTACATGCGTGACGTAAATGGATGTTACCCAAGTGCACGATCCCTCTATTCTCAAGTGAATTTATATTTTTTGTCATGGCAACGTTGGAGGAAATTAGAGAAGTGGTGGAGCTCGCAACAGCGAGAAACATTGAAAACGTAGAGAAACTGAGAGCCGAAATGAAAGAACAGGGTAGGAAGTCTGAGGACATAAACAATCGCATTTCACAACAGTCTGAGGACATAAACAATCACATTTCACATTAGTCTGAGGACATAAACATTCGCACTATCGAACAAGCGGAGATACAAGGAGAGCAAAGTAGGGAACAGGTGGAGGACATAAATAAACGTATTGCAGAACAGTTGCTATTCAAAACGAAAGAATCCAGGTACAGTTTAGTCAGATTTCGGCTGAAATTAAACAGAATACTAGGGAGAAGATGGAACAGTTAGCTAATGACGCAAGCAAAAATAACGACAAGCAATTAGGTCACATGAAAGAGATCGAAGAACGGTTTGATAAAAATCTAGGAGAACTCGATGAGACCGTTAATGCGAAACTTAAGCAAATCGAACAGGCATGCATTTATAACTCGGAGGAAGTTAAGGAAGCACAAAAAAATCTGAAAGAACGATTTGAGAATGTAGAAGGAAATACTCAAGGTATGCAACAGCAGATCGAGGCGGTAGACAGAAATTTGCTAGGCATCGTTAAAGAGATGGAGCGCGTTGAAATGAAAGCAACGGAGCGTTCGAAAGGAATCCAAAAAGAACAAGGAGAATTAAAGGCGTCCATTGAACAAAATATTAGCCAAATTGAGGAACGGTTAGACAAGATGGAATTAAATCAGGAGGAACACGCGCAGAAACTAGAGACAAAATTTCAAGGATTAAAGCTTAAAATATGCAAAGATTGGAGCCAGATGAGGGAAAACAGTAAGGAGGAACGCTTGTCTATTAAAAAGAAATTAAGAGGATAATCTCACTAGACTGGAAATACTCGAGTAAAACGTTCAAACTAAGCTGCTGGAACAGGATGACAAGTTGGTGAAAGCAGAACTGAAATCACAAGAATTAGATACACTGTTTACATCTGTAAAGGGCAGAGAAGGGCTGGAGAACTTAAATGGCCTGAAGGCAAGTAACGTAACAAGGGGAGGCATGAGTTATGAGCAGGGTCCGAAATCCGGATGCAATACGAGAACATTAGGGGAATACAGAGGTCAAACATCTACACTGGAGCAACCTGCATTACCTACACAAATTATCCAAGTTATTAGGGGTAATGAATACAAACCTAAACAATACACAGGCGGTACAGATACCACACCTAAACAATTCTTGCGTGAACTTGATGATTTCTTTTCGCATCAGGGGGTATCAGAAAATAAGAAATTCAGGATGGTTGAGAAGTTTTTGCATGGGAGCTGTCTTATTTGGTATCAGAGCTTTAAATATACCTTTGGGACAATGCAAGATTTCAAAGAAGCATTCCTTAAGAAATACTGGAGTCCGTTTTTGCAACAAAGTCTAAGGATGGACTAGTATGCTCGCAAGTACCATTCAACACACCCAACAAAGTTTGCCAATTTTTTCACCCAACAGATGCTAAAATTGAAAGATTTTGACGAGCCGCCGTCTGAGGGAGATTTAGTAATGACCGTAGGAAAGCAGTTACCCATAAATATCCAGCAATTCCTAGTAACCGCTAACGTGACGACCGCAGTGGGAGCAGAGGAAATTTTGAGGCACAGTGATGAAACGAGTTTACAGTTACCACCTAGAGGAAGTAGACAGAGCGAGCAGGTGAATGCCACAGAAGTCGTTAGCTAGAACAATGACAATAACATTGGTTCGAGGTCACAGGCAATGAATGCCGGGATAACTCCGAGGAGGCAAGAAAACAATAACATACAATATGGGAGATGCGAGAACAGAGGTAGTTTTCGGAATTATCAGGATAATTACAGGCCGCGCCAAAGAGGTTATCAAGGCGGTGGAAATAATAGAAGGCAGGAATTCCCGTATCAAAGGAATGGAGACACGCGGAACAACCAGCAGTGGCGTAACGACTTGAACAAAATAAGGGGGGATCCAAGAGAGCAGCGGAACGAATGGAACGACCGATACCATGAATCGCAGATGTACTTACAGGAGTTACATGCTACCGAAGGAAATGAACAAGAGAGATGGGAAAGTGCTATGAATCCTCACAAAAATCCAGACACATACAGGGAGGACGGAGCTGAAAGTTTGGAAGGACAGCAGGAAAGACGTGAGAAGGGGTCAATACCGAGAGACTCCCGGAAAAAAGCCAAATGTAATAGAAGGAGATAGCCTGAGAGGACTGCATGGCGTTGATGACCACGATGGAGGAATTGTTGCTCACATAGCTGAGTGGGTTGCATGGCCGGAGGACTATCTCGAGGAGGTTATTAAACCACAGAATGATAATATTATGCAACTACCCGTAATTTATGCACGAATTGGTGGAATTAGAGTGAAATGTCTTTTGGACACTGGCTCGCAGATTAGTTTGATATCAGAAGCATTAATGAAGGAACTGGCACGTAATAAGCATGCACCATTGATTCCTGTACCACAAATGAAAGTCAGGGGCGTAATTCCCGAGCGATCTATCGTATGCAAGCATCAGGCTTACATAGAACTGGATATTCTAGACCACACCTTCGCACAGACTTGCGTTGTTATGGCAAGAATGAATTTTAACGTCATACTCGGTGCCAACTTTATTTGTGATTCCCAAGCAATCATCGACCTGCACAACAATACTGTAAGCTTCAGACAGATTGAAGGATTGAAGGATGTTGATTTACACATGGACGACGGACCTAATGGACAGGAAGTATACACCTGGACGCTGGAAACCATAACCGAGGAGACCATTGAGGAATTATGTAGTGAGGAAGAAGACGCCTATAATATCGCAGTCGTGGAACTTGGAGACCAGGACTACTCGCAAGAAATATGGACCTTACTAGCAGAAGAAGAAAAGGGCGGATCCGATTTTTAATGTCTACTGCAGGAGCGACTTCGAGAGGTGAATTTAGGGGATGCAGACAAGAAGAAATTAGATATTATTTTACGCAAGCATAAAGAAGTTTTCGATACTGTCCCAGGGAAGATTCTAAATTTCAATTATGCAATTCAGGTGGATAATTGGGCCCCATTTAAAAGCAAATTATATCCAATACCAGAGAAGCACTACTCTCAGGTAAAGGATATCATAGAAGGAATGTTTGCTTCTGGCATGATAAAGAAATCACTGACACATATCCCAATGCAATATTGGTTGTGGCCAAGCCGAATGGATGAATAAGGCTGTGTCTCGATGCACGGAACTTGAACTTCAAGGTCATACCTGAATACTACCAAGCGCCGTTAATCCGTGACGTGTTGAAGGGCTTCAAATGAAAGTACATATACAGTTCCGTGGATCTCACTAATTCCTTCCACCATATCGAACTAGAGGGGAAGTCTAAGCTCATAACTGGCTTTCTCTTCGACAACCAAACATTCATCTGGAATAGGCTTCCATTTGGCCTAAAGACAGCTGAATCTGCACTTATCAGAGCTCTGGACAGGAATTTAACTGAAGAGGTAAAAAGCATGACAGTAAGATATATCGACGGTATTCTACTTGCATCGGAAGGTATTGACGAGCACATGTGTAATCTGGACAAACTTTTGGAAAATGTAAAGACAATAAATTTTAAGATAAATTTTAAGAAATCTCACGTCATCAAGAACGACATTTTATGCCTGGGGCATATTATAGATCGAGAAGGCGTGAGGCCTAATCCAGCAAAGATTGAGGCAATAAAGAGATTTCCAACTCCCACTGGAGTGAAACATGTGAGAGCCTTTCTTGGAGTAACTGGGTTCTTTAAAGAAAACTGTCCTGGATACACGGAGACCGTGGCTCCAATGCAGGAGATGTTAAAGAAAGCAAATAGATGGAAATGGGACGAGATTTGTGAGATGTCATTCCAAGCAACCAAGGAACTTTTGGCCAACTGCATAAAAATGGGTTACCCATATTTGGAGAAGAAATTCATTATTCGAGCGGATGCCTCTTTCAATGGCATAGGAGCAATGCCATACCAGGAAAATTCATGTAATACTCAGGGCCGTTCTTATTTAGCATTCGTAAGCCGCAAATTGCGCAGACATGAGAAGAATTATACCGTGACGGAATTGGAACTGCTGGCGATATTTCACGCATTGCAAGGATGGCGGAAGATTGTGTTTGGATATCCTATTGTGGTGAGGACAGACCACGAGGCATTGACATTTATGTTTAAAACGGCAATGATGAGTGAGAGAGTCACGCGTTGGTCATTATACATACAACAGTTCAATATTGAAATGGAACACTGCCCTGGAAGAATGAACGTGATACGTGATGCCTTAAGCAGAAAACCGGAACCTGAGGATGACATAACAGTAGACGTCCAACATATTAAGTTGACCACCAAGGACAAGGAATTTCTGGCCGAACTTAAGAACATAAATTTGGTACAGGAAAAGGAACCGTGGATGATGATGATGATGAAATATTTCAGAAGAGAACTACAGCCTGGAACACCAGCATATCAAGAATCGAGGTCAAAGGAAGCCAAATATAACCTTGTCGATGGGATGCTACATAAATTCATAGATGAAGACCACACCAAATATAGGATCTTAGTACCTGCTACACTGCAACGAGGATTGACATGGCACTTGCACAACAGTCTTGGCCACGTAGCGATTGACATGGTTGAGGCGTCGATTGGCGAGACTTTCACTTGGCCAAGGATGAGAACGACGATTTGTGATGTCACTAAATCCAGCGACGCATGCCAACGAACTAAGCCGAACAATTACCTGATGAGGCAATTTCCTAAGCCCCTACTGCCTCAAAAAAATAACAGTCAGCCTGAAAGAATAAACTTTGTATCATTTTAAATGCTACAAATGCTGAAAAATGCTAGAAAGGCTGGAGGCTTCTCACTTCGCTCGAAGCCAAAGACTCTTGAAATGTTAGAAAATTATCTGCGTAATACTTTTCTTGCTTTATAATACTTTACCTCGTTTCAAATTACTCGCGAATGGCAAGTGCAAACCAAGGGCAAAGCAAGGTCAAGTGCGCGGGATGCCGTCACGCTCACCAGAGCGCGCGGGGACGTGCCCCTTCCATCCCGTCCAAAAACACTTAGAGTGGGCGATGTATTGAAGATAGAGATATGCTCTCGCAGACTTTTTTGTAGAACTTTTCATGGTGACCAATTCTTACGCTCATAGTATATTGATATTTTTAAGAGTTTGCCCAGCGTGAGCTTAAGAAGCGCACGGACGCCAAGTATGATTTAGACTTTTTCACTGAAATCGTTAGTGCTTGGCTTCCTTTCATCAAACATAAATTATTTTCTACAGAATCTTCCCTCGAGATATCCTTTACAGAATGGTGAAAAACGCATCGAAATCCATTCAGTGGTTCTCGAGATTACCCGTGACATCCAAGAATCGGGGATTTTTGTCTTTTACTAACGAAGTAGAGATTGTCGGGGAACACATGCACCATGCGGTCCTATGACGTCACACACCTCAGTGCATCTGGGTACATTTCGTCCCGTCACCGTAACGCAACGCCAGACCCCAGCGTAACGACGAAGTCAACAAGATTATTTAAAATGATAGAACCATGCGAGCTAGTGGCTGTGGACACTTTTGGGCCTATACTGAAGGGAACACGAGGATGCAAACATCTACTTGTATGGAACGATGTGTTTTCGAAGTTTGTTGTTCTATGTCCTATCCAGAAAACAACTTCAAAACAGGTGTTGAGCAGAATAAAATATAAGGTGATACCAATGCTAGGTATACCGGAATTCTTACTCTCAGATCACGGCAGCTACTTTACCAGCACTGAATTTAAGAAAGGAATCACTTATCTTGGTATCAAGCACATACTTTCATCGATAAGGCATCCAAGGGCATGTCCCTCGGAAAGAGCAATCAAGGATATTGTAAAATTCTATCGTATTTTCATTAGAAACGCACATCACAAATGGGTGGATAGAGTTGGTGATATTGAAACATGCATGAACTCTACCAAACATGAGTCAACTTGTCAGATACCATTGATATTACACCACAACCGACATCCGGTGAGATCGTGGGATAATGTTCACAACTTTCCTAGAGATCCAATGTTGGCACCCGATCTAAGAGTCAGGAACACTGTTGAATATATGAGAAACCAAGCAGAGAGGCGCTTGAGAAGAGTGAGGGGAAAGAAGTTCCACAGGGAATTGAAAATTGGAGAAATGGTCCTTGTAAAAAAAACTCCGATATCTGATCTAGTAAACACAGTACTGGCAAAGTTTTGTGAAAGATATATTGGACCGTTCCGCATTGTTAGAAACCTTGGAAACAATGCGTACAGGATACAAGAAGTCACCACGGGAACAATGTCCGTCTTCACCATTGAAAATCTGAAATTATATCATAGTACGGAACCATATGAGATCAGGGAAGACGTTGCAGATGCAAATGTGGCAAATTTACAGTAAATTACACCAAAAGAGATGGGGACAGCTGAGCACGCAGATGAAGGAAGGAGCGAATAATGGATTGTTTACAAACAAGTAGCAGGCACCCGAGGTCAGACTTGTTTATAGAGAGAGCGGAGATGGACAGAGCCAAGACAGGTTACAAGCAGCCAGCCGGCATGCGGTGTTGTAATGAGTCAGCGCTGGGGCAACTCATTAGGAAGAGACGGAGACACCACACAGCCTGAATAATGTTATGGAAATTGAGTACTGAGCAGTAAGACCGCATAAAAATCGAATCAATGTCTCGATTAGATTTTTCCTTAAGAAAAGGGCGAATGAACCCTAAATATAAAGTCATTATATTAATGTTCATGAATTCTGTTCTGTGTGGAGAAGAGAGGTTGAATATTGAAAGTTACACCTGCTGAATGTTGAAATAAAGGTCTAACTGTTGACAATGAGGGGCGACTGAATTCCTGAGCGAACAATAGGATAGGGTAAAATTTGGAATGTGGCGAAGACACAAGGACTGGCAGAACACCGTTAGCCCGAGTTCAACAAACCAGGCATGGCGCGTAAGGGATGTGATTCACCCAGGAAAAATGTGCTTCGTGCAGAAGAGAGAAGACAGAGAAAGCAGTGGAAATCAAGGGAAGAAGATACGTTTCGTCGACGCCCACAAGGGAGTGGCTTGCAAAATACCGCGATATTGGAAATCACATTTACGAATGAGGAGAAAGGACGCCGGTATTTCGCGCTCTTATGAAGACAAGCCATCAGCAGATATTATGGATGGAACTCGATACTGATTAATCCTACGATCAGAGTGATTCCCGCATGCGAAAAACGTACGCTTCGCATCGAGCCGAGTTCTTTGATATAAATTGTTTGTCTGTGCGATCATTGCTTAATTAAATAGATATTTTATCCAGTCCCCACTCCTACATTTTGGGTAAAACTGTATAAATACCGAGTGAGGTGTTCACTCAAGGCTCATTCTGAACTATTCTGTATGCTGAAGACGTTACCATGTCTGTCGCTACGCGAGGCAGGTGACTTAGTACAATTTCTATTTTGCCTGAGAGCAGGAAAACTCATAAATTCTGGAAGTAAAACTTTGCTGTTGGAGATGACTATTATTACATCTCTAGTTAATATTTGAAGTGTTTTGCGTGTGAACTTATGTAGTATAGCACACTGCTATAATTTAAGGCAAGTCATCGATCAGTATTGTTCATCGGACAGTAGATGGAGATCAGGGAAGACGTTGCAGATGCAAATGTGGCAAATTTATAGTAAATTACACCAAAAGAGATGGGGACAGCTGAGCAATCTAGAAAGGGTTAACTGTGTTAGAAAATATTTTGAATCTAACTGACATTTTTGAAGCAGTAAGTCAACAATGAAGCCCATGGTATCCGCTGACGAAGGAAGGATGTCTCGAAGTTCAACAAGCACCAAGACGATGGCCGCTTGCTAATTGCAATGCTGGGGTTATGCCCGGGAACATCGATTTAATGAAGGAGACGGCCGAGGATGAGTACCAAATGAATTAATTTTGATTATGTAGCTAGCTTTTGTAATCGGGAATTCTTGTAAATATATTTGTGTTTGTGGTATTTTTCTTGTAGTCAGTTGTGTTGTTAATTATTTAATGTGTGGAGCTCATCGTGGTTATTCTTTTTTTTGTGTATTTGTGTGAGTTTTGTGCGGGACAGTCTATTTAATTGTAGTAACGAGTACAAAGAGTGTATTTTGACAAAATACAACACAGGAATGAACTATGTAACTCGATAAATGGAGCATTTTATAGATAACGTAATTGCAGTTTTGGGGGAAAAGTGGAATTTGTTTAGAGAACTTCGAGTTATACAGGCTATAATCTATGCGATATTGCATGTTTCTTAGCAAGAGGCCGTAAGATTCTTTGGTAATCATTGTAACGTAAATCGAGCACATAGTTAAATTATTGTGTTTTTGGAACACATATTTTGTGAGGTATTTCTGTGATCTGGTGCAATTTGGTGGAGTACAAGTGTCTAACCAAGGTATGTGGTTTCATGGATGTTTATTCTGCGCGGGGTATTACATTGGGTCATTTACCTGTCGGCTGCAATGCGACGAAGAGTACTCTCTAGGGAGAGGAGGCTGTCATTATTTTTCGGTCCTGAATTGCACGGTGCAATTTCTGGGGACAAATCTGCGATACGATGATATGTATTTTCATTTCAGGATGTGTTATGATGTTTCTGCAGTTCTCAAAAGCTAAGGAGCTCTGAGACAATTTGGTAAGACCTGCCTGGTTTGTGACACGGATGATGAGGGCTGTTCAAAGTTCACTAGCTAGCTCAGATCCCAGATAGCAATAGTCAGGCAATATTGGCCGAGAAGTGTGCTCAGAAGATAAGAATCAGCTTTGGAGATTGTATAATTGTAAGTGAATTAGATTATTAAATTTTGGGAGTTCTCCATGTCAGATATTCAGTTCAGGAATATGTTGTTATTTGCGTTTTCATTTTCATGTTAGTTACTGTCTCAAAATAATTGTAGATTTTTTTTGGTGCATATTTTTTGTGCTAATTGTAACCTTATAAGTGTTAGGGAAACAATCGGCTTGCCCAGGTGTTGGTTGCGAGTGGCCACCATTGATTGTTCATTATTTGTGTCTGTAAGACCTAAGATGTTAGGCAGTTTGTCGTTGTGCGTTCGCACTTGAGTAAGACTTCATGCGGAAGTGACCTTGTTTTATAGTTAAATGTTAGCGTAGTCGGTTGGTAATTAATTTCTTGTTAGCCATTGTAAATGAGGTTCCCGGTTCCAAAGTCTGGTGAAAGCGATTACGGATACGCGCCCTGCGACTGGGATCAATGGAAGCGTATCTCATGACTGTGTACTCGTTCTAGGCAAAGTCTTGTCATATTGTCATGCCCATATACACAACAATTAGGAACTTACGGACGAGATCCGTGAATATTTTGTTGGTTTAACAGCATTTTTTTAAGCTGTAATTTTATTCATGTAATTTTGTTTTGATATATGTTCTTTGGTTCATAAAAGGGTGTCATAAGGGATTTTTTTGTCATTTTATGTCTATTTTATCGGTTTATTAAAGTTATTTTCTGTTAATCTTGGGTCATCTTTCCTTGCTAGTTATATTCTTACCTATGTTACCTTGATGTTTATGGAAGCAAAAGTACAAAATACCCAACCTCACGACGATGAACTCTACACCCCCGTTATTACTCTCGTGTAGGCTCCTTTCAAGGGGACAATAGAGAGATATAATTTTTCTGTAGTAGCGTGTGTATTTGTAATTCAGGTTAGGATTAGGTAGGAGGTGGCCGTGGCCTTAAGTAAGGAATCGAACCCATCTCCCCTCAGCTTTGCCTCATGGGGCTGAGTGTACTCCGTTTCTTGGTAGAGCCGGAAAACGAAATCAGACCTGAACTGCCTAACCCTGGTAACCATAATTGATTTCATATGTCTATTTAACGAGTGTATGCTGGTTCGAAACACGTCGCTGACTCTGGTCATCCTGAGTGTCGATTTCCCCGAGATTCTTTCACACACCCTGTCCAGGCAAATTTCAAGTCCCGGGACGCCTTCCCAAATTACTTACAGTTTACAGTTACAGACTTTGCTATAGTTACCACACAAATGCAGTTTATCAGACAACATCCAACATGCACCTTAATACACTGGGCTGATGACAAAGTTGTTCCGAGTCGTTCAAATGAATTTACGGCTATTAAACAATTCGAGAACAAAACAGAACTACCTAGTATATTAAATTGTGCAGACTGAACAAAAAAATTAAATAAATAAAATAAATCGTTGGCAGAAATTGTCCTCATTGGGACTCGAACACACCACGTGGTGGTCAGCAAGCTAACTCCAATCTCTGCGACCAACATTTCGCTGCCTCCTGGAAGCAGTAGAAGATCTCATTTTGCGCATCTCTGATTGAGTAAGTTATTGTTTTTGAAGGGGTGAAACGGAGAGGTCAGGACAATATGCTATTCGTTTTCCATCTCTCATCTTTTAGAATCAATAGGCTTAAAATCTCAACGATCTCTCTTCTTCCGTTCACAATTTTTTGTTTGTTTGTTGTAGTTTTACCCTCCAGGGTTGGCTTTTCCCTCGACCTCAGCGAGGGATCCCACCTCCAGGCCAGTGTCCTGGAGCTTGAAACTTCGGGTGGGGGGAAACAACAGGGAACAAATCTGATGACTTTGGCCGGGTTTGAACCCGCGATCTTGGGCATAGCAGTTCAGCATGCTACCGACTACGCCACCGAAGCCCTTTCCGTTCACAATACGGAAGCATAATATAAATTATTCCTTTTACATACAAGCCCAAGATACTGGGGAAGGAATTTGGGGGATAAGCTATATGAGGCCCGGGTCATTCGACATTTCCTCCTTATGTCATAGTGTTCACTTTCTGAATAAATAAGAGCCCTTCGGTGACCACATTTTTAAGAGATTGATTCTTAAAACTCACAACACCGCTGCTGTTACTTCATGAAGTGACGGACTGGACTTCCCGTAACATAATGTACAAAATGAGTTAGGCTACACTATGTGACGGTCATATTGAGCCATTTTCATGAAACCACGTGGCTTTTCATAAAGTGCCTAGGATTTCCGTGAAATAACGAATTTCACGACATACATACGTACACGTACACACCCAAATATACGGAGCTAAATGAGCATGATGCCTAAGCCCCTCAAATGAAACAACAACGAAATGCAATGGAACATAATGCAGAAGAATTGGTTCTATAATTCCTTAACCTCACAGGAGTTTTACTGTAGTCACCCACAGCATGAGGAGATGAAATAACAACATCTGCTTCGTTGTGCAGTGGCTAGCATTCTTGGCTGTCACCGCGAAGGCCGGGTTTCAATTCCCGGCTCTGCCAAGAAATTTAATTTGGGGTACACTCAGTCTCGTGAAGCAAATCTGAGAAGAGGTGGGTTCGATTCCCACCACAACCATCCTGGAAATAGTTTTCCGTGGTTTCCCCACTTCTACTCCAAGCAAATGCTGGGATGGTACCTACCTTAAGGCCCCGGCTGATTCATATCCAAATCCTACCTCAATTAAAAATACACTCATTAGTACATCACTGCGACACAGGTTATTAGACAAATTCTACACACACCCAATTCAAACCCCATGCTGCTACAAGCCATGAAGGGCCTAGGCCTACCAAGCGACTGCTATAGCCATTTGGCCTGCAGATTATGGGGTGACGCGTGGTCAACGTGTCGGGTCTCCTCGGCCTTCAATCTTGGTCTCCGTGACTGGGGCGCTGCCTCACTCTCAGACAGCTATTCAATTGTCTTCACGAGGCTGAATGCACTCCGTTCCAGCGCTCACGTCAGTTTCTAAAATCCCTGACGGAGCCGGGAATCAAGCCGGGGCCTCCGGCTGCGAGGCAGACATGCTACCCCAACACCACGGAGCCGGAACACACTGAAGTACACGGGGCTAAATGACCACGATGTTGCAAAGCCCCTAAAAGAATCAACAAAACAACGAAATAACAAAAGAGCGGGACTTAAGTTATTCAAGTGCTGGGATCGACATCTTTCGAGAGCCCCTCATTGTCTGCTGTTGATTGTTCCTGTTTGTTAACAACAAAGCGAAATATATACAGTAAATAAAAATAAACGGAAACAAAAGGGACACCAATGTGTCACACCACAGGTCAGCGAGTCATGGTCACAAACACATCACATTGGGTTGGGTTGGTTGAGACTCTACATCCCAACTTTCTCGGTTCGATTCCCAGCTCTAGCAAGATTTAGTTCGGTTCTCAGCGTTGAAATGTGGTACACTTAGCCTCGGGGCGTGATGGTGCCGCGGTCAAGATGCTTACCTCTCACCAAGGCGGACCGTGTTTGTTTCCCGGTCAATGCATGTGAGATTTTCGTAGTCCTGTGATTCGGATTCCACGTAAGAATTAAGGTCCCATGGCTCATGATCTCGAGATTAACCCTTTATAGGGCAAAACTTTTTTTTTTAACTTTTAGGTGCTTCTTACATTTTAATTTATTTTAATTATTAGTCTATACTTATTAATAATGTTATACCGGGTGAGTTAGCCGTGGTCGTTACTGCTGGCAGTCGCTCACATCCGGGAGGCGAGGAGGTTCGAATCCCCCCACCGGCAACCTTGAAGATGGCCTTCTGTGGTTTCCCATCTTCCTTCCAGGCAAATGCCGGGGTTGGTCCCTAACTATAGACCACAGCCGCTACTTTCCAACTCCTCGTTCTTACATTCCAACTTTCCTCCCCAACGGTAATTGTAGCTCACCCATTGGGTGTCCGTCTCGAAGCAGCTACAAAACTGGCGAGCCAAACATGTCCTCGGACACTCCCGGCACTAACAGCCATACGCTAAAAAATGTTATTTTTGTTTCTCTCATTTTAATGTTGATGTATTTATCTTTAATTTTCAAGTTATGGTATTACAAGTTAGATTTAATTTTCATATATATATATAGAATTATTTAATTAACTAATATCAAATTGATTTTTTCAATTATATTAATATTTTTGATAGTTATGGTTATTATTTAAATTTTTATATTTCTTTTATTATTAGGGGCCGATAACCTCGCTGTTAGGCCCCTTTAAACAACAATTATCATCATCATCATCATTCTTTTATTATTGTAATTTTATTTTTATAATTTTCATTTCTAGTTTTATATTTCATTTTTACACTTTACATATTAATGCATTTAGTTTTAAATTGTTTAAAATGATATCCAACACATTACGTCAAGTAGATACGTAGGCCTATATAATATTTCATTTTTAGAAAATACTAGCATTTCGGCAGGAAAATTCTCCGAAATTTGGCTGAAAGATTCAACTATCAGCATCTTTGAAAGCATTAACTGTCCTTATGTCAAGTGGTTAATAAAGAGACTACTATCCCATAAGGGGTTAAAGGGTCACGTAAAACTAGTATAGGACTCCTTTCTTTTGAACTCAGCCTCGTAAGGCAAACCTGAGAAGAGATGGGCTCGATTCTCACCTCTGCATTTATAGTAGTGCTTTTCCGTGGGTTCCCACTGCTACTACACGCAAATGTCGGGATGGTTCCAATATAAGGCCATGGCTATCTCCTTCCAAGTCCTAATTTCTATCACAATACACACACTACCACAGCCTTCACAATGACACAGGTTGTTGGAGACATTCCATACACACCCAAATACATGGGGTACATGCCCAATGTCGCAAGGAGTCAACAACAACTACTCTGTTGCTTGACACGTGAACAGCGTGGACTTGTGGGGTCTATCTCACTGACTTGCGGAGCTACGCGCGTTGACGCACAAGACCGTGGGCCAGGCTGTCTCCGAATTCTGAAAACGGATGGGTTTCATCCCACCGCCAGGCAACCTTGAAATGCTATTCCATGTTTCCTTCCAACTCTTACAGTAGCTCATTTGCTTTCCTCATGAAATCCTCTTGCGTCAGGAAGGGCATCTGACCGTAAAAACATTCACCACATGGAAACCGATTTTACCTCAACTCCGACCCCGTAAGGGTAGAAACGAGAAAATGAGGTGTAGAAATACAAGCTGGTGACTTAAATAACGGACTGCACAGAAACCTGTTTAAATCGATCCGTGTTGTGAAATCTTCCTTGGTATATACAGTACCTCATTCACATAAGTTACTGTGTATACAGTATCTCTATACAGGATGTAGTCTATCTGTGATGTTACAAACTTTCAGGGATGATGGAGGAAGGCAAATAGATCAATGTGAGATAAGCAACCCTAGTATGGAAACGATCATTTAATACCGTTTACCTGCACACGTGGGAGGAGTTTACGGGTGCTTACACATGCCAACTCCATGTCGTTGGCTTCCAGCACGTTAAAGAACGCCTGAGGGACAAAATTCCGCCACCCTGGCGTCTTATAAGAACTAGAATTGAGGATGGACGTCAAACAACTGCGATTATTAATAACTGCGACTCGATCGTTTCCGAACTATGGGTCCTTATCTCGAATGGATCCATTTGCCTTCCTCTATCATCCCTGAAAGTTTGTAACATCATCATGGATACACCCTGTATACTGTGTAAAAATGAATGTTTCATTCATTCATTCATTCATTCATTCATGCATTCATACATTTGCAATTAGGGGTGTGTCCTCCTTCCCAGCAAATACGTGCGCAGATTTGTATAGGTATTATAACTTACATACATTTGGAGAATCATCAACGAAATATAAATGTCGCTGACTGGAAATTATTATTGAAGAAGTTTTGATACCCACTGAAGGCAGTACATATACTGCTTAATCTTTAATTGACAGGTATTGTTGAATTTCATTCCATTCAGAATAAATGTAATAACACTGAGAAGTGTTATTATGTATCTAAATTTGGAAGTAAATTATATCTTACTACTATCATTGTACACTGATCATTGGAAGTATCTGGTTCTACATTGAAGGGACGAGGACATTCAGTTTCCTGTTTAAAGATGCCCGTTTTACTGTCAGAATACCTGGAGCTTAACCAGTTATGCATTTAATAAAGTCAAACAGTGAGATTTAAAACTTACGTGGCATAGTGCTGAATGTATTCGCAATGGTAAATGTTTTGCATGAAATTCACATACCATATTTGAAATCAGGGACTATTCACCTTCTGACTGCTCCATCCAGCCAGCTTAATCCGTGGATCAAACGCATTCCTAAACCAAACGAAAAGGATTTAGTTTGTCGCTTATTCGAACTTTTTCCTAAAGTGATCCTTTCACTCCAAACGTTGGGGAGGAATCTGGAGAGCAAACATGTGGAATGTTCAGTGAAAGAAGCCTTTGAAAGAGCTACTCAATTCGGAGCTTCATCTCTTTGAAGTACAAGGAAGAATCATGCTCCAATGCCAGTAACTTCGCGAGTCCTCTCACTGGATGAAGCCAACGTAGTAAACAAGCCACTGAGATTCAGTACATTCTCAAAGAACACTACGTGTCCGCGTGACTGATGCTAAATCGCCAGATGTCAGTGGAATACATGACAAACAGAGACATTGGGGACAAGAATTCATTGCGTGCTGTGTTACTAGCAGTGGATGGGAGAGGGAGGGTCATCACCTCTCACTGTGGTTAGACAGCGTCAATGACACATCGTGAAGGGCACATGACTAAAATGTGAACAGCTACTGGGAGTATGTGAGAATTACAATAGTAGGCAGGAACTGTCTTGGGGGACGACACTACTGTAGTAATGGTCAAGAGCCACAGGATAGTTCTTTATACTTTATATTGCTACCGCGAGAATGAAAACTTTAAGCAATGAATAATGATAGTGTATCACTTTTATTAATACTTGCCACGGTGGGTGAGTGGTCAACGTGTCGGTCTACTAACCCCAAGCTTGCAGGTTCGCTCCTGGCCGTGGTAAGTGATTTTTGAAAGGCGGCAAAAATTACGACACCATGTCATACGATGTTGGTATGTCAAAGAACCCATTTGAATTCAGGAGGCCGTGTTCATAATGGCAAAATTAATCTCGGGAGCTTCCGCCAACAAAAAGTTCTTCATTTATCTACTAGAAAGCGCTATAATGTTCAAGGAGCTTAGATATCTTCCCTCCTCGACTTTCATAGAGCTTCAAGGAATAACGAAATTCGACATGCAAGCTACCCTTTGGGTGTCAAATAACAAAGCTTGCACCCGGCACCTGAGGTCATACGATATTATTATTATTATTGCTTTTATTAATGAATGAAAGCACGAATGAATTAATGAATTAATTAGTGAATTAAAATTAATTCCAGCAGCTTAGTTTATAGTGATAAGTCATACTACATCACTGCATGGGGAGGCTGGTGCATCCTTCGCACTACTCCTATTCCTCATATTCCCCACGTTCAAGTTTCCTATTCATGAATTTCTATAATTTCAAAACCAAGAATAATCCACATACCACAAACTACCTCATCACCTTAACATAGGTATGGTCAACTAAATTTCTGGGCGGGCCGAATGGCAGATTCCTGAACGAACCGTGCCCCTAACCCTGGGGGCGCCCCCTTCTTCAATAACCAACCAACCTCTCACACGACTATTCGACAGTACAAACAATAACCTGACACACATTACAAAATAAATTGAGAAAGGTGAACACTATTCTGCAACTTTTATGTCTGGAGATAGATTAGACACAGCCACCCCAGAATGGAATGGACCTGTTCATCACTGATACGTGAACGTAATTTTCATTTTTAAAACCATCAATTTAAAAAATGATCGTTCTCAAATTCAAGTATTCACAAACGCACACAAGTATTTTCAGAAAGATGGAAAATTTTCATTACTAAGCACCCTGTAAAAGTCAATAAGATTTCCCTCCGCGAACTTGTCTCTTAATTGGGAATAGCACTGAGGTTCAATGAATTCACCTGCCGTTGCACAGGTGCATCACCGACGTCAACTGCTAATGGATTTTCGAAGAAATGAATTTTCTTCGCACTCACCGATAGGTCCTTAAATCGGTTTTGTAATTCATTCTTCAATAAGGCAATCAACTTAATAAATTGATCATATGGCACTGAACTGTTTGAGTTGACTTTTTGAAGCTCAGTACAACATGAAAGTGTGGGAATATGCCATTCTGCAATTGCTGTCAAAACAATTTCATTTTATTTTGGAACGCTAACACATAACTATACACTTCATTTAAAAGCACGCCTTTCTCTTGTAATCCCTTATACAAAATATTTAAATGTTGCGTTAAATCTGTGAGCATTGCTAAATCCCACATCCAGTTTTCGTCCCCAAACTCTGCTACTTCTTTCTGTGTCATGTTCATAAATGTGCTTATTTCTTCACGAAGATGAAAGAAGTGTTTCAAAACATTACCTCGACTAAACCAGCGTTCCTCGCTTGATAAATTACATCAATGTAATGACAATCAATGCCACCCATAAATGACGAACTATTGAGGATCGAGTCCATGTGATCGAATATAGTTAATTGTAGATGTCACTGTGTTCATCACATGTAGTAAAGTTAATACTTTCCTCATAAAACTGTATGATGAATAATGCGGTGTAATTCAAGAGGCATATCAGTATTTCTGTTAGTAAATTAATTTCTTATTTTTCCAATGAATCCAGTTTTTGAACCACTCATATTCCTTGCTCAATCTGTTGTTATATCTGTAAATAAATTCCATCCTAAATCGAGATCCTTCAATGTTTCACTCAGTTGGAGAAACAAATCTTTGCCTGTAGTAGTTCCATGGATGCTTCTTAAAGATGCCAGCTACTCAGTTATTTCACGAGATTTGTCAATGCCATTCATAAAAATTAAAAGTTGTGCGTATGACGGGCGTCACTACTTTGATCTAAAGCCAACGAAGATCACTCAAATGATTTTGATTTTTCGCGCAGTTGAGAGCACAAATTAGCCCCGACTTCTTCTCGTCATTGTGCTCTGCGATACGCTGACCGAATTTAAAAGTTGTTTCTTTTCAGGACACATTTCTTCTATTACAGAAAGTATAGAGTTCTTCACAAACTCCTCATCAGAAATTGGTTTCTCTTTCGCGGCTAATAAATATGCAGCTCTATAACTAGCGTGGTCTGTAGCTGAAGGGTCCAGGGGAAGAAGAGGGAATGTCAATTAATGTAAAATATTCAGGAAACCAGTCTTATAGTTTCATTACTTATATGTATATATATGTACGCGTCAACCTGAAACATTCCCCCTTCTTTCCGTGGGCCCTTCAGCTGTATTTCCCTCGATCTGTTTCATGAACATTTGGTTTATAGTGGTGACACCTTTAATTAAATTTCATATCTTTTTCTTCGATAACACTCCTTCTTATTTATTAAACACAGATCTGTGCTTAGAATCATAATGCCGCCTCATGTTGTATTTTATAAATAACGGAAATAATTTCCTTGTATATCAGACACATTACTTTTTCACGGTTCTCAATACAAAAATAGTCATTGGTCCATTTTTCTTTAAAAGCACGGCACTCACTGTCCAATTTCCTACGTTTGGAAAGGGATATTTTCGTTCACAAATAAATAATTAAAACGACTTTAAATATCAGTAGTTCATAAGAACGTTTGTTACAGTAATGTATTGAACCACAATGAACCTCCTTAAGTTCATTCCGGGTGTAAAGCTTTCATTTCCTATGGATGTCACAACTGTACCTATATAAACCCCCGTGGAATGAAGCTGGTCTATCACTCTCCGGAGCAGTTTGTAGTTATAATTCCAAGAAACGACTGGAGAACATCTAATCCTTACCTGCTATAAAGGTGGGAACAATTTTGCATCATAGAACTTTCCTACAGCCCAGTACAAAGAACATCACGTCAAGAAGAAAACTAAGAATAATTCAGAGATTTTTCTAATGATTTTATCTCCTTTCTCCGTAAATTACAACAACGTTCTTGTTAACCAGGTTATTTCAGTATCTACGAAAAACATACATTGAAACTTAGGCACATCATGAAAACTCAACCAGAGGGCCACATAGAATCCTTTATGGGTCAAGCCCGGCCCGCGGGCCGTATGTTGAGAACTCCTGCTTAACACATTGATACACAAATATTTTTTATACAATTTTCTTGATATTCGAAACATTATTACTTGGTTGGTTGTGATGTAGGAAATAGGAGCAAAGGATTTTTATTTTGTAGTTACAGAACAAAAACCCGTAGTCATTAGCAATATCAAAATTGCATAACGCAATAATGAGCGAACTTAACTAACTCCCATTTAGCTCTAATGAAAATGAAAATCCACAACCTGCTTCCAGTCTCCGACCGGGTCAGGAATGGAATGAATGAAGCCTCCATCTAGCGGCGAGGATATGAACTGTGCCGGCTGCCGAGGCCTGACGCACTCCTCTGGGGCAATGATTAAATGAATGACAGATGAAATGAAATGATAGTGGAGAGTGTTGCTGGAATGAAATGTTGACAGGGAAAACCGGAGTACCCGGAGAAAAACCTGTCTGCCTCCGTTTTGTCCAGCACAGATCTCACATGGAGTGACCGGGATTTGAACCACGGACTCAGCGGTGAGAGGCCGGCGTGCTGCCGCCTAAGCCACGGAGGCTTTATTTAGCTCTAATGAAATATCAATAAATCCTCGGTGTGGTACATATATTTCATATGACAACCAGCAAAACAGTGCTTGGCGTGGTGGCCAATGTTACATTTCATACAATCAAATATTGTGTACTTTGCCCGTTTGCTCAGTACGGCGGAGAGGTAGCCCAGCCTCATATGCGCCTAAAAGTCCCGGAACAACCGTAGACTACACAACACTCGTCATGCATACGAACTACAGTAAACATAAAGGACGAGATTTTTGCCTCAGGGCATAGCGGGTATGAGTTTGGAAAGTGGGAAGAGCCCTATTTCTGAATACATGCTACCATCAACACAAGATAAATATAAATTAGAACTCCAGTTTTAGATAAAGCGGAAAAATTTAATCAGGATTTATTTAACCTGAAATTATGTATGACACCAAGAAATACAATGAATGCAATTATTCTAGCTAGAAGATCTAGTTTCTAGATTTTGGATCCTATTTTCTATCATAATGTTCCCTATCCTACTCTCATGTAGGGCGCTGGGGTGCGAAGCTTAATTATAAAGAAATGCCTATCTACAGTAAAGGACCATCCTGAAAATGAAACTTCCTAACTGTAGGTCATATCAAATCACTCAGAAAAGTCCTAACAAACGAAAAGAAAGCAACACTAGGTTAGTGGTGAAAGGAAAGAAAAAATAACATCTAAAATACAATAATGACATGATATGCGACAGTGACATTGATTAAGATGTTCTCATAAGAAGGCCGGGACCCAACAAATATAACGAAGTAATGATGTCCGTCACTATCAACTAACTCCTAACAACTAAACCCTGCGCTATCCTATAATGCGGTGTAACAACAATATATGCACTATACAGCTTGGAAGGTTACTCATGCACGAAAATACAACAGATAGGCTAATAGACCTTGCTTAGTAGATTACGATGTTGAAAATTTCATGTACCGTTAGGTAGTGTAACGTGATTTTCGAGGGGTTTTATGCCACTGGCATAAGTCAGTAGGAAGCCATTCTATATTTATTTACGCGGCAAATTGTTCAGCCAAGAGAATTTTTCAGGTTAATTTATTATTATTATTATTAATTTATTATTATTATTATTATTAAGATATTTTTCGGAGCATTTTATAAAAATTATAAGCATACAGATAGGTTTTCTATGTCTTAGAAAACGCTATCAAGCAAATTATTACGAACGACAATATCATAGAAAATCATGTGATTATGGAATTTTACGAAGTTTCGTCAGTTAGGATATTATGAGAGACATGACTCACTGGAAATTCAGATACGGGCTGATTCTTGTCAAGAAGTATTACGCAAGCTTGGGTCGCAGCGTCAAGAAAAGGCGGATAGTTGGAACGGAAATCGACTTCATCATCCGCGCGCCGTGTGTAATGAGCCAGAGAAGGGGAAGTAGAGCGCGGGGAGCAGCCAATCAGTGGACACCACGTAAGCTGGAAGTCGGTACCGAGGTGGGGAGCCGAGAGGGGCATATATCGTTCGGTGCGCCGTGGAACGAGGACTATCTGTGTAGAACTTGCCGAGTATGTTTGCACGCGGGAGTCGCTCCGATGTTCCGTGGAGTGGAGGACATTCTGTGAAAGACTTGACTAGTTCGGTTGCAAGTGTGTGTCGCTCCGATGTTCCGTGGAGTGGAGAACTATCTGTTCCAGTTTGGTTGTACGAGGGTATGGCTCCGAGGTTAGGACCATAGAGTCACCAAATCTATAAGTATATCATCAAATATCGACGGAGATGACGACGTCCAGGAGACTGTGGGAAGCACACAGCATCATCCAGTACGAGGGAAATGCTTTGGCAATTTCCAGTGGTAAGCGCGAATTACGCAGAAATACGCAATCTCTCATTTCTCTTTGTTTTATATTTCATATTTCAGAAACTTCATAGCTTGGAAATAAGAGTAAAATCAATAATTTATCAGACTCCGTTTTCACGTAATTTTCTATCGGTAATATTAAAATCGCAACGCTCCAATTTAAATTTTAAACTTATTATCATTATTAATTTTGCTATACTTGTTTTATATAATAAATTCAATTCTTTTACAATGCAATCTTTGCTTTCAGTAGGTAGCATTAGATATTGACCAATTCCTTCTCCTGATACAATTGTTTGTTGGGTTAATGATCAAATCATACCACGATCTGAGTGAATAGATTCTTGAAGGTGTTCTACCAGAGCTAGACGTTGTTAAATACAAATTTAGATTTCAGCATTGCGTTGAGGTCTTGGCGCCCATTAAAACAACATAGCTTAGGCAAAGGTAAACAGTTACATTCATCAGCCAACAGTTAGGGGCAGCCAAACCGTTACACTTGTCGCTCAACGTGTGGGCTAGCAAAACGTTACACTTGTCGCTACCAACATGGGACGCTAATTAACGATAGAGTAGGATTACCACATGTTAGCAGTGATGTACCGCAGTAATGGCTAACAATACGATACGGATAATTGTTCATAGGCTATTCATAGGTAGCCTCTTAAGTAAATGAAAAAATGATAACCCTGTACTGTCACGCATGTCGTCGTAGAGTAAAAATGAAAACGTAACGTCCAGTGCTGGAGGACGTCTGGCAACACAACAGAGTGGCACGTGGCAGCCCAAGGAAGCAAGCAAGCAAGCAAGCCCTGTCGTTATTACAGAGGTGACCAAACAGCACGCCGGGCGTGTTGGCACGCTGGCTTCACGCCGGCGTGCTTCTGGCGCGTACGGCCTTGCAGCGATAGTGGAGAAAGACTCTCTCGTTCGCTTTCCCGTCTCACTCCCTCGTACTGCCTTCAGCCCTTTACTGTGTCGAATGGTGTCTCTTATCTTGCTAGCTGTAGTGTCACGTTACATTATTTGATCGCGGCGATATGTAGCGTAACGTTTGACTATGGCTCTTTGTATTTATTCTAGCAGATTTCAAGAATTTGCGAAACTTTGATCTGCTGTTTATTTGTTTGTCAAGCCATTTGCAATGTAGCACTCGACTTAAGGATATTATTAACCGTGTGAAAAATCTGCCTGATTTATATTCAAAATATCCGCCTCGTTGCGTAGTGGCTAGCACTCTTGGGTGTCCCCGTGGAGGCCCGGGGTCGATTCCTGGCTCTGCCAAGAAATTTAATTCTGGTCTGAGGGCTGGAACGGGGTATGTTCAGCCTCGTGCGGCAAAAGTGAGAAGAGGTGGGTTCGATTCCCACCTCGGCCATTTTGGAAATAGTTTTTCCGTGGTTTCCGCACTTCTATTCCAGGCGAATGCTGGGATGGTTCTAACTTAAGGCCACGACCGCCCCCTTCCCAATCCTTATTTGAATTACAAGTACACACACTAATACAGCCATCAGAATAACATAGGTTATCATACAAATTTCACACACACACACTCAAGTACACGGGACTACGTCATGACCACGGTGTCGCAAAGCCCCTAAATTAATCAATGACAACATCTATCCAAAATTACTACAAGAAGAATATCCGAAGTTGCACAGGCTGGCCGCACAAGTGTTATCAATGTTTCGGGCAACGTACGTCTGCGAAACTTTTTTATCTGCATTGAAACTTACAAAATCACTGCATCTGACAATAACGTACGAAACAGCCTCCGGTTGATTGTATAGCAAGCAATCGTATCGAACGATGTGCATACCGGTATTGTAAATATGAAAACAAATTGAAAATAAGGAAAATAAAAATGTGACCGAAATTACAATGTCTTAAATGACTCCCATGATACCTTATCAATATTTCTGACTGTTTTAATGCTAAGCATGTAATCCTCAAGTACCAGTACGCGGAGAAACGCGTGAAACACAATATACTGTACATGTGTTGGACAACTAACGCATTGGACGAACAATTTGTTTGTTTACAATACGTCCGGTGCGAAGGCGATCCCAACTTGACACGGTCCGACGCGCCGGCATCAGGACAGGCAGCCCAGCCAAGAGAGGCAGAAGCCAGCCTGCCAGCGTTCGACACAGAATAGCTGGCACGCCGAGCGTGAAAACATCCCTGCATTAGTAGGTGGAGAGGGGAAGCAGTGACGTAATGTTTACATCCCCGCGGGAGCTAGCGAATACCAACACACATGCCAATTAATAGCCATGGTACATGCGAGGGCAAATTTGGATATGATTCTCGTTTTTGGCGAAGTAGTACACAGTGCTACTCTTCAAGCCGAGGTTTACGCGGAAGGATTTCCACAACCAAGGACTTCATGTCGGCGTACTATTACTGCAGCAGTACAGAGAATAGCTAATACAGGAACTATCATGCCCATCCGTGAAGGTGGTTGCCCTTAGACGTGCTTTACGTGAAAAAGACTAGATATTAGAACTTCTTGAAGTGGATCCAAGCAGAAGCAGTCACCAAGTCGTGGTATGAATGTCCCATTGAACTGTCCTAGGAACATTACGAGAGGACATGCAATATCCAAACCACTTACAGCGGGTTCAGCATCTATCGGAGAGGGATTATGCAGCACGTGGACAGACACAAGGACTACGAAGCGGGACTCCAGCGGGATCTCCATGGCACTACCGAGCTGTGAACAGGTGAGTTAGCCGTGGTCGTTACGGCGTGGCTGCAGACAGGCGCTCACATCCGGGAGGCGAGGAGGTTCGAATCTCCCCGCCGGCAACCTTGAAGATGGTCTTCTGTGGTTTGCCATCTTCCTTCCAGGCAAATGCCGGGGTTAGTCCCTAACTATAGGCCACAGCCGCTACCTTCCAATTCCTGGTCCTGACATACACACTTTCTTCCCCAGACAACACTCCACACGCGACGGTACTTGTAGCTCACCCAATGGGTGTCCGCATAGAAGCAGCTACAACCTCTGGCGAGCCGAACATGTCCTGGGACACTCCCGGCACCAGACGCCATAGCTAAAAAAACACCGAGCTGTGAACTGTGGACTTGGCAGCCTCGTGCGTGAGAGCTGTATTAATGATTGGGCGCATTAGTCATAATAAATATAGTAATTAGTATCGCACGCTACTAGTTATGCTCTGATTTAATAAAGTGTACACTGATTCCCGTCACTTTACAAATTGCCTATGCATATAAAAGTGCATACCAATTTTCAGTTTAATAAAAAAATTGCATTTTGTTTGTTGACCAGAAAGAAAACTTACGTTTAAAAATTCCAAACGCAGTCCACCCAACAGAAGACTCATTTTAGGTAACGAATAAATATATTGAGTTCTTTTTGTGTTCTCGCGAAGTTATACGCCACTGTTTCAATTAAAACTTGTTTACTTTTTAGAAAACCAAGAATATGGCACTTATTTCTCAGAAAATGAATAATTTCTCATTTCAACACTAATCAAATACCGCTAAAATTTTGTTGTAGGACTGGTAGAGCATGAATATACATGCTGTATGGAGTTTCCAACACAGTTTGTACCTATTGCAGAAGATATAAACCCCATTCTAATAATAAACAGTCTTAATTTCGGCTGAGTACACTTTAATGAACTCAATTTAAAATATCTTTATAAACACGGCTACTGACGAAGCATAGTTGAAATATTAGAAGCCATTCCCCGCCCAAGCTAATTTGGGCACACTCGTGTTCACCGACTGAAAAGCTTCTAATATTACACCTTGTTTGTGTAAAGAAATATCTTATATTAAAATGACTGGGCTCTTGATGCTTAACTAGGTGTGTTTAAGTTAATTGACGTCTCGTTAAGGCCTGCAGTTCTACATAATAAACTACAAAGAGATTATCTCATCTTACGGAGACGGTCTTGGCTTGGATTACAAAATACAGACCCGCGAGCAGTTCTGATCTTGTTTACGATAACAGACAGCTAAGGGCAGAGTTAATTTAAAATGTGATCAACGTGAAGTATGTTTTGCAAGGCAGCGCCGGAGTCCCCAGGGTAATTTGTTAATCTGGCATAACGTCGTTTAAAGACCTCTAGGGAGCGAACAAAGCTTGTGTTGAGAACTCAGCATTCTAACTCATTCACGGTGCAAGGTATTAGACTTACTTCTTGTAGAATTTTGATCCCTACTTTCTCAGCTCGTACAATAATGTAGAGCATGTTAATGACGACGATATGTGTTGCTTTAAGGGACCTATCCTCTAGGTTATCGGCTAAGCATGGAAGAATTAAACACAATGTCAAACTAAACTCACATCATGGTGTAGTGTCTAGTATGTTTGACTGTCTTTCCAGAAATCCATGTTCGATTCTCGGCTCTGCCAAGATATTTAATTTGGTCTGAGGGTTGAAACGGGATTCACTCAGCCTTGTGCGACAAAGCTGAGGCACCAAACCTACAAGCCTAACCTCAATTTATTTATTTATTTATTTATTTATTTATTTATTTATTTATTTATTTATTTATTTATCTTATGGCTTTTAGTGCCGGGAGTTCCGAGGACATGTTCTGCTCGCCTGAGTAGGTAGCTGTTTCCAGCGGACACCCTCAGGGTGAGCTACAAGTTCCGTTCAATTTCAAGTAGTTCTAACATTCGCCACCAGATATTAATGATACCTAGTGGTGAACGTTGGAACTATGATAGAGCGTTCCAATGAAATCTAACCAAACAATTTAGCTTCACGCAAGTTCAGTCTTTGGAAGGATCTTTTACATGCCATAAATCTATGACATGGGACCGCCGGCTTTACTTCACCTCCGAAGGAAGGCATACTGAACGATCTTTAACGCTCTTAAAAAATCTGACGACTTCGGCCGGGTTTGAACCCGCTATCTTGGGCACAGCAGTTCAGCATGCTGCCAACTACGCCACCGAACCTCAATTATATACACAGACACACTACTACTGACGCCACAATAAAAGACGTCATCAGATAAATTCTCCACATGCCCTCGTACAGGGGGCTGTTGACAACAAGATCTATGCCCCTAAATTAAGCAATAACTCATCTTACGGAGACGGTCTTGGCTTGAATTACATAATTGGGACAAATAATTCGTCACCCTCTTGAAAGGGAACACTCGTCCCTACAGATGTGATCTTTCACCTTGGCATATGCCCATGGCTGGGAAGTAGTGTGTGACAGAGAAATGTATTGAAAAATGAAAATCCACAGCCTGCTTCCAGTCTCCGACCGGGTCAGGAATGGAATGAATGAAGCCCCCATCTAGCGGCGAGGATATGGACTGTGCCGGCTGCCGAGGCCTGACGCACTCCTCTGGGGCAATGATTAAATGAATGACAGATGAAATGAAATGATAGTGGAGAGTGTTGCTGGAATGAAATTTTTACACGGAAAACCGGAGTACCCGGAGAAAAACCTGTCTGCCTCCGTTTTGTCCAGCACAGATCTCACATGGAGTGACCGGGATTTGAACCACTGACCCAGTGGTGAGAGGCCGGCGTGCTGCCGTCTAAGCCACGGAGGCTTTCTACAGAGAAATGTATTGATTGATTTAGTTTCCACGGCTATTACCCTTTCACGAATTGATTGCCAGCGGCCGAGATGGGAACCATTCTCTGTTTGCTTGTGTCACACGTCACTCTGCTTCGTTGACAGGCACAGTTGCGCGAGTAGGATATGACTCAGCTCCAGTAGCTTCAGTCATCGTTTAACTGTCCTTGGTGGCATGAGCTCGCGTGACGCTTATCTGCGCTTCTAAGACAGGCAGCGCGCGCAATGCTGCTTGACTTATGTATAGACTGCACTCTGTCATCACTGTATCCTCCGCCTCACCCCGCGGAGCTCCTGCTACAATATTCAACAAACGCTGGCGCAGCCACGCTTAGCGGCAATCAAATCTTAAATGGGTAATACGCTTATATCTTAAGAGTTCCTTTACCCTACATACGGTAGGACCAGGGCTTATTCTGTATAGTATGCATAGTAACAAATATTGATACAAGAAATAGGAAATAATACAATACATTTCGTTAAAATTAAGATCACATCTTATCATATCATAAGAGAAGCAACCCGTTTTAGGTTGGTATAATAATAATAATAATAATAATAATAATAAGTATTTACACAAAATTTCAATCTTCTCTTAAACACAACAATATGTTTGGGGAAAGGCTCTAAGAAGACTGAGGCCGGTAATGAGTTCCAATTTTCAATACCACGGTTAATGAAAGAATATTTCCCATAATTTGTACGCTATGGTACGCTATCGTCGGACCTTGACTTTATATGGAAGATCTGCCCTGCTCAGGTTGGTGAGATTTCCCAGACGTTTGCTTAGTTCTCCCCATGCTGGCCGATTAGTGTAAGTGTTAAACATAGCGTATTGTCTGGATTACGTCCTTCTATCTTCCAGAGATTCCCACACTAGTCTTTCTATCATTCGAGTTTCACTACTTCTAGGATTAAAATACAATGCATACAGCATTCACAATATACATAATAATAATAATAATAATAATACTAATAATAGTGGACTGGTGATGTGTAGTGTGATGCGACGAGTCTAGCTGCACATCTTCAATGGACCAAAGAACACTGATAGACTAGAGGTGTGTAGTGTGATGCGACGAGTCTAGCTGCACAGCTTCAATGGACCAAACAACGCAGATAGAGGACTGGAGGTGTGTAGTGTGATGCGACGAGTCGCGATTTTGCTTGTTTTCAAATGGCATACTGTGAACTAACGCGACGGCTCAATGGTGCGCTTTACCCGCAGTGCGTGAAGACTGTAGTGCAGGTCGTAGGTACACTAGTGTCCAAACGTTAAGCATAATCACTAAACGAGGCCATACCGCCTGATATGTATGTCAGACGGATCGCTGAACAAACGGAAGCTGAATCACACACCATATGTCACACAACTTGTCCAAAGAAACAGTGTCAGAAAGGTTCTGATAGCTAAGGTACACATTTGACAAAAACTAACGAGACTTGGCAATGTCTTCCGCAACGAACTATGCTGTTAATAGGGTGTATGGTTACCCCTAACGGCCACACATGCTTCGCAGCGATGTGGCATGCTCTCTATCAGATGGTCCAAGAGCTCTTGTGGCAGTTGATCCCATTCCTCCGAAAGGGTAATGCGAAGATCTTGGAGGGTCCTTGGTGGAGGCTGACGGGATGCAATTCGCCTCCCCAATGCATACCAGGCATGTTCTATAGGATTCAGATCAGCAGACCTCGCTGACCAGTTCATGCGATGAATGTCTTCCCCTGCCAGAAAATCATCCACCAGAGCAGCGTGGCACGGTTGGGCATTATCGTCCATTAAGAGGAAGTCTGGACCAACCGCACCTCTGAAGAGTCGAACATGTGGTCTCAATACCTCATCCCTGTATCTCTGAGCGTTCACAGTGTTCCTCGGACCACCCATGAAGATGTGCAGGTCCGTACGCCCATTCAACATGAAGCCACCCCACACCATGACGCCACCACCACCATACTGGTCCCGTTCCACGATGTTCCTGTGGTTGTATTGGCTACCCGGTTCTCTCCAGATTAATGTTCGACGGGAATCGTTCTGCAAATTGAAGCGGGATTCATCTGTGAAGAGCGCATGCCTCCATTAACTCATGGTCCAGTTTCGACGTTGACGGCATCACAGTAAACGGGCCCGTGCTGCAGTGAGCGGGACGCACGCCGCTGGACGTCTGGCAAACACCCCTGCTGTTCTGAGCCTCCAGTACACAGTTTGCCGGAAAACGGCAATCCCTGAGGCGGCTGCAAGCTCCGCCGACAACTGTATTGCAGGTACACTCCGATTTTGTCGGATGGTTAAGGCCAGATATCGGTCCTGCTGTGGGGTGGTTACTCTTGGTCGACCTAGTACTGGCCTACGACTAACATCTCTTGTGTCTCGAAATCGTCTCCAAGGCTTGGAAATTACACTTTGTGGCACATTCAAGGATACGGCGACTTCGGCCTGTGTCTGGTCTGCTTCCATGCGGCCGAGTATTTTACCCTGCAAAACGGGGTCCAAATGGCGTCGTTTTGCCATTATGTTGTCACATTTACCACGAGGCTACATTCCGCACACTATAACAGGGCAAATACAACTGTGGGAATATGGGGCGCAGGCACTGGCTGTGTTTACCTTGCGGTTACGCCGCTAGTCAAAGCAGGGAATACTCTATTCCCATACAGAGCGAAAACGTAAGGTTGATAGGTGCATATGTCGTGCGATTTGCGGTCTATTTCCTGTTGCCCTGCTTATTCGTAACTTATGCTTAACTTTTGGACACTAGTGTAGTTCTGTGATGTTTTTTGGGTGTGAATTTCGTGACATGACTTGGGCCCATTTATTCAGGTCACCGTGACCATGGACCATGATGTTTATCGCCACACTCCATGACCAAGTGTTGCTTTTTATTGAGCATATTCATAAAGAATATGGTGTGGACAATATCATTTTCCAAGATTACAACAGTCTTATTGACAGGGTGAACAGATACGTGGCTGATATAACAAACTCTCTAGCATCTCGACTGGCCTACTACGTCACCGGATTTATATCGCATGCAAAATTTGAAACAGAGTGTATAATGCAGAATTCAGCAATGTAGTGCCTCTAAGGGAACTCATAATATTGCTGTTGTTTCATTTTAGGGACTTGGTCATGGTTGTTATTTAGCCCCTTGTACATGGGTGTGTGTGTGTATAGAATTTGTCTGATAACCTGTATTATTGTGGTGTCTGTATTAGTGTGGGTATTTGTAATTTATGTGAAGTTTGAGGAGGAGACAGCATGGGCCTTAAATTAGGAATCTATGTTGGTTGTACGTGTGGAAAATAGGCCTCTATTTTAGAGAGTTAACGTCACAATTGACGGACATGCACACAAAATTATGGTAGGAATGTTCAGTGACCATAGTTGTGTGGTAGTTTCAAAATGTTATTAATGTTTGATGGTCCGTAAACTGCTCCGTAGGAGTAGAGATGGATGACTCTTCGTATGTTTATCAATATAAGTTGGAGCTCCTTGGGAGACAGTGCAAGCAGTGCCACGTTATTTATTGGATTCCCCGAAGATCTAATTTTTCTGCTCAATTCACGAGTGTTCCTTAATTACCTATTATTTAATGTAGGCTAGGTATATTTGATTAAATCTTCTGTTTCTTAATAAATGCGTAGGTTCCAGGCATTACTTCCGTCATCGGTCATTACTTAGGCCTATGTAATCTTACCTCTAGTTACCCCCAACCCAGTCTGCCTATTTGAATTGTTGATAGTCATTGAGAAGCGAACGCTGACTGGGAATTGAAGTCGCCTGAATTAGAAAGGTTAATCATTAGGTATAGCTGGAATACGGGGAAAAAAGACTGATTCCCTCTTTTCACTACCCGTGAGAATATCTGTCTGAACAACAAAATGGTGCAAGTGTAATACAATAATACTTTGCACTGTCATAGTTACTGCTTGTCCTACTGTACATAGGAATTGTATATAACCACTCGTCCATTTTCAGAATAATCTTCGTAGTTACCTTACTTGGGATTAAGAATCGTTCGGTCTTAACTAATTGCTGGAAAACGTCGAAGAAAAAATCTTCGATAACTTTTCTTTCGTATTACAAAATATAACTGACCGCTTTACAATAACATCGAAAAGATATGAAAGGAACCCTACTGGCTACTCTACTCCCTAGAATTATGGAGAACAGCCGAGGTCGATTTGCTAGAATTTTATTTTCGTATTGTTGTAAACCTGGTTGAAGTTGAAAATATTGTTTTCTTTATTCCCATCAAAGCAAAGAAAGTTGAATGTACTACGTTTCTCAACAAAACGGATTAACTTCAACGATCAGCTACATCATATTATTTTAAGTACTGCGTGGCTTCCTTTCAATATTGGTTCTCCCAAATCAACAACTAAGAAATGTCTAGAAGCCAGAAATTAAAGTTGCCCTAAGGGAAACAAAACCTGAGAATAGTTCCCCTTTATGATCACATCAGGGAGTTGTTCTCTCTTCAAAATATACCACCGATCATTACACAGTAACTGAAATCTTCGTCTTAACACTACTACTGTTACGTCTTGCGTATATAAATGTAGTAAAATTCCAACATAACTGAAAAGCTGATGCAAACGCACAAATTCACCTTGAAAACAAATAAAGTCAAAAATCAGGTCGACGCTGCCAATATCAATCGTATCATTGTTGAAGATTAAAAGTTAAAAGATAAAAGAACATAAAAACAAAGGAATTTATGCTTTAGATCTCTGAACATGGCATATAAATCCAAACTCTCACATGCAAAAGATCGCACACAGAGATTAAAAATTGACTCAAAATAACATCACGAATTTCGTCCAGGAAAGTCAATATAAAATTAATTCCAGTCACACAAGTTATGAGACTAATTGCACACCCACCCAAGTGCAAAGACTGTAAATCAATCAAAAACAACAAAATTACAACAAATTATTTATCACAAAGACGAAGCATAACATCCATTTATTTCACTTCGTATGAAGAAATAAAACTAAAAAGGAAACGACTAAAATCCAAAGTTATAAATATATTACTTATTATGCGTCGAATGATAAAATAACTTGATGCATAAAAGTTCAAACATGTTGTTGCCTACAAATTTTGTTAACACTAACATTAACGGAGATATTTGAAATTTCATTTATCAATATTCACCCCCTCCCCATGAGCCACTTATGTTAAATAATGTGTAACCAAGTTCTATTTCCGGGTTTCCATTAACTTACATACCCTGCAATTTTCTTCAGTAGGCTAACACATAACAAAGAGATAAAAGACAAACAGGCAAACAGACCGACAAACCAACAAACAGACAAAGGGTATATTTTTAATTATTCACCTCATGTGGGATAAATACAAAGTTTTAGTCAAAAATCCCCATTGTTCAGACTGAAAGCTTACTTTATTCACTGTCCAACGGTATGCGTGACGTAGGGGTTGGTGCTGTTACCCTTGTGTTCCTTCTTTACGGAGTGAGTAATTCTATACACATAAGTATAAAAATGAAAGTAATGGAGAGAATTAAATACGTATTTAAAAGCAGCAAATTAAACTCTTCATTGAGCATACGTTATAAGCCTCCGTGGCTTAGGCGGCAGCACGCCGGCCTCTCACCGCTGGGTCCGTGGTTCAAATCCCGGTCACTCCATGTGAGATCTGTGCTGGACAAAACGGAGGCAGACAGGTTTTTCTCCGGGTACTCCGGTTTTCCCTGTCAACATTTCATTCCAGCAACACTCTCCACTATCATTTCATTTCATCTGTCATTCATTTAATCATTGCCCCAGAGGAGTGCGTCAGGCCTCGGCAGTCGGCACAGTCCATATCCTCGCCGCTAGATGGGGGCTTCATTCATTCCATTCCTGACCCGGTCGGAGACTGGAAGCAGGCTGTGGATTTTTTTTCATTGAGCATACGTTACTTGCTCTGGCGAAATGTTGTAGGGTCGTGGAGAGTGGGACGGGCTCTAGGACTAGGACTTGCCGGCCACTCCATCGCACGACATACTGAACGTATCAAGTTTGCATTGATATTTTAAGCACGTTCGCCCTAAAAAAACTTCGTTATTTTGATTTTTGATTTTGTACATTTTAACGCTTTTAATGTAAATTTCAAAAGTTGTATCTGACTCCCATCACAAGAGCAAGTGAAACGCCTTTACAATCGTACAAAGTAGAAGACGGGTTTTGCATAGGTTATCTAGAAATTTTTCTCCCTATAACAGCTTGAAAACTTTCGTATTTCTCTGGCAGTGAAGATACAATATTTATAGTTATTCACAGAATTGATGCTATGTTTTGTAACCTGTTCACTGGGTCCAGTTACAATGAATGTAATGCTACCAGTTTTTATTTTATTTTTTTAAATTGAGTGAATTAGTCTACTTGGCGCTTCCATCACCACAGGCCCAGGGTTACAGCCCCACTTGCTCCTCTCTCTCCTATGTGATGCATTTCCAATCTCAAACAGCTGAAATGGGAAGTGAACTGTAAGCAAGCCGAGGGAGGCTACACTGGAGTGAGTGTCCTTAACATTCCTCTGCCAGTGAAGAGTCTGGGTCAGCAGGTCGGCTTCCAGCGTCTGGGCGACCTTCACTGACCACAACACTCAGACAGCATTCCTCAACTCCAGCAGCGTTTATCCAACTAAATTAAAGGCTAAAAGGGATGATCATCGATATCTGACCAAAGAAAATGCGGAAGCGAGGAGAGCAAGGCCTGTTTTGACATCTCCTGCACATGTGACGTATTTCTCTGGGAGTTGGATATAGTATTCTGTTGTGGTTGTCGTCGATTTGTATTAGGGTCTTGGGACGTCTTTGGTCATCAACCCTCTTTTACTTGGGTTTGTGTTGAATTTGTCTGATAACCTATGTTCGTGTAGTAACTGTAGAAGTGTGTGTGGCAGTGGATTGGGTTAGGCGCCCCGGGATTTTCAATATGGCACTATCCCGGCATTTGCCTGTAAGGAGTATGGAATAAATCCGGGAAAAGCCACACTCAACATAGTCACCTTCAGTACAGGGATTCTAACCTCCAATCTCTTGACATTCTACAGCTTTCCATCATAGTTATACCACGGGGTGATAAAGCATTTTTGTCCAGTAATCAACACATTCTGTTCTTACATTCACTAGGAAGTGCTGTCAATGAGGCATTGTTCGCCATTTCACAGACAATAACAATGTTTGTTGTTGTTCATTCTGTTAGGGGCTTAGTGGCATCGTGGTCATGTAGCTCCGTATACTTGGGTGTGTGTAGAATTTGTCTGGTAACCCGTGTCACTGTCACGTCTGTACTAATTTGTGTATTTGTAATTGAGGTATGATTTTGGGTAGGAAGTGGCCGTAGCTTTAAGTTAGGTACAATCCCGTCATTTGCCTGGAGTAGTAGTGGGAAACCACGGAAAACCACTTCCAGGATGGCTCATGTAGGAATTGAACCTGTCTCTCCTTAGTGTTGCCTCACGAGGCTGAGTGTACCCCATTCTAGCCCTCAGACCAGAATTAAATTTCTTGGCAGAACTGGGAATTGAATCCGGGCCTCCGCGGTGACAGCTAAGAATGCTAGCCACTACGAAACGAGGAATATCAGTATTAGCACGCAGCTGAGTGTACTGGATGACTATTTTAGTTAGAGCTACCTTTGAAGGTTTCCGTCTACTAACAATCACGCTCCACTTACCCCACAGTGCAGTGCATTCTAGTAATTGTGATGTATCAGATTATATGATTTGTTTTCATTATATAATGCAGTGATTCTTGAGATGGCATTAAAGAAGGTTAGGTGGTAGTCATCCATGAACAACTTTCTTATTCTGGATGCCACAGTAATTATTCATATCATGTACTTGAATTTTGTATAAAAAGTATCTTAGATTTCTTGTTTACAATCCAAATACACTCATGAACTACGGTACACACACAAAGATTCAAACAATATTTGCAATATAATTTCTTACGAAGATACTGTTCAATTCATCTCCTCTGTTCATTTCATTTTCCAGTGAGTGTTAATGGTGATACAGTACATGTTGTTAAGTTGATTTTCATCACAACGCCAGAAAGATCCAATACGGAGCGATTTTCTAACAAATCATTAATGCACGCAGCACCCTATTCATTGCCTGCACGCTTATCTAACATAATTCCAATGAATTATTTATGGGGTTATTTGAAAGAACTTGCCCATTTAGAATCCATTTCTACCACACATACGTTATACCTCGTCACTGATGTACTGTACAGTGGATACGGAAGACTACATTAGCTTATTACCGCGTGATGGGTATTGTGGAAGTTACATTTTAAATCTAATATTTTGCTGTTTTAATTGGTATTCTTTTCGGTATTGAGTTCCCACCTTATTTGAATCACTGGATGCTCCTATGTAATGTTTCTGAAAAGAAGTCCAGTTTCTGTAATAATACACTCATGAATGCTACGAAGATTCAGGCATTGACACAATGGGTGGAAGTTCTGGAATAGCGATTCAGTAACATAATACAAGTACTTAAAACGAGTTATTTTGATACATGTCAGAGCATATTTGTGTTTAACAAATGCCTGCCCCGGGTAGGGGTAACACGCTTGTCTCTCACCTAGGCGACCGCCTGGGTTCAGTTTCTGCCTCCATCAGAGATTTGTGTTCTAACACGAAGGATGGAACGCGATATAATCAGCTCCATGAGAGCAATTGAGTACTGTAGTTGCTGGATATGATAAGTAGCGCACCGTGGCCAAGAACAATGTAGCTGCGGGTGTCGTCAGTTTGGCCACAAATATAATCCGCAGGTTTTGAACTGAGCGGCAGTGGTCCTTGGTTAAGTACGGTCCTCTAAGGCCAAATCTAGGGGTTAGTTATACACTGAAGTACCTGTACAAAGGTTTGGACTCTGTAGTTTGTGCTAACGTCAGAGTTCATCCACAAGAGTTCAAATCCATGATGATGACTCTCAAGAAATATTAGAGTGCAGTCTTGCCATTCGGCGATCAATGTTATAGGTTACTCATGGAGTAACTTGGCATTGCAGAATACGTTTCACCTACCATTTAAGGGGCTTGGACATCGTGATCATTTAGAAATACAGTACTCCCTCTGTAATCCGGCACCTCAGCTCTCCGGCACTCCCAGTAATCCGGCGTTTTGTATTCTAGTACGAGCTCAACACTTGATTTGATAATGCGTCCCCAATACTGTACTCGTGGATTCACCGGATAACGCTTTGACAACTGATGACGTAGGCGTGTGGCTTACCGGTGAAGATGACGAAAACAGTCAGTTTATGACAGAAGATGACATCATAGAGGAAGTGGCAAGAGAGGAAGAGGACGAGGAACAGGTCGAAGGAGAAGTGACAGAGGCTGTACAATCAATCTCTCACGATGCGCCCATCGCCAAGTCAATTGCCTAGGCGGAGGAAAATGGCGTCTCTGCTAACGATGTCTTATTTTTAAGAAGGTTACAGGAACAAGTTATCAAAGTGTCTCTCAACCGTAAAAAGCAAAAGACCATTGATGCATATTTCCAGCCGTCTACTTCCAAGGAATAAAGTGAGTTATATGATGTACTTTCGTACTTTTTTACTTTGTATAGTACAATGTAATTAAAACTGATTTTCAAATGATGTCTGCGTTTTTCTCGATATTTTCCAGTAATCCGGCGTTTTCGCTAATCCGGCAGTGCTCTGGTCCGATATCTGCCGGATTAGCGAGAGAGCAATGTAATAATGTTATTTGTTTTACGTCTCTTTTAACTATTGCGGCTTTTAGAAACGCCGGAGTGCCGGAATTTTGCCCCCAATGGGATCTTTAACGTGCCAGTTTACCTACTGACATGGCTCCCTCGCATTTGCGCAACCTCAAATACCAGCTGATTGCGCCAGGATTCGATCTTGCAACCTTGGGAACAGCAAGCGAGAACGTTACCGCTGAGCCACGCAGCCAGCCCATGGTCATTTAGCACCGTGTACTTGGGTATGTGTAGAATTTGTCTGATGACCTGTGTTATTGTGGTGCCTGTAGTGAAACCAATCAGGTGAGCCTGAAAAGATGGTTTCATTACGAAATAAATGCGATGTACAAAACAGTCCACATTAATATAGTCAGAAGAAAGTGGAGATAGAACATTGTCTTCAGGGGAGTCCTGCCAGCCCACGCTGTTATGTTAAATAAATGAACATTACCGCGCTATCTCAAGTTACTCAAGCCAGCGATTCACCCATGCGAGAAAGAAGAAAGGAAGGGGCGTGGCTTATCAACCAAGATACCACGTGATATTAAGCCTTCACATAGTAACAAGGGATATAAAACTCACGTAAGAAAAAGAAAATCAGGATCATACATCTAAATTCAATTTATTTTACAACGGGTTAGTTGTATTACTAATGAATGATCCAATTAATTGCGCAGAAACTGGGCTTAAGTGAGTTCTCCATATTCCCGGGCTTACATCTGACGTCAAGACCCCGAACGGGAATTACCCTTTCTGTGCATAGAAAAATAGACGCTGCCTTAAGTACGTTAAAACGTTCGATTGGATTTCGAATCCATTT